>CM052797.1:17926592-18030181 GCA_028533885.1 Nasua narica
GGGGGGGGTGAGCCTGGTGGTGGGTATCGAGAGGGGCATGTACTGCATGGAGCACTGGGTGTGGTGCATGAACAATCAATCTTGTAACACTGAAAAATTAAAATAAACAAATTTGGGGAGAAAAAAATTAATATATAATGTATTATTTGTTTCTGGGGTTCTTCTTCTTTTTTTTTTTTAACAGAACTTTTAATTTATTTTTTTCTTACCATAGCGCATACCCTTTGCGATGTCCATCATCCAGCCACTCCATCCTTCCATCCCTCCCTCCTGGTTCTTTTTTTTTTTTTTTAGATAAAGTTTTAATGTATTTTTTTAAGTAGGCTCTATGCCCAAAGTGGGGCTTGAACTCATGACCCCAAGATTGAGAGTCGCATGCTCTACCAACTGAGTCAGCCAGGTGCCCTCAAAAAGCGCATTTTAAAGACATGGCATAATTTAAGTGACATCTGATTGTTGGCACATGGTGCCTTGTTTTGGATTGGGTGAGAAAATAGATTCCCAGAAGGTTCTTAACATGGGCATTTTATAGAAGAAACCATGTCCCTAGACTCTCTTCTTTGAACTCTCTACATACTCTGGTGTTTGAGGAACTCATGCATGTCTGTGAATACTCCAAATCTCCAAAACTTGGAACTTAGGAACGATATCATGTCTTTGAAAGCATAGAAACCCAGAGAGAAGGATAGAAAAGAAACCCAACTGCAAGCATGCCAGGAGCAGGGCTCCTTCTTGGGCATTGCAAAGAGGGATCAAGGTGGCCATTTTCTGAGCAAATGACCCAAAGGGAGCCATAATCTCTCCCTCTACAGCAGTATCAAGTGAGCCTTGAATTGGGGGCATCAATCATGGACTGATCCTGAGAACCCTGCCTCCCTTGCCCCACTCGTGCCTCCTGGCCCAGGGTGGCCAGTGGGGTAACATCCCCCATGTAGTGAGGCTTAAGGTCCAGTGACACAGCTGTAGGTCTGGGCAGCAGACTTTAATCAGGGCTCAAGCTCAGCACTGATGCTCTGGGTTGGTCTTGTTCACAACCATCTCGGGCTCTTTCATGGGTCCTTGAACATGGCCAGTGGAAGCACTGGTGGGTTTCAGTTCCCAAACTGGGCCCCACACTCAGGGCATCTGGTTGCTATTAGGGGTGACTTTAAGGAGCAGGAAAAGGGAAACCTAGGTCTAAAATCTTTATATTCGTCAGTTAGACCCAGTGATGGCATTGAGAAGAAAAGAAAGTAATTAAACTATTCTAAGAAGCAGTATTCGGTTGTGATCTTAGCCAGTATCACCCTGGATAATTACGCAGCTCTCCAATTACAATCCAATGGCATTTCATACTTACTCAGCTGGTACATAAAAGGGAACGAAGGCAAACACCAGAGTATGTAGAGAGACTCAATTTGTTAACAATTATATTTATAATCATTGATTTAAAATGTAATGGCGGTAAAATATACAGCCCAGCACTGGCACCCTATCCTGTTATGAGCATTCAATCCATTCTTATTGGCCACCTCAGTAACATCTGCATTTACATTGTCTACACCTACTGTCTACACCCTACCGTCTACACTCTCCTGTCTAAACTGACTGCTTGTGTCCCACCATTTATACCCTACTGTCTATACCTACTGCCTACACTCTTACATCTACACTCTACTGCTCCAACAAAATAGATTCAGATGGGGATCAATAGAACCAATATGGACTCTAGGAGGCCAAGGCAGCCAGAGCAGGAGGCTTCTGATCCGTGATTTCAGGTACCACCCCTGCCACCACCATAACATCCTTTGTAAGAGATAAAGTGAGGTAGACGGGTGCATGTCAGTCTGTATTGTGCATGTGAGTCTCCTGGGGATCTTTTTTTTTTTTTAATATTTTATTTATTTATTTATTTATTTATTTATTTATTTGGAAAGAGAGAAAGAGAGAGCATGAGAAGGGAGAAGGTCAGAGTGAGAAGCGGACTACCCATGGAGCTGGGAGCCTGATGTGGGACTCGATCTCGGGACTCTGGGATCATGACCTGAGCCGAAGGCAGTTGCTTAACCAACTGAGCCACCCAGGTGCCCTCCTGGGGATCTTTATATTCAGTTTCTAATAAACTCCTGGGGACATCAATGCTGTTGGTCCTCGGACTATACTTGAGGAGTACGGAGCTATATGAGTCTTTGGCCTGGAGGATTCAAGACTGACTAAGTCAATAGGCCCTAAGGGGGACAGTCAATGCCAGCTGCACAAAACTGCTAATAACCTCCCCTCCCCCAGAATTGCTCTCCTTTTTCTTTTTAACACAGAATGGAGCAAATGTTTGGAGCAACATGTGCCCACTCCCCATGCAAGATGATGTGAGAGAATCCTTTCTGGCCAATGAGATATAAAGTAAAGAGAAGTCTGCTGGAGAAGGGAGAGGGCAGGCAGGAACTCTTGCTTTCCAGATAACGTGCCCTTCTTCCTCTATTTCCTCTCCCCTTTTGTCTGCCTAGAGCACATGCTCAACCTGCCACCTAAAGGCAGGACACACACTAATTTTCAAGTGTGAGGATCGAAGCCATTCACTAAATATGATGGGAGCAAAGAGTCAGTGGGAGCCTGGATCCCTGAAGATGTCACAGAGCCACTATTTCCATCTGGACCACATACCTCCAGGTGGTGAAAAAGTACCCCCACTTGCCATGTCACTGTTTTCCAGTTTTCTTTTATATGCAGGCTGTCAAATGCAATTCCAGTCGATAATCCCCATCTGGGATTCACTTGACCAAATATGAGAAAAATTTCTTCACAAAAGATGTTACCCAATAGGGATATAAAGTGTACTAGAAGCCCATAACATTGATTGTAAATGAGCCCCTGATCTTTCTCACTTAGTGATATTGATCTCAGCTTAAATTGAGATTTAATGAAGATGGGGAATTACATGAGAGTTGTAAAATGTACTCCATGGATAAAATACCTAATTACCTAATTTCACATGTTACTGAGAGACTTAAAAACTGCATGGAGCCAAATAGAGGGCAATAACTTGCCAAGAATCATCCATGTGCCAATGCTTCCTATACATTATCACAAGGCCTCACAAGGGCCCAGGGAAGAAGAGCTCACTGCTACTATTCAAAGATGAGGAACAGAGCAGTGGTCCACAAGAAAGCTGATGAACCTCCAGCTTCATGGTCCCTCACCTGCCCACGACCTTCCCAAAGCCCTGGGAAGGGCTCTAGCCCCATGATTACATGAGTTTGCTTACTAAATCTACGCAAGTGAGATATTTTGAAATTTTTTTCTTAAAGAGTTTCCGGTTACTCTGGCTATGCAACAAATTGCCCTGAAAGTTAGTGGCTTAAAACAATAATCAGACCCAGACTTCCTGTCTAGACAAGATGGTTTAAATTTGTGTCTCTCTCTTCCTCCTTACCAACTACAATCATAAACCCCGGAAATAACACTAAAGAAAAGGAAAGGAAAATTCTGAATGGCTGTGAGATGAAAGCAAATTGGTCAAAGGCCCCAGGATTGGACAAATAACAAAGGGGTGAGGCATCTTATGACCCTTTCTCCCAGCAGAAAAAGATGACATAGGCCCAGTGTTTTCTGACCACCAATGTAGCAATAGAAAGTAGCCCAGGTAGGCTCTTTCCTTCCTGGTCTGAACAGGAATTCCAGAAGCCAGTATAAGGAGAGTTCAGCAGAATTGGAAGGAGGACTGATCAGAAGCTTAGATGATAATAAGTGGTCAGGAGAAGCACTCTTTTCCCCCCACCAGATCCAAGGCTCCCCTCCTACACCTGGAGACCATGCAACCTGGAGGCATCATCAAAGAGGATCTCACCACAACAAATACGACTCGACTCGACTCATATACATTGGGGAGTAGGTGGCGTTGTTGAGGGAGAATCCAGGCATAAGGAAAGTGCTGTCCGGCCACCACAAATGTTCAGACCTGGTAACACTCCCTGCCCTACAGGCTAGAGACTACCTTCCCTCACCTAGAGGCACCAGGTGGTCTGGTCTGAGGAAATTCTTTCTGCCTTCTCCAGTAGCACCAGTAGGGACCAGTAAGAGCCCCGGTCACATGAGATAAACCAAGCAGACTAAAAAAGCATGACAAAGGCTCTGAAAATCAGATTGTCATGGTAACCACAGCCCATGAAAGTAGGTCACAGTTGCATTGCTAAACGGGGTGACTGCTTACTAAAATGAAAATTGGAAATAGGACCTAGAGCTTTCTAACACAATAGCCAAAATGTTGGAAATACCAGAATATAGAAAATACCTGTCATGTGAAAAACCAGGAAAACTTGATCTTAAATGAGAACAACAAATCAACTGATGCCCATCCTGAGATGAATCAGATATTGGATTTATTTGACAGAGCTTTAAAAATAGCCATCATAAAAATGACTCAATGAAAAACTCTCTTGAAACAAACGAGAAAATGTCAGCAAAGAAATAAAAGTTATGAAAAAGGATTAAAAGGATTAAGGGAAGTTGGTGGAGTAACAGACACCAATAACCCATCTCTCCACCTATACAATAAATATACTGGCAGCAGCCTTCTGAAGTAACTTCTCTGGAACTTTGGAGTCTATTTGAACACGTGCAGCTTACAGGAGAAAGCTTGGCTGGTAAGCTGTGGTCAGCTTGGATCAATTTCAGCATTTAGTGTGCATACCAGCTACCCAGTCTTCAACCCAGCCTGCATTCCTGGTGTGGCTTGCTAGAGTCAGGGTAGCAATAAAGACCTTGTCCTCCATATATTAGAGTTCTGTGTTCCAATGGCTAATGTATTTGATTGCTGAAGTGTGGGCATGGAGGCTGGTCATCTTTTCAAAACCCACCAGCTGAAGTGGTTTTCAGGGGATTTAAAGGAGAAAAAAACCTGATTTTTTTCTTTTTCTCACATTGGGGTTCCAGACATTGAAGGCTCAGAACATTTAAAAACAACCACTCTATGGCGAGTGGGAGTTAGAAAGTCACCGTGCATACTCAAGGAAAGGCACAGGCTCAAAAAAGACTTGAGAAAAATCTTAAGTTTTCATCTAAGGGTGATCCTCAGCAAAGATACACCCTAAAACATAAAGTGCACACACACAAACAGAAAGCCCTGGAAAAGGGAGGGAAGCTGATTTCTAGAGTTATGACATTGTAAGATTTGAATGTCTAGTTTTTAACAGAAAAAATAATATTGATTAAAAAAATACAAGGCATATGAAGAAGCAAGAAAGTATGACCAATCCAAAGGAATAAAATAAATTGACATAAACTGTCCCTGAGGAAGCTTGGATGGTAGACTCTACTAGAAAAAGACTTTAAAACAACTGCCTTAAAGAAGTTCAGAGAGCTAAAGAAGACAGGCACAAAGACAAGGGGAAAAAGATATGAACAAAATGAGACTAGAAATCAAGAGATAGGAATTGTAAAAGAGAACAAAGAGAAATTCTGAAGCTGAAAAATATAATAACTGAAATGAAAATTCACATAGAGGGTACAAAATCAGTTTTGAGCAGGCAGAAGAAAGTATCAGCAACCCAGATGATAGAAAACTGATATTATCAAGTCTGAAGGATAGAAAGATAAAAGAATGAGTAAAATGGAATAAATCTTTAGGCACCTAATTAGATATCACCAAGAGGACCAATTTATTAGAGTCCCAGAGGGAGAGAAAGAGACAGAAAGAATATTTGAGGAAATAATGGCTGAAAGCTTACCAAATTTGATGAAAGATACGAATCTGTAAATTCAAGATACTCAGCAAACTTTTAAGTAGGATAAACTCAAAGAAATCCACACCAACTCATATCACAATCAAACTGTCAAAAGATAAAGACAAAGAGAGAATCCTGAAATAAGCAAGAAGTGACTTGACACAGGAGTTGCTCCATAAGATCATTAGCCAATTTCTCACCAGAAACTTTGGAGGCCAGAAGACAATGGCTGATGTATTCAAAGTGCCGAAAAAGAAAGAAGAAAAGAAAGAAAGAAAAAAGAAAGAAAGAAAGAAAGAAAGAAAGAAAGAAAGAAAGAAAGAAGAGGAAGAGGAAGAGGAAGAAGAAGAAGAAGAAGAAGAAGAAGAAGAAGAAGAAGAAGAAGAAGAAGAAGAAAGGAAGGAAGGAAGGAAGGAAGGAAGGAAGGAAGGAAGGAAGGAAGGAAGGAAGGAAAGAGGAAAGAGAGAGAAAAGAAACCCTGCCAACTGAGAATTCTTCATCCACCAAAAACTGTCCTTCAGAAATGAGGGAGAAATTAAGACATTCCCACATACACAAAAGCAGAATTTGTTACCATTATACCTCCCTGCAAGAATGCATAAGGGAGTCCTACACATTGAAGTGAAAGGGCTTTTTTTTTTTTTTTAATGCTCAATCAGCCAACATATAATACATCATTAGTTTTTGATGTAGTGTTCAACAATTCATTAGTTGTCTATAACACCCAGTGCTCATCACAACACATGTCCTCCTTAATGCCCATCACCTGGCTACCACATCCTCTCACCCCACTCTCTTCTGTTAACCTCAGTTTGTTTCCCTGGATCAGGAGCTTGAGGCCTTATGAAGAAATAAAGTTAAATACACGGTCAGTTATAAAACCTAGTATTATTGTAATTTTTGGTTTGTAACTCATTTTTTTGTTTTTACATGCTTTAAAAGACAAATGCATGAACAATTATTCATCAATCATACTTGGTACATATGATACACATGTAATTTGTGACATCAATAACACAAAGAAAGGACCAGAGCATAGGAATAAAGTTTTCATATGCTGTTGAAGTTGTTGGTATAAATTCAAATTAGGTTGTTATAACTTTAGCACATTAAATGTAATCCCTTTGGTAACCCATGAATGCCAACTAATTAGATGACCTAAAAGAAATGGTCAAATTTCTTGAAACATACAAATCACCTAAATACCTGGATTTGTATCCCTTGAAATGTTTTCTGAGAGACTAACAGTACCATAATTTGAACCTGAGCCATTTGGCCTAGGAGTTTAGGGAAAAGAACATGATATGGGGTTATGAAGAATTCTCAGAGGACATTTACACAGAGCCTGAGTGACTGGGGCACTGGCTGGAAGCAGCTTCTGACCTCTGTTTCCCTTCCTCCTTTGCTCAGCAGGATGACGCATTGGGCACAGTCCCAGCCAGGCCTGGCACAGCCTAAAGGAGCCATCTTCATTGGCTTGCCGTCAGGAGGAGGTGTGGATGTCAGAGGGTGGGAGTTGGTGAGTAAGGCCAGAGAAGCAGGACACATTAGCAGGTAACTCTAGACCATGACCCCGGAAGCTGAGAGGGCTCAGTAAGATGACCTCAGAGGAAGGGTATTGGCAGGAATGAGACTCTGCCCTGAGGTTATGTTGGGAGTAAGAGGAGTCCAGGGCTTCTGCAGACCAGAGGAGATCCCTTTTCCATTCTCTTTTCCTTTAGGGAAATGGCCTGAGAAGGATTCTCCAAGGATTGATATGTGGGCTTCTTCCCTACAACTACCTGCCTAACCCTTCCGGAATCTACTCCCCAGGAGCAGAACTGTGGGACAAGAGAGTTCGGCACAGGCCAGTGTGACCATCATATCTCCAGGGCTGGATAACCAAGATGAAACCAGCCTAAGTATGATGTGAAGCAGCCAGGAGTAAGAGGGGAACCCTCAAGGGCCAGAAAGGTCAGGGAGCTGATGCTCCATGGCGGGGTCCAGGGGGCTGAGAGATGGGCTCAGAGGAGGGGATGGGGCTGGGCATGCAGAAGGCAGGAAGCCCTCACTGAGGTCTCTGGTTAGTGGCTGCAATCTCAGGGAAACGGGGCGGTGGAAATTCCTTTCATTGGCGTAGAGAGTGAGTCTTTTACTGAGGACTCGGGAGGAAAAACAAAGAAACCCCAGCCTGTGCCACAGGTGGTATATTAATTTTCTATTGTGATGTCGACAAAGCACCATAAAACTCAATGACGTAAGATAACACAAATTTATCTCAGTTTTTGTGGGTCAGGAGTCTGACCATGAGTCCTCTGCTCATGCTCTCAACAGGTTATAATCAAGGTATCACTCACTCATTTGAAGCTTGGGGTCTTATTTCAAGCATATTCATGTTGTTGGCAAAATTCGGTTCCTTGGGGTTGTAAGACTGGGGTTCCCATTTCCTTGCTAGCTATGGGCTAGCTGGGGACTTGTCACAACTTCTCAAAGTCACTCTTGGTCCTAGCTGCATGGACCCCAAAGGCAGTTTACAGCTTGATAATTTGCTTTCCTCCAGGCCAGCAGAAGACTCTCCCTCTGATGCATCACCTTCTTTTAAAGCCTCCTCTGATTAGGTCAGGCCCACCCAGGATCATCTGGGTAGTCTCCCTCACTTAAAAAGAATTTTTTTTTTAGTCTGTCTCTAGATTAACTCAAAGCCAACTGATTAGTGACCCTCTCTTGGAAGTGACATCCTGTTGCATTCACAGGTTCTGCACACACTGTCATGGGGAGAGATTTATAGTATTTATATTATTATAGTATATATATTAGTATATATATGATATATAATACATATATTGTATATAATAATAATATATTATTATATTATAGTATTTATATTATAGGGGATTTATACTAGAAGGTGTGGATCTTGGGGACCATCTTAAAATCCTGCTACATAGGGTTTTGGAGTCTGAATTTGTACCTGCCTTGGGTTGTGGAAATCCTCAAGATTCACATATCATTGGTCCCAGGTAGGAGATATCTTTGCACTGCATGGCAGAGGCAAATGGAAAAATCCTTGCAGGAAAAAATAAACATATTTCTACAATGATTTCTTTTTCTTTCAGTCTTTCTTGTTTTTGTTTTTAAGTAAACACACAGGAACACTATCTCTATGCACCACATAAATGCATTGTCAGGAAAAAAAAAAAAAACCCAGAAAGATTAGCATTCAAAACCTGGAGACAGTAAGACAAAACCTCTCCCCTTAAATGTATATGTATAAATATTGGTTGCTTACTCTATGCTTGGTGTTGGATCTAGATATTGCTTTAAGATAATAGTACGAATGAGTGAAAACCACTATGTAAGTGATGAAAACTTTCATTTTATAATTAAAGTACTAAAATGTTTTGTGGGGGTGCCTGGGTGGCTCCCTCATTGAGTGTCTGCCTTCGGCTCAGGTCATGATCTCAAGGTCCTGGGATTGAGCCTGGCATTGGGCTCCCCACTCAGCAGGAAGCCTGCTTCTCCTTCTCCCACTCCCCCGGCTCGTGCTCCCTCTCTTGCCTTCTCTCTCTGTCAAATAAATAAATAAAATCTTTAAAAAAATGTTCTGTGATGTTTTCCACATTAATAAAAACTTGAAATGTGATCCCCTGCAATATTTTATCATAATTTGTAAAATTTGCAGTTGGTTTCCAAATCTAAGCATCACTTTAAGAATTTGAGTAATAATTCCAGTTGCTACTGCCCGAGCAGAGCGAAGTTGTCTCCAAGTTGCCTCCAAGTTGAAGTGGATTAAAGAGATTTGACTCCAGAAAGGTTGTCTCATTTGGCAGCCTATCATTTGAATGTAAAATCTGCGAGAGTCTTGTTATATCAATATAATTAGTGATTTTGCTGAAATAAAGGCATGAAAAGTAGACGTTATGGAATAAATAGCGGTTTATGAATTATGACTTCATTATTCATGCAAACAATGCCAATCCATCAGCAACACACTCAGACATGCACAGTAATTAAATTCAGCCATCTGTGATATTTTGCCAAATTTTAGTCACATAAAAACTAGAGTTTTACACATAGTAGCTCGATTTCTGACTTTTGCATATTTAGACATGTGGTCAAGGGACCCTGGAAGCTGTAGCTCTAAGAGGGGGACTCTGGAAAGGGGGATGATGGTGAGGAGCACAGTGGGTGGTTCTCCTGCCAAACTTGGTCTCAGGTAGCGGGGACCTCCCCCCTCTCAGGGCCATGGTGCCCCTGTAGGGACACAAGGTCAGCAGTGTCCCTTTATGTTGGACTGGGCTTTGGTGGCAGGATACAGCAATGGCAGAAACCTGCCTTCCTCTTACCAAGGAAACTTTGTGACCAAGTCTGGGGGGATTTTTTGAGAATTGAAGGGGAGAGGGAACTTCAAAGCGAGGATATAGGACTCTTTAAAGTGGATACCAGAGCAATGGAGTTTTATTTTATTTTTTATTTTTAAAGATTTTACTTATTTATTTGACAGAGAGAGAGAGAGAGAGAGAGAGCAAGAAAGAGTGAGCATGAGCAGGGGGAGCAGCCAGCAGAGGGAGAAGGAGAAGCATCTTCCCTGCTGAGCAAGGATCCTGACACAGGGATCGATCTGGGGACCCTGGGATCATGACCTGAGCCTAAGGTAGATACTTAATCAATTGAGTCACCCACGTGCCCCACATTTGAAATTTTTAAAAATTCAACTAGCCAATGTATAGTACATCATTAATTTTTGATGTAATGTTCGATGATTCATTAGTTGTGTTCGTCAGATCATGTGCCCCCCTTAATGCCCAACACCCGGTTACTCCATCTCCCCACTGACCTGGGCTGTGTGACTTGGGGCAAGTTTCTTGGTCTCTCCAAGTCTGGATTTCACTCTGACCTCACAAGGATGCCGTAGGGAAAGCTTTGCCCGGCGCCTCATAAAGGCTTGATCAAAGTAGCTTTCCTTCCCCTTTCCCTTCTCCCCCTCCCTTCCCTCCTCCTCCTGCCTTTCACAGTCAGGGAGTGTTTGTGATGAGTTGATGAATGTAGCTGCAGGTTACCAAGGGTGGTGGAATCAGTCTGCTTCTACAGTTGGCCTCACATGCTCACTCACTTGCCTGGACTCCTATTATATTCCCCTGGTACCTTTGCTTTCCTCCTCTCTTAGTCAAGGATTTCTAGCTTGCCTTCTACCTTTAAATACCCAGCACCTTCTTCCCTGTCATCTCTCAGCTGGTGACCTCACATCCCAGTTCGCAGAGCAGACAGAGGAGTCCAGAAATCTGTCTCCCTTCCCCTGTCCTGCCATCAGCCATTCTCTCTTCTCTGCTTCCATCAAGGCCAGCCCATCCCTTCTCTCTCTGTGTCCCTCCCCCTCGCCTTCTTCAAGAGCTTCACTCCCACAATCATCCCTCCTCACATGGTTTAATTATCCTGAACCTATGAAATCATTTCTACCTATGCTCAAACATGCTCAGGGTCTTCAACCTTTAAAACAAACAAACCAATGAGCACAAGTCCATGGCCTTGCCCCATGCTGAGCCATGCTACAGAGGCTGCCCTTTCTTTCCACTACTCCCTTCCCCGTGCTCCTATTAGCTCCACTTTTTGCTGGTGACTTTCCTTGACCTGCTTAGAGTGAGCTTCTGAATTCATCTCTCCCCAGAGAGAGCTCTTTGTCAAAGTCATTAATCATCTCCTGGAGCCAAATCCGATGGGCATGACTCTGAAAGTGGAGATGAGGGAGGGAGATCTAATATGGGAGTGGTCCCCACTGTGGACTCAAGGAAGCTTTTTACCCTCTGCGACTCCCCCAATGGCTACCATACTGAACCCTGGCCCAAGACGTCAGTTGTTTGTTCCTGCAGCGGAGCCTACCCCATCCTGATTGACACAGTCCCCAGGTTCCTTCATGAGCTCCCACATCAACAGCTGTGTACTAAGTGGTCCCCTCAAGGCTCACTGTTGCCATACATACCCTCACATTGAGCTTACTTGTCCTTTGCCTGGAAGGGTGCTCCTGCTTCCGGTATGCAAGAGAATGGCATTCAGGAATTCACACACTTCCCATGAGCTTTTTATAGAACAATCTCACTGTGAGAAGCCAGCCACGGTGCTCACTCTACACCCTTTGGATTATTCTTGGTACCTTAGCACATCTCCCCAACATCCAACTACACACTCACACTGAGAAAAGCCCAGGTGGGCAGGTTTTCCTGACTTCTTCATGGACAGTTGGTGAAGCTGGTATCACACCTCACAGAAACCCTTAATTTCTAACTCTATTAGACATGCCTCTCAAGCTTTTCTCTGCCTTCCAGTTGCCTCACCCCCTTCTTTCATCTTTGACTGCAGAACCCGATTTCTTGGGCCAAGCCATTAACTCTGACTCTCAGCTATAGAATCTCCTTCAGCAAAGTGAAGACCCAGGGGTCCTTCCTGAGGATTGGGTCTTCACTGACTGGTGTTCTCAGGAAGTATCTAGGGGAGCATATAACGGTCACCTACCGTGACTGGATGGAAATTTCCTCCCAGTTCCTGCTACGACTTTCCTGAGGTTCCATGAGGAGGGAAACTGGGGACTCAGGTTCTGAGGGCCTTTCCCAGAAGCCCCTTTCCCTAAGTATCTCCAAGTGAAGTGGGCTTGGAGCTGTGGGGCATTGGGGTGGGGAGCCTGGACCCCAGGCTCACCCACTGCTGGCCTCTACCCTGAGGCAGCAGTGGACATCCATTTCCCCTGCCTTCTCCATCCTGTCTCCCCTCCATTCACTCCAGATCCACATCTGTGACATCCTAGTCTCAGTCCTTGGTGCCAAGGAGAAGCTACTGACCTCGTGGTGAGCTGCCCCACTTGGTCTCACTGGGCTCCTGGCTCTCGGGAGGTGGGCAGGAGGTCCTGGAGGAGAAATGGTGTGTGGGGGGCAATATCATCTGCTGACAGCAGCCCCCTCTTTTTGCTGGCCAAGACCCTGAAGATGAGACAGGGCAGCTGCTCTCAGCCCCTCACCGGGAGGCTACGACACAGAGCAGGGCACCCTGTCCTCTGGGCCTCTTCCACTACCTCCTACTCGCTTAGAAACAGTCACATCATACGGTCACCGCTTCTCAGAGTTTTCTTTCCATGAAGGGAGCTCATAACTTACCAGCAGTTAAAACTGAGCAAAAATTGGCCTTGGTTTCTTTTGAAGTTTGTGTGTGTGTGTGCGTGTGTGTGTGTGTGTGCGCGCGCACGCGTGTGACTTTTATAATCAGTAAAACAAAAGGATTTAAGGGGAAAAAGAAAGGAGCCTCCTGGAGCTGTGGATGAGGAGGCACCCCGAAAGAGAGGAGCTGCTCCAGCTCAGCCACAGCCTCCCAGCCCCATACCCCGTCACCAGCAGGTGGGGCCTGTCAGCCACTTTCTGACTAGAGGCTCTTGGCAAGTCAGCCCTGGACATTTCTTGCCTGAAAGAACAAGCCAGTGTTTCAGCTGGAAAGGGTTCATGCAGAGCTTCCTGGGGGAAAAGGGAGCCTGGAAATCAACTTTATACTTGGCTGGGAGCCACTCCCCCCTGCCCCAGATGTGCTTTGGGGCTCTGCTTCTGTTCCCAGGAGTCTCGGGTTGGGCCTTCTAACTTCAAACATTAGTCAACCTCCACCCGAAGGATTTAGACGGTTTGCTCCGTGTCCTGTAACAGGAATGTTTCAGAAACCAGCTGAGAACCCGGGTCTCAGATCTGGCAGTTCGGTCTGGGCCGAACAGTGTCTGGGCCATGTCTCAGATGGGCTCAGTTCAGGCGGTGCTGTCCTGGCCACCTGAGGCCTCAATTCCTCCAGGACCGTGCTGCCAAGTCTCTGTGAGGGTCTGAGAAGTAAGTGTGGTGGCCTGGGGTGAAGGTACGGGGTTCCTGACTAGCAGCAAGACCCCATGATGTCATTCCCGTCCCATCCCCATTTCCTCTGGCTTGAACTCTATTCCAATCTGGGGTCCCCCTCCTCTCACCTGCTCCTTCACCCCCACACCCCACAAACTCCCTCACATGCACAGGTTCTGGGCTGCGTGCTGGCTGGACTGTCCCCCATTAAACTGGAAACCCCATATAGTTTGGTTTGTCAATGTAGGGAGAGAGAGGTTATCCAACTAAGAATCATTGGGAAGCACCAAATCCACTCAGCAAGGAATTTTGTGCATGTTCTGCATAGTTTTCTGGAGCATGAATATATGGACTTAGAAATAATGGCAGCTGATGCCACAGTATGACCTCCTTGCTAGTGCATGGCAGAACCTTCTAGAAGGCTGGCTGGGAGATGTACCTGCTGCTCCTCTTGCTCCCTCTCACTTTCCCCAAGACTCCAAGGTCTCTGCAGCTCACCCTTGGGTCAGAGACACCCCAAAGTTTAGGTGTTGGCCATGTCAGTCTGGGAGCAGGTGTCTTCCACCCATCCATCCCTCCAAGTTGCTCCAGATTCACAGGCATGAGCAGCATGACAGGGGTCAGTACTATCCGTAAGTAATGTGGAGCTTCTAGCTGAAAGTTACCTCCTTTCACCCAGATATCAATGCTAGCACTAACATATGCTTACCATGCATCAGTCATACATTGTATTAACATGAAACTAGTATATGTAAGTGCTTTACCTGTATTAATTCATCCAAACATTGCTATAATGCTAGGCGGTAGGTGCTCTTATTACCCTCATTCTACAGGGGAAAGAACAAATGCCCAGTGCAACTGACTGACTCACTGGGTTACCTTCCCAGAAAGCAGCAGAGCCGGGTCACCAGACAGCCTGACCCGACTCTCGTCTCCTCTCTGCTTCTCGGGATGGCCACCTGTGCCCCAATCACACAGCTGTCATAAAAACCTGGAAAAGGACATTTTTCAGCCTGCTTGTCATGGCCCATCCATGGAGACCCTGCTCAGTTCCTGGACCTTCCATTTTACCCAGCATCCCCTGGGAATCCTTTAGCCAAGGTCCCTGGTGGAGACCTTGCCTGGCTTCTCCTCTAGGACAGGAGAAGGGAGGCGGCCCGGCAGGCCTGTCATCTGGCTGGGGATGGAGATGTTGCTTGGGCTCCCTGGTTATGAGGACTTCTACCCTAAGGAGATGCTGCCTAAACTAAATTCTATGGGTTAGATTTTTCTTCTTGACCTCACACAAAGTCATGCTGCAGTTGGATTCTAACTGTGGAAATGGCCATGTTGGAATCAAATGTTTGAACTTAATCTAATCTTATGCAACACATTCTATGGGGTGTCCAGAACATGTAGTGTTAGTCAACAAATGCTTCTTGCTGGCCCCCAGGGCACAGGAGACACTCAGGTGAGAAAGAAGGACGTCAGACCCTGCCTGAGGGTGCCTGGAGTCTACCAAAGGCTTTTCAGTCAGCACCATGGAACCATGGCCACTATTCATAAATGACATGGTTTATTACTGAATAAAAGTATAAAGTGCAATATTCTCCCTGTTGCCTGTGCTGCTGCCGCCAAGCCTCCTTTTCAAAAATAACAGCCCATGGTGTGATAAAAATCTATGCCCTCCTTGCCCCAGGTCAGGCTTGCTGAATATAAGTTCTCCATCCCCTTGCAGAGGGGCAGGCAGAGGCAGTGAGAGATAGGAAGTCCTGCGATTGTCAGGGACCCTTGCAGACTGAGGCCACTCACTGAGAACCCTGTGTTTTGAATATTAGCACAGATGTCAGGAAGATGTGACCCCCACCTTCCTCCTGTGAGGCACCCCAAAAATGTCCTGGGCGTAGGTGGGGGAAACTCCAGTCCGTGGACCCACCAAAAGGATGGACCATCACTGGCCAAGCATCCTGGGGAAATGAGCTTTCCCAGCTCCATGGGTGGATTTCTGTAGAGAGTGGGGAGGTTTCTGGAAGGAGCAGGGAGCATGAAGCCCATCTCAAAGGGATCACACAAACCCAAGCCAGAGCCCAAGGTGGGGCAAAGGCTTTCCTGTCCATGATCTTGTCTTGGCTTCACCCTAACAGCACAGACAAGGCACTCACTATCTCCAGAGAACCAAAGCTCTGGGTGGCCAAGGGGTTCATCTGCGGTCAATGTTCCGGAGGCTTGCCCTTGATCCTGTCTCTTCTATGTTAGTCCACTAAGGAAGAGAAATCATCCTAATGTATGGATCAGAAAGATGTTCAGGGGAACCAGACTAGTCGAGAGGGGTTGCTAGTTCATTCAGGGGTTTCATTATCAAGCCGGAAGGGTGGCGTGTGCTGGGCTTTCCATGCTAGGATTTGGTACGTGATTTTCCTCCCATTTTTGTGACCCTAACCTCCTTCAACCCATGATGAGCCTCCGTGGCTCCTTCTACGTGAGCAAGGGGAAGGGCTGCCCAGCCTGGCCTCAGGGAAAGTCTACCTCTAGGCAAGCAGGAGGCTCAGGGCTGGAGCATTGAGCCCAGCATAGCCAAGGTGGTAGAGCTTTGGGCAGGAGGAGGGAGCCTTCCTACCTGAGGTCTCAGGTTCATGAACCAGGTGGGTAATCATAGTCATACTGAGCAGCATCCATCAAGACCCCCGTCTCTCCCAACCACTCATCTCTGCAATCCGGGTGGGCCTATGGCTGGGAATTGCAAGAAATAGGATTTATTAAATGGCTGGGTTCATAGGACAGGCTTGTAGCATTGCTACTAGCTGTGAGGACTTCTGTGTCGTTACATTATTTATACATCATATTGTATGGGAGGATGTCTTAGTGTCTTAGATGTCTTGTCCTGACAATGTCTGATCCCCCTAGTTGAAACAGCATGTAAAGTTGCCACCAAATCAGTGACATGCCAATAGTGACAAATTGATAAATAGGAGTTTACACTTCAAAGAGTGTTTAAGATGAATCTCTGCACAAGAAAACTTGAAATGCCTGGAAACCTTACAGTTCATATAAGAAAGAAAGCTGCTCTAGGAGCTGTCCATTTGAGTCTTAAAAATGTACATATTACTAGCAATGGATTATGAAGGCGAAGTCTCTAAAATTTCTTTTTTTTAAGATTTTATTTATTTATTTGAGGGAGAGACAGAGAGAGCAAGAGCGGGGTGGGGGGCAGGGGAAGGGCAGAGAAAGAGGGATAAGCAGTCTCCCTACTGAGCAGGAAGGACAACAGAGGGCTCCATCCCAGGACCCCGGGATCATGGCCAGAGCTGAAGGCAGATGCTTAACAGACTGAGCCACCCAGGCACCCCAAATATTCTAAACTTTCAATTACAAAACTTTTTTTTATGCTGGACTGTCTAGAAAACTGTGGCCCACAGACAATTACCTGTTATTTTTTATCGTGGTAAAAACCCGTAACATAAAATTTACCATCATAACCATTTTTAAGTGTACAGTACGCTAGTGTTAACTATGTGCATATGTGAATATGGTTGTGCAACAGATTTCTAGAGCTTTTACGTACTGCAAAACTGAAACTCTATCCCCACTGAACAATGACTCCCCTCTCCCACTTACCCCCACCCCCTGGTAACCACATACTTTCTGTTTCTATAAGGCTGACTACTTTAGATCCTTCATACAGGTAGAATCATGCAATAATTGTCCTTTTGCGATTGGCTTATTTCACTTTGCATAATGTCCTCAAGTTTCATCCATATTGTAGCATATGACAGGATTTCTTACTTTTTAAGGCTGAATAATTTTCCACTGCATATATAGACCACATTTTCTCTATCCATTCCTCCATCAATGGGTATTTAGGCTGCTTCTACCTCTTGGCTATTGTGAATAATGCTGCAATGAACATGAGAGGGCAAATATCTCTTTAAGATCTTGTTTTTAATTCTTTTGGCTATATACCAAATGGGGATTGCTAGACCATATGGTAAGTCTATTTTTAATTACTTGAAAAAATGCCATCCTGTTTTCCATAGCAGCTACACTATTTTACATTTTCACCAATAGTACATAAAGTTTCCAATTTCTCCACATCCTCACCAACAATTATTATATTCTATTTTTTTTATCTTGACTATTCTAATGGGTGTGAGGTGGTATCTCATTGTGATTTAGATTTGTGTTTCTCTGGTGATCAGTGATGCCGAATATCTTTTCATAATCTTATTAGCCATAAACATGTCTTCTTTAGATACATAGCTATTCAAGTCCTTTTCCCATTTTTAAATTGGGTTATTTGGTTTTGGTTCTGTTGAGCTGTAGGATTTCCTTATATATTCTGGATATTAAACCCATATCAGATACATGTTTTGCAAATATTTTCTCCTGTTATATAGGTTATCTTTTCACTCTGGTGATTGTTTCCTTAGCTGTGCAGAAGTTTTTAAGCTTGATATAGTCCCATTTGTTCAATTTTGCTTTTGTTGTCAATGCTTTGGTATCATATCCAGGCAGTCAATGCCAATCCAATGTCATGAGGCTCCTCCCCTATGTTTTATTATAGAATTTCTATAGTTTCAGGACTTACACTTAGGTCTTTAATCCATTTTGAGTTGATATTTTTGTATGGTGTAAAGTAAGGGTCCAACTTCATTTCTTTCCATGTGGATATCCAGTTTTCTGAACACAATTTGTTGAGAAGACTCTCCTTTCCCCATTTTGTAGTCTTGGTGGCCTTGTCAAAGATTATTTGACCATATGTATAAGGATTTATTTATGGGCTGTTTATTCTGTTCCATTGATCTATGTCTGTTTTTATGCCAGTACAATACTGTTTTGATGGCTGAAGCTTTGTAATACATTTTGAAATGAGAAAGTGTGAGGACTCTATTCTTTTTTCTCAGGATTTTTGGGGTCTTTTGAGATTCCGTATGCATTTTAGAGTGTTTTTTTTTTTTCCTATTTCTGAAAAAACATCATTGAGATTTTTGACTAGCAGGGTTTTTTTTCTTTTAGCACTTTGAATGTGTCATCCAGCTCCCTATTAGCTTATGTTTCTGTTAAGAAATCTGCTGATAATTTTGAGGGAGCTCCTTGTTTGTGATAAGTCCCTTTTCTATTCATACTTTTAAGATTCTTTCTTTGTATTTGACTTTTGACAGTTTTGATTATATGGTGTCATGGTGTGGACCTCTTTGGATTTATCTTAATTGGAGTATTTTAAGATTCTTGAATTTGGATGTTCATTTTGTTCCTCAGATCTGGGAAATTTTCAGTCATTA
Source organism: Nasua narica (assembly GCA_028533885.1). Classification (NCBI taxonomy): domain Eukaryota; kingdom Metazoa; phylum Chordata; class Mammalia; order Carnivora; family Procyonidae; genus Nasua; species Nasua narica. Next base: position 17,945,382 of record CM052797.1, read on the forward strand.
TTTCTTCAAATAAGTTTTCTCACTCTTTATCTCCCTCTTCTCTTCTTGGAACTTCTATAATGTGAATATTGGGCCACTCGATGCTATCCCATATGTCACTTAGGTGTTTTTTACTTTTTTTTTTTTCTTTGACTTAATCATTTCAAGTGACCTGTCTGCAAGATTGCTGTTTCTTCCTTCTGCTTAATCAAGTCTGATGTTGATCTCCTCTAGTGCCAGAATTTCTGTTTGGCTCCTTTTAATAGTTTCTCTGTTGATATTCTCATTTTGTTCATGCATTGTTTTCCTGATTTTTTTTTTTTTGAGTTGTCTCTCTATATTATACTGTGTTGCACTGAGTTTCCTTAAACTACTTTGAGTTGTCAAGTAATTAATAGGTCTCTGTTTCTTTAGGGTTTGTTTCTGGAGATTTGTTTTTTCCTTTGATTGGGTTGTGTTTCCCAGTTTCTTCATGTGCTTTACTAGTTTTTGTTGTGTTTTGTGCATTTGAAAGAATAGTCACCTCTCTCAGTCCTTATGAACTGGCTTTGTAGAGGGGGGAGATCTTCACCAATCAGCCTGGCTAGGCATTCATAAAGCCTCTCAAACATTTTGTGGGGACGTGTCCTCTTGGGTTTTCTGTATGTAATTTTGTAATAGGTAGGTTTGCCTGGTTCATTTTCAGGAGCTTGTAGTCTTTTGCTCCCTCTGGTGTCTGGCTGTAGCACTGCAGTTTCTCTGGAGCTGTACCAAGTCCCTGATCTTTCATTCTCTGTGACTCCCAGGCATCTAAGTTATACTGGTTCCATCAGCACTCTGAGTCAAGCAAGACAGAAACTAGTTCCTTGGGAAGCCCCCACAGCTGAAATGTTGTTTCACTCTTCTCTTCCCCTTTCAAGGGAGAAGCCACAAGCTAGGCATTTTCTCCTGATCATAACAAGCTGTGTCAGTATCTATCTGTGGTAGGAGAGTTAGGAAAGTTCTAGTTGGGCACTTGCTCTAGACAGTGAACTGTGTCACCTTAGGGGAGGGGTTAATGTGGTTTAAAAGAAGAGGCTTTTCTTGTCTGTTTCAATGCAATTGTTCTTAGTTTTTGGATTACCCAGGGTGCTATGACTTCCTACTTGGTTTCTGGTATTCTAATAAGGACTTTTTCGGCTACATAGTGTTGCTAAGTCATTGTGTCTATGGGAGAACAAAGTCTAGGGTTTTTTATCCAACCTGATGTCACCCTTCGGGATGGCACCTATTTTTGTAAATAAAGTTGTATTAAAACCCAACCATGTTCATTTATTTACATATCATTTAGAGCTGCTTTCATGCAACTATTGAAAGTTGAGTAGTTGTGGCAACAATCTTACTGCTCATGCAGCCTGATACAGTTACTGTTTGGTCCTTTCAGAAAAAGTTTGCTGATCTCTGTGCCAGATAAAAGATTGAACTGTCTTTTATACACTGTATGGGAACTATGACAAAAGAATTTCCATATAAAAAGGTGAGCAAAAGTCCACCCAAAAATGTAAGAAAACAAATATATATATATATATATATATATATATATATATATATATATATATATATATAATGGTGTCAGGCAGTTAATTAATAAAAAAATTCTACATTACATTTCTGGGTTTATGATGTTTATGTTATTTTTCAGCTCTTTCAAGTTTGTAATTTATTTTGAAATTTTTTCTCATTCTCAATATTTACTTTTTAACCTAATTTTGCATTTACAATATTTAATTCTTAAAAGAATCTCACAACTGTGAGATTCTTAGCCTGGCTAAGTGGTCATTAAGACCTAAGACAGTGGAGTTATGTTTTAGAGAATAATTCCTATATTGTGTAAGGAAAATTGTGTATTTCAACTGAATTTACTTGCAAGGACTTCAGAGTCTTATTACTGCACAAATGACAGCACCTGAGAGAATGAAAGTCAGTGAATCCTTAATGGAGCTGATCAGGTGACAGCATGAATGACAGTAAAATCATGATGGGGTATGGGTGCTCAGGCCAAAGCAAGGGGTTGGTTAGAATTCTCACAACTGCCCTATTTCTAAAGAGCCTCTTCCCCTTTGCTAATTAAAAAATAAACAGCTTTCACTACCTTCTCTCATTCCCACTGTGATGGGCACTGCAATGGACAGGATATCCTTTCTCCCTATCTGTTTCTGAGAGACACCAAATCTCACCCACCCTTGGAGCTCCCAAAGTTGGAAGAGTGTGGGGCCTACCAGAGGCCTCCAACATGGTCTCTGCTTGTGTCCATCTACAAACAAAGAGAAGGATCTTTTCAGTCAAATACCACTGGCAGTAAGCCTCAGAATATCTGGTTATGGGTCTTATTGGTAAAGAGACATCCCTTCATGAGAAACTTGAGGAAGCAACTGCAGGTGATTGCCAGGACTCAGCCGTGCCATCTGGGTCTGCCCTACCATCTGCTGGGGCCCGTCAACACATCCCAAATTCTCCTCCATGGATCCTGGGGGCTGCACCTTCAACATTCTATACTCCACAGGACCCTCATGGGAAGGAAATGCATACTTTTCTCGTTACTAAGGGAAACCTTTCCCTGAAATGTTCCCCTGGGTCTTGGGGTCACACGCCCACCCTGAACCAATCACAAGAAAGCACAACAGCTGAGACCTTTTTGACTCTTTCTTGGAGGCTCTAGTCTTCCAATGGATCTGGTCTCAGAAGGGCAGTCATGTGGGGACAGGCCTTCCTCAGTGTTACAAGAATTTTGCAGGGTCCACATGAAAACTGTGGGAGTTACTAAGCCTCCATAAATGGCTTCGTGGAGCCAACATATCCCTGAAGAATCATGAAAATACTTAGATTAGTCAGTAGTGCATTGTAGCCACCAAGTGAGCTCTAAGTGGGGTTCCTGAGGGTGAACACTTCTGGCCACCCAGGACTCTCTGGGGATGCTTAGATGCTAGCCCCAATAGTATTTATGAGCCACCAAAGGTGAAGGAACTTCTGGAAGCATATATACCTAGATGCTAATATAAAAACACTGACCAGGATGGACCTGCCAAACAGAGGTGAGCCTTTTTAGGTCTTGTTGCTTTCACTGTCACTTGCCTTAGAGATAGGTGAATGCCAGGGAAGGTGAGCTGCTGATGCCTGAGAACTTCACCATTGTAAGAGGTAGGCTTGTCCCTAAAGCCAAGGGCATGTTTCTCTAAACAGCACACAGAATTACAAAATCTTGGTGCCCAAAGTTACATTTGGGAATTTCCAAACCAGGGTTTGCAAAACTTTTTTAATGATAAATACATTTCACAGTGTAAAAGAGTACATATAACATATCAAGCTGAACAATGGTCACACACAAACAATACTTAACTTTTTACTCTGTTTTCTACAGCAGCTGCACCCTTTTTCATTCCCACCAACACTGTATAAAGGTTCCAGTTTCCCCACATTCTTGCCAATACTTGTTATACTCTGTTCTGTTGATAGTAACCATCTTAATGGGTATGAGGTGGCATCTCCTGAGAATTTGATTTGCGTTTTCTAAAGGATTAGTGATATTGAGCACCTTTCACATGCTTATGGGCCATTTGCAGATCTTCTTTGAAGAAGTATCTATTGAAGTCTTCTGGTCATTTTTTAATTAGGTTGTTTGTTTGTTTTTTTTGTTTGTTTTTTTGAGTTGTAGGAGTTCTTTATACATTCTGTATGGATGTCATCCCTTCATCAGACATGTGATTTACAAATATTTTTTCCCATCCTGTGGGTTACCTTTTCACATTGTTAATTGTGTCCTTTGATACATGAAAGTTTCAAGTTGGTATGGTCTAATTTGTCTATTTTTTTCATTTGTTTCCTGTGCCTTGGGAGTCACGTTTTGGTTTCTTACTACTAAAATGATTTCAAAACTTATGATTGAGGGACATAATGTACAACACAATAACTAAAGTTAATGCTACTGAATGGTGTATATAAAAGCTGTGAATAGAGTAGATCCTAAGAGTTGTTATCACAAGAAAAACATTTTTTTCTTTATTTTTTTTTTGTATTACTATGAGTTGATGGATGACAACTAAATATATTGTGAAAATCATTTCATGGTATATGTAAGTCAAATCATTAACCCACACACCTTAAGTTTATACTGTATGCCAACACGACTGGATTAAAACTCTCATGAATGGAACTGTTATCGCCCATATTCCAGAAAATCTCACACTGCGATCCCTAAGGAAGTAAGGGATGCAGGCTATGATTATTGCTGACTACAATTGTTGAATGGAATCTGGTGGGTCCTGTTGAAAACACATGTTGAATCCCCTAGTTAATCTGAACATCAGTAAGAAAGATACAACCAGATATTATGTATCTGCTGGTAGAAATGCATCACATCACCTATGAAACATTGCCAAAAAACTTTCATGGGGTCTGATGGATTCTCTTGATTTAATGACCTGTTTCTAACAGGAAGTACAGAGGACAGAAGAACATGTTAACCAGCACCAAGGGAAGCAAACAATATAATCCAGAATATGAGAAATTCTTCAGGAATAGGAAAAACAACCCAAGTTCTTCAATAAAGTATGGTAACATTAAAGAGAGGGAGAGAGAACAGAGAATCTACAGACTTAAAGAGATTTAAGAGACTTTTCCAACTGCAAAGTATAGGCTTATTTGGATCCTGATTCAAACAAACCAACTATATAAACAAGCAACAACAACAAAAACAGAAATAATTATATGACAATTGGAGAACTCTAGAGACTGAGTGGCTATTGCCAATATAAAGATGGGTAATTGATTTTGTAGGCTGTGATAATAGGATTGTGGTTATATTAAAAAGATGGGCTTCTGTTTTAGAAATATATTCTTGTGGTAGATTGCCACAGTAATGGCCCCTAGTGAATTTCTCCTCCTGTTTCTATGTCCTTATACATTTCTATCCCTTCCCCCACATTGATTGCAGGCTTGGCTACATGACTTGTTTTGGAAAATAGGATATTAGCAAACATGGGACAAGCTGAGGCTTGAAAGGTACTTTCACATTGGGGCTTGCCCTCTCTTCCCACTGGAAAGTCTCGGAATGTTGCCACTATGGGGGCAAGTCCAAGCTAGTCTGCTGGAGAGGACATGTAGACAACTTAGGCACTTTGGCCAACTGTCAGACATGTGAGTGAGGCCATCAAAGACTGTCCAGCCCCAATCAAATCACAAACTACCTGCAACTGCATGAGAGAGCCAGACAAAACCAACAGAAGAACCATTTGACTGGTCCCAGCCCGAATTGACAACCCATAGAATCATCAACTAACAGATTATTGCTATTTCAAGCAACTAGACAGTAGAAATAGATAAGCAACATAATTCTTAAATATTTACAGGCGAAATTACTGATGTTTAGGGATTGGCTTTAGGGGGGTGGCGTGAGTAGAGGTGATCATTGTTGAAGCTGGTGAGGAGTATGTTAGGATTCATTTTCCTATTCTCTCTACATTTATATCTGGAATAAAAATTTTCCATAATAAAAAGAAATTGAAGGAAAAAGAAGGAAGGGATGGGAAAGGAAGGAAAGAGAAGGAGGCAAAGGAAGGAAAGAAGGAAGGGAAATTATTCTTTTCCTTATTAACATATAAAGCAATTGAGACTCAGAGAGGGACACTGAGCTTTGCAATGTAACACAGCCAAGCCATAGCCAAATTCATTACTAAACATTCTCCTGTCTCCTGGGCCAAGCCCCTAGGATCGAGGTAAGAAGCAGGAAAATTTCCATAGGAGAGACAGTACAGGTAGGAATATTTTCTTCTCTTACCTGAGATAAACCCTAGCAGCAGGTCTAAGACCTTAGTGATGGTGAGAGTTTTAACGACAAATGATCTTCGTTGATGGGGTGCATTGTTTATCTAAGGTTTGGGCAAGAAATATTTGTTCTGCCACGTGTATGTGTTAGGTTACATAACAGAGAGGCCGGGAATACCTGCTTCCACACCCTGCTGTGCCATTTGGCACCAAAAGCTTGTTCTGTTTTCCAGCGCCTAGAGTAATCACAGCAGGGCAGCTAGCCCTGTGTCACACCGTGTCAGGACAGCAATTCTGAAAAGTGTTCAAGTCCAAGTGTATGAATGTTACCTCTTTCCCACACAGACAAAATGAGCAAATCTTTCATGAATCATCATGTGTGAAAATTAAGCACTGCAATTATTTGTCTCCTGCCCCAGGATATGCTGGGCATCTTTTAATCAGATGTTGCTACATAAAGCCGCAGACTGCACCCAGCCATAAACAGACATTAAAGAAGGATTTCTTCATGAAAAAGGCCCTTCCAGGTCTTATTATCCAGTGTTGGTTTCCCTGAGAACTTCTGAGCCTCAGCTGGCACTTACAGGGAGGAAGGAAGATTCTAAAAGGTGATAACAGGGCCTGTGGCCAAAAAGTCAAATAAAAATAAAGTGAAACTAAGTTGAAATCTTTCTCGTAACCAGAGGAGCGGGGCCTCTGTCTGCCTTGTTTTCCTTGAGCACCTTGAGTTTACTGAGAGACTCACAGGGTTTGGTTTGAGATTTGTCTCAAGTCCCCGAGCCTTAGAACCTGCCTGTAGAGCCCTGTGTGGCCTGCATTGTCACTCAAGGCAGAGACTGGCAAGAATTGGCAACCCTTGCTTTACTGGTAAACAGTCTTGGAATGCATACTGCAGGTGCCAATACATGGGAGTCCCTGGGGGTAGTAGGGAAGCCCCCAGTTCTCTTTCCTCTGAGGGGCCTCCAGGACCCCTTCTCAACTCCCAAAGGATCACATTCAGAAGGCAAGTCATCTTTCTCTATTTAATTGCCATTCATTTAATATGTAAGAGTTTTCCAAACAGGCAGTCTGCAGGTGGGATGGCGAGGAGGTTGGGAGTCCCGTGCCCAGTGGGCTTAAGATTCTTTTCACTTTGGAGCACCCGTGCCTGGTTGACCTGGGTGCTGACTGGCTGAGGCCTGGAGTGGCCTGGTGGGACCCTCTTGTCCCCACCCACCCCAGAGAAAGTTATGATGGGGGAAGGATGGCCCCGTCATCCGTAATTCTAGCTGACCTGAAGCCTGGATGCCTGGGAGACACCTGACTGACTTTGCCAGAGTTCCTTCTTGCCCAGGTGCTAAAAAATATCCCTTTTCCAGACCGTCTCTTCAATAAATAATGCTGGGAAAATTGGACAGCTATATATAGAAGAATGAAACTTGACCATTCTCTTACACCATACACGAAGATAAACTCGAAATTGATAAAAGACCTCAATGTGAGGCAGGAATCTATCAAAATCCTAGAGAAGAACATAGGCAGTAACCTCTTCGACATTGGTCACAGCAACTTCTTTCAGGACATGGCTCAAAAAGCAAAGGAAACAAAAGCGAAAATGAACTTTTGGGACTTCATCAAAATAAAAAGCTTCTGCACAGCAAAGGAAACAGTCAACAAAACAAACATGCAACCCACGGAATGGGAGAAGATATTCACAAATGACACTACAGACAAAGGGCTGATATCTAAGATCTATAAAGAACTCCTCAAACTCAACACTCACAAAACAGATAATCACATCAACAAATGGGCAGAAGATATGAACAGACACTTCTCCAAAGAAGACATACAAATGGCTAACAGACACATGAAAAAATGGTCATCATCTTTAGCCATCAGGGAGATTCAAATCAAAACCACACTGAGATGCCACCTTACGCCAGTTAGAATGGCCAAAATCAACAAGACAGTAAGCAACAAATGTTGGAGAGGATGTAGAGAAAGGGAAACCCTCCTCCACTGTTGGTGGGAATGCAAGTTGGTGCAGCCACTTTGGAACACAGTGTGGAGATTCCTCAAGAAATTAAAAATAGAGCTACCCTATGACCCTGCAATTGCACTACTGGGTATTTACCCCAAAGATACAGATGGAGTGAAAAGAAGGGCCACATGTACCCCAATGTTCATAGCAGCAATGGTCACAATTACCAAACTGTGGAAAGAGCCAAGATGCCCTTCAACAAATGAATGGATAAAGAAGATATGGTCCATATATACAATGGAATATTATGCCACCATTAGAAAGGATGAATATCCAACTTTTGTATCAACATGGATGGGACTGGAAAAGATTATGCTGAATGAAACAAGTCAAGCAGAGAGCGTCAATTATCATATGGTTTCACTTACATGTGTAGAATAAGGAAAAATATGGAGGATATTGTGAGAAGGAAAGGAAGGGTGAATTGGAGGAAATTGGAGGGGGAGACAAAATATGAGAGACTGTGGACTCAGAAACAAACTGAAGGTTTTGGAGGGTAGAGGGTGGTGGATTGGCTGAGTCTGGTGGTGGGTATTGAGGAGGGCACATATTGCATGGAGCACTGGGTATGATGCATGAACAATGAATCTTGGAACACTGAAAAAATTAAATTAAATTAAAAAAATATCCCTTTTCCAGTTTCCTCTCCTAGCCCTCCCTTCTCCACACCCACCCCTACCAAGTCCTGCCAATTCGAAAGACTTCCAAGCATCCAACTGTCCTTTACAGTGGACATGCAGAGGGCTCGTGAGCCAATGGCAGTTCACCTACAAGCCTGGGGTGGGAAGTGAACACCGGCCGGGCAGCTGAGCTCTGGGGATCTGGATTCAGCATCACCCAGTGGGTGGCCCCCAGCTCCAATGTGGTGGTGAATGGCTATTGAATACACATGGTTATGCACGAGCCATGATGTAGGTCATACCCTCAGCCCCAGCATTCACAGATGCTGGCCTCCCAGGGGCAGCAGACACCAGGGGCCCAGCATGGGCACTGAGGGATTCAGACCCTGCGGTGGGAACCAGGGGATGAATAAGCATTTCAGTGAGGGACTCAGAAAGTTTCTGGGAGGGGTAAGGGGAAGCAATGGTCAGGTGACCAAAGGGTAGGGCTTTTTAAGAAGTCGGTTCACCTCCAGCAGGAGCTCCAAAGTAAGAGAGTTCACAACTAAAGGATGGTAGAGCCACACCCACCCGTGTGGCTCATAGGGTGTACAGGACAAGGTGTGGCAGTTCAAGGATGCAACCCTGTCCCCCTGACACCATCTGCCTGCTGGAGAAGACTGCCTGGGGGTAGACCCCAGGGTCGATGCCTGGATGGCCCTGTCACTTCCATGTTCCCCGGCCAGACCTTGCACCAGGACAGTGACTTGTGCACAGCTCACTGGGGCAGCCATGCCAGGAATGCTGGAGAGCCACGTGGGCACAGGGTGGGCTGCAGGGTAGCCCCTGGCAGGGCCACCGGTAGGAGGACTGCCACAGGAGCATAGAAGCAAGGGGACGTCCTGGCATCAGGCCCTCGGAGGCTCCCCTGGAGCAGAGCCAGGGCCCTCACACCTAGGCAGATAGGCGGTGGTCTGGGGTCTGGGGACCTGGCTCAGTGTGGAAGAAATGTTAGAAAACAGACTCTAGGGCGGGGACTCCAGGATGCGGAGGCTGGTGACTGACACTAGGGGGCAGGGAGTGGCGGAAGGGGCGGTGTTCAGGAGGAGGGAACCGCCCCGGACCCGGGCCTGAAGTGCAGTCTTGGTGGGCGACGCGGACCAGGCGTCCGGGGCTAGGCGGTCTGCGCTCCGCTGGCCCAAGCGCGGACGGACCCCTCGCACTGGTCGGCTCCAGAGCCCTCTCCCGGAGGACTCGGGACAGGAAGCGGGGCACGCTTGACCAGCTTGGTGCCCCCGAGACCCCAGCCAGGCAGAAGGACCAGTCTGCACCCCGCCATCCTGCCACTCCCCCCGCCCCGGTCCCCTGCGTGGCCAGTTCAAGACGCCTCCCGCTCGCGGAAGATCTCTTTTCGGTCTCTCCGCCCCGCCCGGGATCCCCGGGGCGCCACGGGGCACGTGCGCGCTGCTGGGAGCCGCAGCCCCACCCACCTCTGCCCCCGGCCTTGACCGGGCTTCCGGGGCAGGGGAGCGGGGTGCGGGTGGAAGGGAGGCGGGGAGCAGGGCAAAGGGAGAGTGGAGAGAGGGGAAGCGCGGGGCGGGGTGCGGGGGAGAAGTAAGGAGGAAGAAAGGAAGAAGTAGGGATAGAGAGAGGGGGAGGGGAGGAGTTGCGAGGAGCTGGGAAGGAGAGGGAAAGGGGAGGAAAAGGGGGAGGCGGCGGGGCGGGGGGCGGCCGTGGGGGCAAGAGGACTTGGGCATGGAGGAGCAGCAAGAGGGAGGATCTCATCCATGCTTGTTTCCTGGGCCCAGTCCATCCCCGGAGGAAATGTTGCAATGGGTGAGGCCTTCCTGCATCTGCCTCCCAGGCCTAAGGGGTCTGGGACTTAGGCTCCACCAACACCCCCTCCCCCTTTCTTTGTGTCCTGGTGCCTGTCTTCTTTCAGCACACCCATTGTGCCTCCACAGCTCCTAGACTGCTGTTCACGCTAAACTAGATTAATGGACCCCGGACCTCACCCAAGGCTGCTCAATTTTAGATGAGACCCCTGTTCAGCAAATGACTGTGTCTACTTGGGGGACTTCCGGCCCCCAGCCTCATGCAACAAAAGCAGAGGGAAGGAAGGAGAGTGGTGAATGTCAGCTGTCTGGCCTGCACTGGGAGGTACCCCTAGTGGACCCCTTTCCTACCCTTGGTTGCCCCTCACTGGGTCGCCCCACCTGAGAGAGTCCCCCAGTCCTAGGACCTCGGCTCTGCCCACTTAGTTCTGTATTCCTACTCCCTATTTCTTACCTGCTCATGTGTGTTACTATTTGCTAGAGAAAACTAAAAGAATTCATAAATGGACCTATCACAAAAGAACATCTGTGTGGACCCCTTTCCTCCCTACACCCCTCCCCACTGGTGATGGTTGAGTGTGTGCAGTTCTGGGCACACACCAACCTGCATGGACACATAGGAATTTACTTTGTACAGATACAAGGTCAGGATATCGTAAGAGGTGCTAAGGGATGACGAATGTTCACCAAATGCCAAGCATTGGGCTCAGCCCTTTACATGTATTATCTCGTTTCATCATTGCAAACCTCTGAGGTTTATTGCTGTCATCTCTGCTGTTCAGAGATGAGGAGTATGAGGCACAGAGATCAAGTCGCTTGCCCAGGGTCATGCAGCTACAAAGTGACAGACTCAGGATCTCAACCTGGCTCCAGAGCCTGCAAGTTAACAATTGGGCTTTCCTACTTCCCTATGCATACAGTTCCACGAGTGGCTTTTCCACTAAGACTATGTTCTTTTCTGCAACAAATGGAAGATTTTGAGAAGAGCAACAGCTGGCCCTGTGCATTTGAGATTTTTCACAGATAACTAGCAAAATGCTCTGAAACAGAGGCGGCAGTACACCCAACCTGTAGGTCCGGGCTCCACACTTTAACCTCCCGAACCCCAATACTTGGTCTGCCTCAGCTCAGGGCCTAAGGAAGAAGGATGCCCCCAGATCAGCGGGAGTGGTGCCATTTGGACAGAGAATTCTGGGACACTGGATATCCAGAGCCAGGTCTAGAAGAAGGTGTGCAGGGATGGCATTAGCAGCATGGCCCGGCTGTGGCCTGGTCCAGTGGTAGCATCAGTGTCACATAGTGGCCGCAGAGTCTGAACAAGCTTGCTTCTGCTACCATTGGTCTGCAGAGGCCTTTTGACCCGTGCTCATTTTCCCAGCCTGTTCCTCTAGCATCCTTAAGATTCTAGGAGGGCTTTTCAGAATAAAATCCATTTTCATTTAGAAGGGCTGTTACTGTAGCATAGGAAACTTCCTGACTGATACATAATGACTGGAGATTTGTAACTTTAAAATTTTTGTCAGTCTGATAGGAAAAAGAAAATAAGGCAAGGAAAAGTGTTTCATGGCTTTAATTGCTATTTCCTGATGATGGGGTGGTGGGAGCAGAAACTGTTCACTTCAAGTAAAACCCATTCTCTCCTTCTAGGAAAATCCATTCTCTGCTTCTAGGAAAATCCATTCTCTCCTTGTAGGATAATAAGAGCTGTAGTGGGGCGGAGGTGCTGAGCTGAACTACATTTCCCAGGCTGCCTTGCAAGTGGGTGTGTCCTCATGAGGTTCCCCAACAGAAAGAGAAGCTCTGGGATAGAAGTCACTTCTGTATTTTGGCCTGCAAAGAGTAGCTGTGGCCTCTCCAAGCTGCCTGGAATCTGGCTGTGGCAGCAGCCCAGGTGTGGTGGAGCAGTGGCCTTGCGGGAGGGTGACGACTTGGGGAGAGGAGCCTGAGGCCTCGGGTGACCATGGGGAGCAAAGCAAGTACTCATCCCAGAACTGTAATCTGAGAAAGAAACTGAGATGATTAGTTTTATGTATCAACTTAGCTGGACCACAAAGCCCAGATACTTGGGGAAGCATTATTCTAGATGTTGCTGTGAAGGTATTTTGTGGAGGAGATTAATATTTCAGTTAGTTGTCTTTGAGGAAAGCAGATTATCCAAGATAGTGTAGTTGGGCTGCATCCATTCAGCTGAAGGCCTTCAGAGAAAAAAAGGCAAGGCATCTTCTGAGCAAGAAGTTCTGCCCGTGGATTGCCTTCAGGCTGAGAATGCAACATAACCTCTTCCCTGGGATCTCTGGCAGCCTTCCTTGAGGATTTTGGACTTGTGAGCTTCCAGAATCATGAGTTAATTTCTTAAAATCTTTCTTTCTGCATGCACACCTACACACACACAAAACACACAACACACATGCTCACACACACCCCTGTACCTTAAGTCTCCTTCATATTACTCCCCAAGAATTTTGTCAGTTAGATACCTTAGCCTTTGGACTGTTATTTGTGTTACAAATATTTTCTTGCTGTCAGTCGCTTGTCTCCTCGTTTTGTTTTTGGGTGGCTTTGATCCTAGAGCATATATGGGTTATGACCCTTGATGCTTATGATAGAAATCCAACTCAATCCAGTGTAATGTGGAGGGGTGCTTGCTGAATAGCTCATGTAACATTAAAAGTTGCCACCTTTTAATACTGAGGATTCCCGCAGAAAACAGTGTGTCTCAGTTTATGTTCTTTTATACAATTTAAAATCTCCTTCATGCAGGTCCTCCAAAATTTGGTTCAGTCTGTGTCTAGATTATTTATGATTTTTGTTGCCATTGCAAATGCTATCTCCTACCTGGTTATTAAAGGCATATAGGAAAAGTGTAGTTTTTTTGTGTATGCTTGCTCTGTGCCCACCTGCCAATAGATGTTTATATCCTGTCAAACCTCTCCGAGGATATTAGTTATACCTATTTTAATGTCCTCTTCTGATTCCTGTGTTACCCTGTTTTCTCCAGGATTCTTTTTGGTTCTTCCTTGGCAAGTTGTTGATTTCCTTCAAATGTATGGGGATTGTTGGTTGTCTGACCTCATTTGTAAATGAGTGTCAGGATGATGGCTCTTAAAAGGGGGTCCTGGGACTCTTTCAGGCAGTCCACAAGGTAAAACTATTTAATAGGAATATGAAGACATGTTTTTCTCTCATGAGTGTTCAGCAGCATTTTCCAGAGTCTAAATAATGTGTGATACCATAACAACAGATTGAAATCAGAAGCAGACGTGAGAATCCAGTGATCTATTAAGGCAGACATTGGTGAGATTTTCAAAAATACAAAATAATGTCACTCATCTTACTAAATAAGCTATTCTTAGACAAAGAGAGCTATTTTCATAAATGTTATGTTATTCGTGTTAACATGTATTGGCTTTATTATCATTTAGAAGTAAAGATTTAAAATTTTTCTGCATTCTGTAACTTCTGTTATGATAAATATCCATAGGTTTTTCCCATAATGTAGGCCTCCCTGGAGACCTCGAACATTTTTCAGAGACAAAAGGAGTCCTGAGTGCAGCACATATGGAAACTGCTGGTCTTGACTGGTCATTCATGCTATGTGGAGGATATCTTGAACATACGCAGACCTCCCCTCTGTAAGGGACTGTTCACTCTGGTCACAACCACCCTGGCCCCCCTGGGCACTTGGGGTCATGGATGCAGGCAGGGACACACAAGGGCAAAGCGCCTTCCAGGGCCTCTGTTTTGGGGGCACTCTGTCTCTCACTTTGGCTGCAGTTATCTGGGTAGCGTCCTGCTTCTTTCTCTAGGGGCACCCCCCACCCACTCCTGCTGCCCTGCAACAAATGCTGTCAATTTTAAAGCTGCACGCTGTCTTTATCCTGGGGACAAATGGGGCATTGCCCCAGCTTCTCAAGGAGCCCTTCACAGAATCACCTAATCAATGTCCCAAGACTCCTTCTCCATGCCACCACTTCTCCTATTTCTAGATTGGAGGTGGGGGGGGTGGTTAGGGTTAGGGTGAGGGTTAGGGTTTCCCATCTGCTTGGCTCTTTGGGCTACTCTGCTCTGTTGGGTTTCCCTGCTAATCCGAGCTATCTGCTTTCTATCTTCCAGAAATTCTCCAATGTTCTGATCTGCTAGTGGCACTTTTCCTAGTTTTCCAGGGCTTCTTCTTTGTTTTTTCGTTTTGTCTTGTTTTGTTAGTTATTCTGGTATTTCAGAGGATCTGGGGACAGAGAAGTACCTGGATATGGTTCATCAGCCATCTTGAGCCCAGTGTCCACAACGTTTCAATGAATGAATGAGCAAGGGCCAGGTGCCTGAGCAGAAGGGTAGGAGGGACCAGGGTTTGTATTGCTAAAAATGATCGAAGACAATTGAGGGGATACCAACTTTGTTTACCACTTTAGGAAGCAGGCAGTCTTGGTTGCCAAGGGTCCAGAGTACCGCAAAATGGGGCAGAAGGCAGGAAGCTTTCACAGGATAAAGAATAAAGAACAGGGAAGTTTAATTCTGAAGCCCAGAGGTGGCTGGACATTTGGGGACTGGCTGATTGGATCCATAGCCTTTCTGGTCATAGAGAGCACTGTCAGTTGTCCACAGTTGGGTTTAATAAAACTCCATCTTGGAGCTAGACAGTTATTTCAACTTTGTCCAAGGCAAGGTTGCTTTGAGGGTCAAATGGTAATGGTAGATGGCTTAGACGTGGAGACCGGCCTCTGTGACAGCACTTGTGTGTCAGGGGAGGCCTGGGTGACCCGTGGCTGCTGTTGTCAGGAGTTTGAGCCTGCTGTCGTCAGGAGTTTGACGTTGGTGGAGATGCTGCCAGGGGTCTGGAGGGAGAGCACACAGAGTTGTAGCAGGTGCCCCTCTTCTTGGGTTTAATTTAGAGGATGGGATTTAAGCCCTGGGGGCATGGTTGCTAGGAAGAAGGAAAAGAAGGTGATGCCCGTATTTTGTTCCAACCCAGACTCTTCCAGAAAATTGGACCCGCGTCTCCTGGGCACTGAGCCCAAAAGGAGGAGGGGGTGCTAGAGGGTGTCCTGAGCAGGAGTTAGATGCCTCAGATTGTGTGTGGACGATGCTATGGGCAGTCTTGGGACCTTGGGGAGCACCGCCCTTCCTCTCTGCCTTGGTCCTGACTGGTCGCTCACATCAAGTGGGTCATGAAAAGCGTGCCTTTTAAAGATGTCGTCCTGACAGCTGCAGGGGTGCACCCTCCAAGGGGTGACCTTAGAGCAGATCGGGGGAAGGAAACTTAGATCAGTTCACATTCTATTTAAAAGAAAATGCTTCCCTCCTGAAGCAGGGTCTGAGCTGTGTGCCTTGGCAAAGACACAAAACCAAAGCAGGCCCAGTGCTGCTTCTCTGCAAAGTCTGGCCACACCCTCCGGATATGGGAAAGGCTTTCTTCTCCGTTTCAAATGACCCTGTTTTGCCTTTTTTAGATGCAAATGTTTATTTGGTCTGACTCTCAAATACCTCAGTGCAGCTGAAATAATTTCAAGCAGCTCCGTAAGAAGCGACAACTTCCCACCCTTCTGAATACAACCCTTTGCTAGGGCCACAGAGGGGTTGGCAGGGGCACCTGAGGGGCAGCCAGCCCCCCCACCCACGCACACACTGGGCCTCCCTGGCTGAGCAAACAGGCTGGTCCCTCTGCGCAAGGACCCCGGCTGGCTCATGAAAAGGTGGGTGCTTCTGCAGGAAAAGCAATGAGTGCGTGGGAGCCAGGAATTGTCAAGTACCTGATATACGCCCATTGCCTCCCCTGGGAGCGGGAGCGAGGGGCTCGCCTTTCCAGGTTACCAGGTGCAATTTGACTTTTTACCCCAAATCCTAGAGCATCCCCCAGAAGGAGAGGGGGTGCATTGGGATCTTGTGCTGCGGGTAAATCCTAGAGGAACAGGACGTGTTGAAATCTGTGATGGAGATAAGCCTTTCATGAAGTGTTGCTGTGATAATTAAATTAGTAAAATGCCAAGAAAATATTCCAGCTGAGCGTGTGTGTGTGTGTGTGTGTGTGTGTGTGTGTGTATGAGAGAGAGACAGAGAGACAGAGAGACTCGACTGGTGGATGGGCCCAGTTTACCATCCCCTGTCTATACCTGCAGAATAAATAGCATTTGCTGGTCTGAGGATTCACGTGGGACTGGGGGACACTTCTCATCAATGTCAGGGGCTGTCTGCAACAGCATTATGCCCATTTGATAGATGTGGCAACGGAGTCTCAGAGCTGTGAAGTCAGAATTGGAGCATGAACCCAACAGCTGGCAAGAGCCTGGCTGTGTCCCCGACGGCACCCCTGTGCTCCCAGGTCTGGGGCTCCTGGTGCATCTGCAGTGGGGAGCAGCCTGGGCTTCTGTCCTTGGGTCCTGCACTGTCCGCTGCCAACTGTCTCAGGCTTGCACAGGCCTTCTCCTCCTGAGCTGGGCCTTCCCTCCCCAGGTTCACATGTTGGTTCTGCTGACCGAGTGCAGCCCCTCGCAGGGCCACGAGGTGGGCCCTCCGTGGAACGCAGGCCTCCACAGGCCTGTGCGCTGTGTCTGTTCGCTGACCCACCAGCACCTGGTGCAGGCCCTGGCACAGAGAAGCTGCTTGAATGTGAATGATGGAGTCCTGTGGGGGAAGCTGGGGAAGGCTTGGATGGGAAGGCCAGGAGGCAGGAAGCTGGGGCCAACTCCAGCACTGTCTGCCTTCCGGCCTTCAAGGGGGGAGTGTGGTAACCCCTCTGCCTTGCTTCCATTCACCGTGCCTGCGGCCTTCCCTTGGCCTGCAGGGGCAGCTTGAAGCTGGCCTGGGCCCTGGACCCAGGCGCTGGGACTGTCATGCTTGTGATGGGAGGGGGTGGGGCTGTGGTGAGGGGGCAATTTCCCTTCAGGGTACAGTGGCCTGATTACGGGGTGCAAAGCTGTGGGTCAGACACCTTTGCAGGTGGTGACTTTCCTATCTTGGGAACATCACTTCATGGAGAAACATTGGCTCACTGTGGTACTTCAAAAGGGGCTTTCTGAGAATGGAGGCCCACCTTGAAGAAGGGCACAAAAGCCTGAAGGCCTGGGAGCCGAGGCAGCTTCTCGCCGGTCTGCTGGCTTGTCAGAGGACTAGAAGTGGTCAGGCAGACATTCACAGTGCAGGGCTGCCATATACACATGGAAATCTAAGATGTGGTGAAGGCAACATCTCAGCCTGTAAGGCTGTTCGCTACAGAACATCATGCTGGGACAACTGGCTAGCCATCCAGAAAAAAATAAAATTGAGTGCCCTGTTCCTTGTGCCACTAAATTATGTTCCAGAGCGATCCAGGTAGAGGGAAGATTTAAATGCAGGAAAATGGAAACCATAAAAATATCAGAATAAAATGGGAAAACCATTTATAATATTGGAGGGGGTGACCTTTTTGCTCTTGTTACAGAACCCTGAGGACATGAACAGCAAAATTGATTTATTCTACTAGATAAGAGCCAGATATTTCTGTATGGCAGAAAACATCCTGATTAAAGTAAAAAGACAAGTGATAAACTGAGAATAGAATGATGGCACATCCTTAATATAGCATTATCATGCAGTCATGAAAAAGAACATGAACAAAAGAACAATAGACTATTTATGTCTATGACATAAAGAAGAAGAGCGTCCTGTGCATATTATATGCAACTATGTCACAGGCCAAGGGCTGCTATGAATCAATAAGAAGGGGACACCTGAATGGCACAGTGGTTAAGCATCCAATTCTTTTTTTTTTTTTTTTAAGCATCCAATTCTTGATTTCAGCTCAGGTCCTGATCTCAGGGTCATGGGATCAAGCCCCACTTCCTGCTCAGTGGGGAGTCTGCTTGAGATTCTTTCTCTCTCCCTCGCCTTCTGCCCCTCCCCCCCAAATAAAATAAATCTTTAAATCAATAAGTTAAAAAATCCAACGACTTAATTGAAAAATGGGCAATGGGTAGAAAGCCTTCACAGGAAATGAAAATGCTTCTAAACATTGGAAAATATGCTTATTCTCACTTGCAATAAGTGTAAACTGAAACCTCAGTGAAGTCCTGCTTGACACCCATTAGATGGGCAAACTTCCAGCCTTTGGTAACTCTGTGACAGTGAGCAGTATGCATACACTCAGAGAGGGATTTGGGGCACATCTGTAAGGATTAGAAATTCTCTAGCCCAGCAATCCCACATTAGTACTTTGTCCTGTACTATTAGGTTTACTACCGAGGCTCATGGAAGCATTCTTTGTGATTGTAAAGGATGAAACTACTTAAATACTATCAATAGTAATATAAATTTTTTAAAGGGTTTCTTTTTTTTTTTTTTGAAGAGCGAGAGAGCGAGAGAGAGCAAGAGTGGGGGAGGGGCAGAGGGAGAGGGAGAAGCAGACTCCCCACTGAGCAGGGAACCCAACGTGAGACACAATCCCAGGACCCTGGGATCAGACCTGAGCTGAAGGCAGTCACTTAACCAATTGAGACACTCAGGTGCCCCAACAGTAATATTAATTAATCACAGTACATCCCTCATATGGAATTACATACATTTTTAAAAACAGGTATTTTTAGGTTTATGATGTGGAGTAAGCTTCACAGTATATTGTTTCATGAAAAAGAAGATGCTTGAGAATGTGTGCATAGAATCCACTCGTGTGTGTGTGTGTGTGTGTGTGTGTGTGTGTGTGTGTAGAAGCATGAAATTTAATTCCTGGAAGGTGCATAAAACATGGAAATTGTCACCATAAGTTTCCTCTGGTGTTATTATTTTAAAGATTTATTTATCTACATGACTGGGGAGGGACAGAGAGAGAGAGAGAGAGAGAATCTCAAGCAGACTTCCTACTGAGCGTGGAGCCTGATGTGGGGCTCAATCCCAGGACCCTGAGGTCATGACCTGAGCTGAAACCAAGAGTCAGATGCTTAACTGACTGAGCCACCCAGGTGCCCTTCCTCTGGTGTTATTGACTCAATGTTTGTGTCTCCTCAAAATTCATGTGTTGAAGCTCTAAACTCCAATGTGAGTTCATTAGAAAGTGGGGCCTTTGGTTGGCGATTAGTTTTGAATGGGATTAGTGCCCTTCCAGAAGAGACCTCAGAGAGTTCCCTTGCCACTCGGCCATGTGAGGACATGGCGAGAAGTTGGCTGTCTGCAGTTCAGAAGAAGGCCCTCATTAGAACCAGACCGTGCTGATTTCCAGCCTCCAGAACTCTGTATTGTGTTACTGTAGCCTAAGTAGACTAAGACATCTAAAGAAGGGGCCTGGGATCTAGGGCAAGTGGTGGGAGACTCATTTCCCATCCTTCCTTCCTTCCTTCATTCATGTTAGTGGTTCACACCTACATAACATGCATTTTCAGTTTTTTTAAACCATCAAAGCCATGCCTTTGGAAGGCTGCCACCCACCCCTAGCTCAACTTGTGCCTGTTGCTGGCTGGCAGTGGGGTCTACCATGCTGCTCCCGAGGACAGGAATCTCCATTGCCCATCCTGGAAAGGTAGTTGCCCAGCACAGCCAGCGTGGAGCAGGAATCCATAAGGTGCCCAAGAGAGCTCTGCATCTCCTGCATGCAGTGGGTCAGCCCAAGATTCCCTTCCAGAAGGCACTTTTCCCTGTAGCTCTCCTGTGCCCCTCCCCCCAGGCACAGTCTCAACGGTCTCAGGTTCTTCTTTCTTTAAATTTGCGCCCCCTCACACACACACACTTCTCCCTCCTGCTTCCCTGATCCATTCCCTGCTTGGAAGCAAAGACCCTGCTATTCCACCTTCTACATACTGTCCCCTTAGGAGAGGGAGGGGATTATAACTAACAAATGCCTTTCTTTTATCACGTGTTCATTAATTTTTTTTTTTCTAAATAAACATCTGACAATGCCCAGGTCATCAAAAGAAATGCCCCAAAACTTAATGGCTTCCCTGAAATCCAGTGGATCTATGCATGCCCACCATGACTGTGTAGTCTACAAAGGGCATAGATGTGGGAACAAGATAGGCTCTGTCCACGTGTCTGGTCAGACCTCTGGGCATTCGAGGTTCCAGGCAAGACTTCATGTCCCAACATCCCTGGCCAGGGACAGGAGGAGGTGGGCGAACCTGGATCACAGCAGCAAGCTTGGCCCCTTGGCTTCGTATCATGGTCACCTATGCCTGCCTTCTGCCAGGAGCCCACTGTAGCAGAAAGGAGGCGCTTCTTGTTTCAAGGGTTAAACCCCCAACAGCACAATAAAGGCCACGCTGTAAGACTCACCTTCCCTCGCATATTGCACACACACATCTCTATCACTCTGGTAATTATTCCCACTAAAGTCAGACATAATTTCAAAGGTGGTTAAAAGTAATTTGAAAAGTAGGTGGGCAGATGGCATAGAGCTGCTCATCCTTCTCTCAAACTGTCATCAGCTGTAACAGGTCTCAGCTGCCATCTCGTATGATTATCATTGTTATTTTGCATTTGTGCACATTTCTGTTTGTGGGTTGGAGGGAGGGGGTTGGGCAAAGCCACAGGGAGGACTGAAACAGCTAAGTTCATATGTCCCTTGGTGCCATGCTTGGCTGGTGACTGGATCCTGTGTGGATTGGCAGGGGCTGGCAGCATGTGGAGGGGACCAGCTTTCCCTGGCTCTCTACACTCAGTATGAGCACTTCATATCATCCCTGGGCTTGGCAATTCTTCCTGGGCCTGTGTGGGCAAAACAGAACACACACTAGGGGACAGAGCTTGTCCAAGGGGCTGCTCTGACACTTCCCATAATAATAGTGACGGCACCACTATGAAATAATTTCTTCCTTGCAGCAACCTGGGGATAGGAACCACTGTTATCCCTATTTTCCTGGTGAGAAGAATGAGATGTAAAGGGGTGGGACAGGAGGGACCGAGGACCTGAAGACCTGTAAGGGTGGGGACAGGGGCTATGCTGCCAAGAATCAGGCCTATTCACTCAGTGGAACCCAGAAGCCTGGGCAATGGGAATCACCTGGCACTACAGACAGTGGGATGAAGTAGGGAGGCCAAAAAGAGGGGTTTATCCAAATTCTGTCTTGGAAGCCAGTTGGATCCCAGGACCCTCCACTGCAATCTCCAGACAAGCCTGGAAGTTTGTTCTCTGAAGAAATTGGAGAAGAATTGTTCTGGGCTTGGGACCCCAAGAACAGCAGGGTGCAGGGGTGAGAATCTGGGCTGGAAAGGGGTTGGGGTATAAGAAGAAAGACTTTACACAGAGAAGACCCCCAAGACACACTCCCCTACTCTATTCCCAGGAAGTTGGCAGCAGATCTATGTGCCCCT
Organism: Nasua narica; assembly: GCA_028533885.1. Taxonomy (NCBI): domain Eukaryota; kingdom Metazoa; phylum Chordata; class Mammalia; order Carnivora; family Procyonidae; genus Nasua; species Nasua narica. The sequence goes on from CM052797.1 coordinate 17,966,861, forward strand.
GGCAGGGTATATGACCCTAGGAAATGACCTAAAAATGTTTACATGTGAGGGTTGCCTGACAAAGAAATCTGCTCCACCTACCAGTCTAAAATTCTCTCCTCCCCCCAAATCTTCAAAGAGCTCTTCAATGCTTTACTCTCAGCTATGAACAGATTGCCAAGGATCCCTGAAGATGTGAGTGATGCTGCCAGAATGGAGTTAAACAAATAACAAACGGAAGAAAGGCACTCAGAGGAGTTAGAGAGAAGGGAGCAGAACAGAAGCTCAAAAGGAAACTCCTGTCATTAATATTCTCAGGGAGATGACAGAGATACTGCCTCTGAGAGATAAGATCGGCATTCTAGAAGGAAGGGGTCATCAATGCATAAAAAAAGAGGATTTCTAATAGATGAGATAGTGGTGGAGTTAAGGAAATCTATTTCAAAAAAGGCAAAGAAGGATGCTTGGGTGGCTCAGCTGGTTAAGCGTCTGACTCTTGATTTTGGTTCAGGTCATGATTTCAGGGTCGTGGGAATGAGCCCTGGGTTGGGCTCCATGCTTAGCGAGGAGCCTACTTGAGATTCTCTCTCTCCCTCTGCCCCTCCCCACATGTTCTCTCTCTCTCTAAAATAAATAAAAATTAATTAATTAATTAATTCAATTAAAAAAGCAAAAAGATTGATTATAGGAGAGGAACTACAGCTAGAAGTTAGGTCCAGATGATTCAGTGTCCCAGTAATTAGAGTTACAAAGAGAGAATAGAGAAAACAAAGACATTTCAAAGAAATAATACAAGAAAATTACCAACTGAAGGCTGGAGCCTTCCAACAGAAAGAGCTCATTAAATACCATGACTGTGAACTTTTAAAATTCCACACCAAGGTATATATGAAATATGAAAGCATCAAAGATCGAGAGAAAATCCTAGAAGCTGGGGATTGAAAAGAGGGGTGTATAAAACATACAAAGGTTTAAGAATTAGAATTTTATGGCAGACTTTACAATGGTAGCACTGGAAGATAGAAGGCAATGGAACTAGGCCTTTGAAATTTTGGTGGAAAATTATTTTCAACTTAGATTTCTACATTTAGGCCAATTATCTTGGAAGTATGAAGTGGTATAAAAGTATTTCTAGGCATGCAATGTCTTTAAAACTTTTGCCTTCTATATATACATTGCCAGAAAGATGCTAGAGAATATGCTCCAGCAAAACAAGCATGTAAACCAAGAAAGAGGAGGACCTGGGCTGCAGGAGGTGAGGGACCCAGCCTGACAGAGAAGCTAAGAGAATCCCCAAGGTAACAATTTGTACCACAGACCAAAAGAGCAACTGCTCATATCTGAACAGATGGTCAAAGGGCTGGGAGGGAGGCATCCAGTGAAGGGGGTGATCTGCCAGATTATCTGATGCGTTAGGGCATTTGAAACATCTGTTGATAGACGTTTGATAAAAACAGAAGTGTTTGGGGTAGTTAGCCATTAGGGCAATGAAAATAGTAAAAGGAGGCATATCTCTCTGGTATGGAGGAGTGGATTATGAGAAAGGAATATATTTGTTATACACTGTTTGGCTGTGCAATTAGTGATAGTCCTGGTAATATAAACACTAACTGTTAATTAAACCAAAAATTATAATATACAAATATATTCGAATGATGCATGAGGGAGGAAAGTGGGAGCACAGTGGACTATGAGTCTCTAATCTTCCATAATTATAATAGAAAGTAAACAAATATTGTCAAAATATAATAATTTATAAAATGGGCATATTTCCATATTTTTTCAGAAGCAAATTTTTAAAAAAATTGAAAGCAGTGTCCCTGGGAGTGGGACTGTTGGATGAGAGACCAGGAGAGATTGGTTGCATTTCACTGTGAGCCTAAATTATTTGGATTATATACCACATGCCAAGATCATTTAAAAAAAATATTAATTGTAAAAGGAAAAGGAAGCTCCTATCACTTGACCATTCTCTTAGCTGGTGTGTTACAGGATGCAGGGACAGAAGTGATATGTGGTCAGCAGCAGAAGGGTCCAAAGATGCTAGGGAACTGGGATATTTAACAAATCAAAGAAATATCTGGCAGAAATCCTGGGCCTGAGAAGCCAGTGGGAGCCTTTTCCTCTTCTGCAGGAATTCTTGTCAAATCGCAACAGCTGGATTTGTTGATGGAATATTTCGCCTCCAAAAAGTACCATCACTGGTGCTGGGACAGAGGGATGATTACATGACTAGGCTAAGAAAGTGATGGTTCTCAGGTATCGTGGACAAAGCAAGTTGTGGCACAGCTCCCTTAGGGTGAGATTGGAAGGATGGAGTGGAGAGAACTTTGACTAAGCACCTCCCTCATTACAGGAAGTGAAAGTAAGCTTGTATGGAGGAGGAGGAAGCAAGGTCAAGTTTCCTTCTCAAACCAGTGGTCAGAATTAGGATGTTCCCTGGATTATCTGGCACCCATATCCTTATAGTCTTGCCCTTTCCTCTCTCTCAATCTATACTGGCCCCTCTTGGTGACTTTGGTAAGTCAGGGCCAGAGGGCCAGTCTTCAGGTCAATGGGGAGCTGATAAGGAACAGAGAGATGGGAAGAAGAAAGAAGGGCAGACTGCTGGAAGCACTTATGAGGTGGCCAAGCTTCCAGTCCTGGCTCAGCACAGCCAGGAGGCAGACATGTAGTCGGCTGGAGTGTGAGTTACCTATTGCTGCATAACAAATAACCACAAAACTGAACATCTTAAAACAACAAACATGCATCATTGAATATGGTTTCTGGGAACAGCTCAGATGGCTGCTCTGGTTCAAGGACTCTCAAGGTTGAAGTCATGCTGCTGCCTAGGGCAGTGGTCTCTGGAGGCTTGATGGGGATTACAGGATGTGCTCTCCAGCTCACGTACCCACATGGCTGGTGGTGGGAGGTTTCAGTTCCTCACTACACAGGCATCTCCAAATGGCTGCTCACAACAAGGCTTCTCCCAGAGCAAGTGACCACAGAGACAGACAGACAGCCAAGAAGGAAGCCACAGTGCCAATCTACCATCTAATCTCAGAAATGTCACACCATAACTTCTGCCATGTTCTTTCAGTCGCTAGTGCAGTGTGAAGGAACTCTACACAAGGGTGTGCCTGCCAGCAGGTGGGGTCTTTGAGAGCCATCATGGAGCCTCCTTCTGCAGGTGATAATAGGAGATGCATTGGTTGGGCACCTACTGTGTAAGAGACCTTGTGTTTCTGGCTGTGGCTGAGAATTCTGCTCCCACAGAATTATGTTCTTAGTGAAATTCCAGTTCTCTCTCCCGCATGCCCCAACTCTAATTTTCATAATAGAACCGTGAACTCTTATCTACTTCACCCTCTTCAGTCTTATCTCATTCATATTTCTTATTAAGAGTCTCATGACATCTCTTTGCTATAAGTCGGACATGCTTTAGTAATTGTTTGTTGGATGAGAAAATTGAACTGCACAGAGATTGACCCAATACAAGCCAAAGGCTTGGCCTGCATGGTGATCCCGCGGGTGGGTGAGCAGTGAAGACAGCTGGAACTGAGGGTTCCCCACTCTCCTGTCTCTGGTAGTGGCTTTCCCATTCATTCTTGCATTTCACTGATGTCCTCATCCAAGGTACCTGGGACTAAGTTTCTTCCCTGTGGAGCTTATGGTCCGGGGCCTGGGGCAGGGGTTAAACATTAGTCCAAGTGTCTCACAGATAAATACAATTATGAGTAAAAAACACTGATATGAGAGAAAGTGCAGGGTGAAAGGAGATAACAGGGAGTCTGGCTTGGCTGAGGGCCCAGGAAGTACCTCTGAGGAGAAAGGCAGGCAGCAGGGGATAATTCCTGGTTGTCACTAGTATTAGAAAACAAAAGAAAGGCCCAAACCTCTCATTTATGTTCAGGCTAATATTAGCATGAGAGACATGTGAATAATTTATTTTCTTCTCACAAATATTGTTAATACTTAAGGGTAAAGAGTAAAAACTTGAGCCCTCAATTAAAAAATAAAGACAATCTTCAGTGATCTATTTTTGCACCAGGCAAGGTGTCTTCTTATAGGAACAGCAGAATCACCCAGAAACAAGTGTCTAATTCTAGCAGCACCATCTGTGGCACTAAAGTAAGGATGATTATCAACACTATCTTTCAGGTTTTTCACTAAGTCAGAACAATTTGCTAAAAATAATCTGTACTGTATCCGCAACGCCCCCAAACAATGTGTGTTTTCCCATCACCACGGCCTGCTTGCTCCTCACAGCCCTGGAGACTGACAGGGAGCATTAAGCCCTCCTGGCACTGTGTTCTTTTGTTGGCTGGTTTTCATCCTGAGCTTGGTCACTGGAGCAGTGGAAGATGGGATAAAGCTCTTGAATGGAGAAAGCTGCATGCGTCTCCCAAGAGCCTCCCAGGGATTTCAGGACTGAAAGCCCAAGGTCATGTCTTCAGTTCCTGGAATCCTATACAGTCCAGGGAGGCTAACACATGCTCTCTCTCCGACACTCACTTTCTCTCTCTCTCTCTCCTCTCTCTCTCTCTCTCACACACACACTGCCTTGTAAGAGGCTAAATTATAGAAGCCAGACACCAATTTGCTTGTTTTTCATGGGGAAGTTCCCTTCTAGGTCTGAACACTCAGGTCCCCACTCCAGGGCGTCTCTTCTTAGGGCCAAAATTACAGTAAAGTCTGCAGGGTTACCAAAAGGCTCAGGGAATGTGGAGACTGAGCTCAGAGAAGCAGGTAGGGTAGTCATGACATTTCATCCTGGTCATAGGGTCACTGTTGGCCTGTATAAAATCTTTGTGTGAATTAGACAAAGGTGACCTAATCTAACCTAGGGACCCAGTCAGGAGAGCAAGACATGTACTAGACTTCAGAACTCACTTGCCTCCTGGGTCAGGAGCCTTGGATTAGTGTGCAACCTACATAACTGTTCATATCCCACTATGGTTGCCATGGGTATAAGAATTCATTTATTCCCCCATAGTGTCACTGGCCTTTTTGAGCCAGAAGAGTCCCTACCTCTGACTCAAAGACTCTTCACCCTGAACAGAGCATGATGGATACAACCAGTTTGGATACAACCTTTGGATTTCCTTAGGGCCTAGGCAATGTTGATTAAGTTGATTTCTATGTCTTCCCTAGCATTTCCAGGAGGAGCTTAAGGTTGATTATGGTGGGGAACAGGTTAAACAAAAAGAATTCTGGACCTCCCTTACTTGTAGACTACTATGTAAGATTTTTTTTTTTTAGAAAAGAATTTTCATGGGAAAAAATTGCCTGAACCAATATTTCTACCCAGAGAAAATATCTTTTAGGAATGAGAATAGTGACAACCTGAAAGAAATGGATAAATTCCTAGAAAAATGAAACCTATCAAGACTGAATCATGATGAAGCAGAAAATTTGAATAGACTGATTGAATCAGTAATCCAAAACCTCCCAAAAAACAAAAGTCCAGGACCATATGGCTTCACTGGTGAATTCTACCAATCATTCACAGAAGCATTAATACCAATCTTCTCAAACTTTTCCAAAAAATAGAAGGGGGAACTCCTCCAAACTCATTTTCAAGGCCAGCATTACCCTGATAACAAAACCAGAAAAAGATGCTACAAGAAAAGAAAGTTATAGGCCAATATCTCTGATAAACATAGAAAAAGATGCTACAAGAAAAGAAAGTTACAGGCCAATATCCCTGATAAACATAGATGCAAAAATCCTCAGCAAAATATTAGCAAACTGCAGTCAAGAATACATTAAAAAGATCATACACCATAATCAAGAGGGATTTTTTTTCCTGGGATGCAAGGATGGTTAAACATCTTCAATCCTGTCAATCTGATACACCATATTAACAAAATGAAGGATAAAATCATAATCATCTCAATAGATGTAGAAGAGGCATTTGGCAAAATTTAGCATCCATTTATGATAAAAACTATCAACAAAGCAAATATAGAGGGAATGTACTTCAGTGTAGTTAAGGTCATATATGACAAACCCACTGCTAACATCATGTTCAATGGTGAAAACCTGCAAGTGTTTTCTCTAAGGTCAGGAACAGGAGGATGCCCATTTACCACTTTTATTAATCATAGCATTGGAAGTCCCAGCCACAGCAGTTAGGCAAGAAGAAGAAATAAAAGGCATCCAAAGTAACAAGGAAGAAGTAAAACTGTCACTCTTTGAAGATGACACATGTAGAAAACCATAAAGGCTCCATCATAAAACTGCTAGAATAATGCATGAATTCAGTAAAGTTGTAGGATACAAAATCAACACACAAAAGTCTGTTGCATTTTTTATACACTAATAATGAACTCTCAGAAAGAGAAACTAGGAAAATAACTTATAATTGTAACATAAAGAATATAATACCTAGGAATAAATTAACCTAGGTGGTGAAAGACCAATATATTGAAAACTGGAAGACATTAATGAAAAAATATTTAAAAAGACACAAATAGATAGAAAGATATTTTGTGCTCATGGATTGGAAGAATTAATATCTTTAAAATGTCCATACTACCCAAAGCAATATACAGATTCAATGCAATTTCTATCAAAATTCCAATGGCATTTTTCACAGAAATAAGGCAAACAGTTCTAAATTTTTTATAGAACCATAAAATACTCCAAATAGCCAAAGCAGTCTTGAAAAAGCAGAACAAAGCAGGAAGTATCATGCTCCCTGGTTTCAAACTGTATTACAAAGCTACAGTAATCAAAACAGTGTAGTACTGGCATAAAAACAGACATGTAGATCAATGGAACAGAATAAGGAGCCATGAAATAAACACACAATTATATGGTCAATTAAGCTACAACAAAGGAACCAAGAATATACAATGGGGAAAAAAGTTCTCTTTGACAAATAGTGTTAAGCAAACTTGACAGCCACATGCAAAAGAATGAAACCAGACCACTTTCTTATACCATAAGCAAACATTAATTTAAAGTGGATTAAAGACTTATTTTTTAAAGATTTTATTTATTTATTTGACACAGAGAGAGGTCACAGGTAGGCAGAGAGGCAGGCAGAGAGAGGGGGGGATGCAGGCTCCCTGCTGAGCAGAGAGTGCGATGTGGGGCTTGATCCCAGAACCCTGAGATCATGATCTGAGCCAAAGACAGAGGCTTTAACCCACTGAACCACCCAGATGCCCCTAAAATGGATTAAAGACTTAAATGTAAGACCTGAAACCATAAAACCCCTAGAAGAAAACATAGGTACTAAGCTCTTTGATATAGGTCTTAGCAATAGTTTTTTGAGTCTGAGAACAAAATCAAAAGTAACAAAAGCAAAAACAAACTAGTGGGACTATATCAAACTAAAAAGCTCTGCACAGCAAAAGATACCATCAACAGAATGAAAAGACAACCTATTGAATGGGAGAAAGTATTTGCAAGTTGTATATCTGATAAAGAGCTAATATCTGAAATATATAAAGAATTCATTCAACTTAATAGCAAAAAAATGAACAATGAGACTGAAATATGGGCCAAAGATCTGAATGGACATTTTTTTTAAAGAAAAGCAACAGGTACATGAAAAGGTGATCTACATCATTAATCATCAGGGAAATGCAAATCAAAACCACAATGAGGTACCACCTCAGACCTGTAACAATGACTGATATCAAAAATATTAGAAATAACAAGTATTGGCATGGATGTGGAGAAAAGGGAACCTTTATATGCTATTTGTGGGGTATACAAACTGATGCAGCCGCTATTGAAAACTGTATGAAGTTTCCTCAAAAAAATTCAAGTGGAACTACTCTATGATCCAGCAATTTCTCTTCTGGTTATTCATCCAAAGAAAATAAAAATACTAACTTGAGAAGATATCTCTGTACCACCATGCTCATTGCAGCATTATTTACAATAACCAAGATATGGAAACAACCTAAGTGTCCAATGATGGATGAATAAAGAAAATATGGTACGTATACACAATGGAATATTATTTAGTCATAAAAAGGCATGAGATCTTGTCATTTGTGACAATGTGGATGCACCTTGAGGTGAAATAAATCAGAGAAAGACAAATACTGATGTCTCTTATATGTGGAATCTAAAAGTAAACAAACAAATCACATCAAGGTCACAGAGACAGAGCACAGGTATGTAGTTGCCAGAGGAAGGATGTGGAGGTGGGGGAGGTGGACGAAATAGGTGAACTCTCTGCTTTGGTTTTCAATAAGCTGAATTTTAAAAAATAAATAAATAGAGCTACCCTACAACCCAGCAATCGCACTCCTGGGTATTTACCCTCAAGATACAAATGTAGTGATCCGAAGGGTCACATGCACCCGAATATTTAGAGCAGCAATGTCCACAATAGCCAAACTATGGAAAGAACCTAGATGTCCATCAACAGATGAATGCATAAAGAAGATGTGGTATATATATATATATAATGGAATACTATGCAGCCATCAAGAGAAACGAAATCTTGCCATTTGCAACAATGTGGATAGAACTAGAGGGTATTATGCTAAGCGAAATAAGTCAGTCAGAGAAAGACAATTATCACATGATCGCTCTGATATGAAGAATTCGAGAGGCAGGGCAGGGGGTTATGGGGGGGGTGGGGGAGAGAAATGAAACAAGATGGGATGGGGAAGGAGACAAACCATAAGAGACTCCTAAACCCACGAAACAAACTAAGGGTTGCTGGGAGGTGGGGGGCGGGGTAGGGATATGGACATTGGGGAGGGAATGTGCTATGGCAAATGCTGTGAAATGTGTAAGCCTGATGATTCACAGACCTGTACCCTGGGGCAAATAATACATTATATGTTAATAAAAAATTTAAAAAAATAAATAAAAAATAAATAAAAACAAAAAGCCTAAAAAATAAAATAATAAGAAAGCTTCTGCACAGCCAAGGAAAAAAGCCAACTAAAGGAAAAGGCAACCTATGAACTGGGACAAAATACTGGCAAACATATATCTAGAAGGCATTAATATATGAAATATACACCCATCACTCAACAGCACAGAAACTAATTCAGTTTTAAAAATAGAAAGGACCTGAACACATATTTTTCTAAAGAGGATGTATACATGGCTAACAGGTACATGAGAAGGGGCTCAATATCACTGCACATTCTCTATGGTATCATGAAAAGAAATTAGAGTAATGCTAAAGGATTCTATCTAAACTGAGACTAGCCATGCATGCCTCCCTGTGGCTGCTCCCTTCATTTTCCATCCTCCATTGAACGAGCACTCATGAGCACATCCACTGGTCAAATGCTCCTGTCCACTTGGGGATTTCGTGCCTCTCCTGAGTTACAAAGATCTTTGTGCTCTATGGCCCCTCTAAGTCCAACCACATGCCTCCTCCCCAGGCCTCCTTGTCCTTGAACACCTTCCAGGCTCCTGACCAACCAGTGGAGAGATTCTCAAGTGCCCATGAGTACATGCATATTTTTACCTTGTGCCACTATGAGAGGGGTCTGGGCCAGGAATACATATGTTACCTGACATCCTAACAGTAAAAGCATCATGGCGTTTTGAATACCAGTATCAGCTTGGACCATATCAACTGCCCTTGAAAATCTGGCTAATTCCCTTTTCCAAGGTGTGGTTATCCAAGTAGAATATCTCAGGTTCTTTCAGAGACAGACTGGAAGAACCCCCGCTGTATGGCCCTCACCATGGCATTGCAGAGTTCTTCCTTATGGGGCTCAATCTCTTTAGTCAATGGATTCTGGGTCAGAAAATTGGTTCAGGTGTGGAAAATGGGCAGAGGATATGACTTACCGTAGTCTTCTGTAAATACATCCTTTTTTTTAGGTACAATTCATATAACACGAAATTGGCTATTTTGAAGTAGATGATTCAGGGGTGCCTGGGTGGCTCAGTTGGTTAAGTGCCTTCAACTCAGGTTATGATCCCACAGTCCTAGGATCAAGCCCCGCATCGGGCTCCCTGCTCAACAGGGGAGTCTGCTTCTCCCTCTCAATCAGCCCCTTCCCCCACTTGTGCCCTTTCTCTCACTCTCTCTCTCTTTCAAATAAATATTTTTAAAGTATACAGTTCAGTGGTTTTTAGTATATGCACAAGGTTATGTAATCATGAGCACTATCTAACTCTAGCACATTTCCATCGCCCCAGAAAGAAACCTGTACGTTTTAGCAGACAGGCTCAATTCATCCCTTACAACAACCTCCACACACAACCCCCTGCAACTTTTAATCTACTTGTCTCTGCATGTGCCAGAATACTGGACATTTCATACAAATGGAATCATACAATACATGACCTTTCAAGTCTGCCCTCTCTCACTCAGCAAGATGTTTCTGAGGTTCATCCATGTTGTAGCAAGTGTCCGTACATCATTTCTTTGGATGGCTGAATAATATTCCACTGTATGGATGTGCCACATTTGTCTATGCATTCATCAGCTGATGGACATTTGGCTATGAATCCATTCTCAACGTTTTTGATCATGTTTGTTAAGCAGTGCCCATCTATATTGCCCCATCTCCATTTCCTATGTCTCTGAAAATTAAAACACTCCCTCCTCCCCACCTCGTTCTGACCTTACATTCCATTGTGGTAATTATGGTAACTACACTCACCTCGAAGAAGCAAGTGCTGAGCCATCAACCTTTGCAATTCCAGAGTCCTCATCCACGCTGCTCCTGAAGCCCCGCTGTATGACAGCGTTTCCTAGCTTCAGCCTGGCCTGAAGAAGACAGCCACCACTGAGCTTCTCGAGAATGCTAGTGCTCCCCTCACCAGGAATGCCTTATCACCTTGGAGAGTGTCCTCCAGCCTTCCCAAGGAGATGCTGGGTTTTCCAGTCTCATAGAACAGACCAATTCTTAGAGGCTACCTCTATGAGACTTTTGACCCTTCCTCCACAGTTTGCCTTGAAAGTTCTGACATTGTTTCTCCATCACTGCTCTCTTTAAAAGTGGGCCATTGCTTCTTTTCAAGTTTCCAAGAGCCAACCCAGAGGGAATCATCCCAGGGTATGTTCCTCAATGTTATACTCTGGGCTATAACTGAATGCCCTCATATCAACAAATCTCTCTCTCTCTCTCTCTCAATAAATCTCTCTTATCTAGCTTGTTTTACAGTCGCCTTGGTCCAGCACTCTCAGGATTGACTTCCAGGCACACTCTCATTCCTGCTAGTACACATTAGGCAGGTTCAAGAGCTCCTTTGGTATAATTCCTCTCCTCCCTGAGCAGGTCAGCAAAAGTCAGAGTCCAAGGGAAGGGCTGGGGCCCTGACACTTGGGATAGGAATGTTTGAACTTGACGGTTTTGAACCCCTTGATTCCCCCAGAACACAGGGGTCTCTAGGGTTTCACTCCCTTTTGTTGAAGATAGAGCCCCATCCATTGCTTGAAGACTGCACAGGACTCACATGAAGCAAGTGCCTTTTAAAACCACAGTGGCTTTCCTTGGAGACTAGCTCCACCTCCCCTCCTGGCTCCAGACCAATAACTAGAGCCTGGTGGCAGGCAATATAAACTAACTGGGATGACTCAGCAGAAGGGGCCTTTACTAGAAGGACATGAGCAGTAAGGCTGCAGAACCGAGCCTGGAAAACACCCAGGAACCAAGGGGGCATTGGAGCAGGAACCATGTTCAGAGCCAAGCTACCGGAATGGCCTGTTGGGGTGCTGCTGCTTCTGGAGCAGCCCACTGCCCTCTCTCTGCATAAATTCTGGCCCTTCCTTCATGATTTCACCTTTCACTGTGAGTCCAAGCCCATGCAGAACATCCTGGTGCCTGAACCCAGGTGATTGGCCTGTACCCTGCTGGATAGGTGGTTCCCAAGGTGTTGGTATAGTGTTGGTACTTTGGTTTTCAGAAGTCACTTCCCACCAAATTCCCACCATGGGGGATTCTCTGCCAACACAGAAGGAGTTTTAGGTCATGGTCATGTAAAGATAGATGTGCCTTACCTGCTGCATGAGAAGGACATGGGTAGGGGTGTTGGGCTCTTCCCTTAGATCTGTCATCAGAGCACACACATATTGGCAATGCCAGTATTTTAGAGTATGGCCCTTCTTGGGGAAATTTTCTATTCGGTAAGACCATCCCAGACTTCCTCCAAAAGAGCGAAACCCTATTGTTGCAATGTGGAAATCTAGCCAATAGGTGCAGAGGGATGGAGCAAGATGTCAAACCTTTCTCACACCTTTGGAATCACCCCACAGTGGGGAATGGAGCTGGAGGAGAGGTACTTCTTACCCTGTTTAAACTTGACGCTGGTTCTGCCAGAAGGCCTACTATTGGGTTGGGATATATGTAGAAAAGACACATTCTATATGCAGGGGCTTCCTTCATCAGGGGATCCAAGAATGCTTCCATGTGGAGCTTCCAAATACATCTCTTCAATTTTGGTTACAGATGAAGTCAGCCAGGTATCAACATGTAGGCAATATAGATGGGCACTGCTTAACAAACATGTGGAACAGGATAAGCTGCAGATTGGAGCTCTGTGCTGGGTCAATACATACCTCTCTATAGGTCAGCAAAATGAGGCACAGGTTAGGCAAAATGGGTATAAACAGTTCTGAGCTATGGCACAGTCGATTCTGAAGTGAGAAGATCATCTCAACCCACAGCAGACTCATCACATCCTCAATCCTGAGTATTCCTCAGTTGGTTTTACTGGGAAGGGCACATGTCCCCAAAATGTGTGGAATCAGTCTAGGCTATATAGTCATTATAATCAATCACTTGGTTATGAGCTTCCTGGCATCCATGACAATGATAGAAACTCGGTGACTTATGTTGCTGAATTAATCAGGAGAGACACCTTTGTTGGCGTGTGTATCCGTGTGCTTGGGCTTCCATAACAAAATGCCACATATTGAGTAGCTTAGACAATAGAAACTTATTCTCTTACAGTTCTGGAGGTTGGAAGTTGAAGATCAAGGTGCCAGCAGGGCTGGTTTCTTCTGAGGCTTCTCTCCTTACCATGTAGATTATTGCCTTCTCCCTGAATCTTCACATGGTCTTTCCTCTATGACTATCTGTGTCCTAACCTCCTCTTCTTATAAGGACATCAGTTAAATGTAATTAGGGCCTACCCTAATGGCCTTAATTACCTCTTTAAAGTCTCTGTCTCCAGATACAATCACATTCTCAGGTACTGAGGGTTAGGATTTCAACATATGAATTTTAGGGGCATACATTTCACCCCATAAAAGTGTAAGACTCAATTGTGTTCTTATATAAGGAATATTGATGAGCAATTTTTCCTGTGTCTTCCTTTCTTGGCTCTACCCTGTTTATTGCAGTATACTACCCACTTCACCTTTCTTGGACAATGATTCATGCTTCGGTAACATCCTTTCCTCCTTGCTATACAACTTCACTACCTAGTCATGATAAATGCAATGTGGAGATTTTATTTTCAGTAGGATGTAAGGGACTGATAGCCATTAATGAGTTCTCCCTTTTGTGTAGAATGGGAAAGAAGAAGCATTCTAGAGAATGTGGCTTTAGACCCAGAGGTAGGTCAGACTAAGGAGGCAAAAAATGTCTTCTAGTCACCCCTCACCTCCCCGCCCTTGCTAACTGCCTATATCACAACAAAACAGAATGGGGAGTCAGGGTCCAGCTGCACCATAATTGCCTGTGTGGTCTCAGGATGGCCTCTAATTGTTTTAAAGGTGTCCTTTTTTTTCATCTGCAAAGTGAACATTGCCTCCATATCTACCTTACCTTGTTCTCATAAGATGTATGTAACAATTTCGGTATGTTGTGAATTGATATGACATGTCAGTACTCACCACACACATGTCACGTTAGAGTGGCTGCCAGTTAGCTATGAAGATTTCTATGACTACTTGCTTCTTCATCTTGGGGTGGACTCTGTGGTCCCTGCTTACTTTGGGGGGTGCATCCACTACAATTTAGTGAAGGAGCATCTGTACTTGTGAGTCTTCAAGATGCCACCAAGCTTCAGGATTGCAGGCTTTGCTGAGGAAGTGTCAGTAGGATGATGGTGCTACCTTGTATCTCAGAGGAACACTAGATGCTTTCCATGCAATGTCCTCATTGTACAACTGAGAAATCTGTGCTCTGGAGAAGCTCAAGGCAGCTTCAAGTTCTCACAGCAAGTCATCCAAAAAATGGGGATAAGAGTGTGTCTTCTTTCTCCCTCCAGAGCCTCAGTTTCCCTCCCTATCACACTGAAAAAGAAAATATGACTTCTACTCTGTCTAGCACTTTGAAGAGGATAAATATAAATTTTAAATGTATAACTGCATTTAAAAATCCAAACGAGCCATTCTACAGTTGAGAACACTGAGCCTGTTTGTTTGAACTTGACAATCTATAACATGCAACATGGCCTCATGCCATGGTCCCCTCTGAAGAGTGCCATGGATAGGCTCCTTCACGGAATTGCCTTGCATGTGTCATGAATGCTCTTAACCCTTGCCATAATGAAGGGCATGATGGTGGTACCACTGGACTGAGAAAAGGAAGACTGGTGGCCAGACAACTGCCTGATGCCTATTTTGCGGGAGTCACACATATGCAATGGACATCTGCTTGTTTAATGAAAATGTTTTGGGCATCTACTAAGGCAATTCCTGGAAGGGAAGCTGACAAGTGGGAGGAGCAAGTAGAACAAGGTAGAGAAAGAAGACCAACTCCTCCGGATAGCAAGACAACAAGAGAAGGAAAGGGGATTGGCTTTTGGGACCCAGCAGGGGGCTGGAGGAGGAAGGGGCAGAGCCTACCCCAGCCTGCCGCATAGCAGATGCTTGGTAACTCAGGGCCAGTATGGATAGGCTTGATTCACTCTCTGGTGTCTCTCTGGTGGCAATGATGATGATGGTGATGGTGGTTGTAATGATGGTGATGATGGCGGTGGTGACAATGATGGTGGTAGTGATGGTAGTGCTGATGGTGATGGTGGTATTAATGATGGTGATGGTGATGACAATGGTAGTGATGGTGGTGGTAATGGTGATGATTATGGTAGTCATGGTGGTGGTGGTGGTGGTGGTGGTGGTAATGATGGTGGTAGTGATAATAATGGTGATGATGGATGATGGTGATGATGATGCGGAAATTCACAGGCTTGGTTAAGACCATCATCTAACACCCTACCTGACCCACCTGTCAATTTGAGATGTTACTATTAAAGCTCTACACTTTGACTGCAGGTTTTGCTCCTGGTAAAGGACAGCTGTCCCTGGGTGGTAGAGTTATGTTAAGCTTCAGCAGCTACTTATCCTTCAGTGTGGTTCGGCTCAGAATCTTTTATGAAGGTGCACTTTTCTGAGGAAGTTGGCAAAGAGTGGGTCTTCACAGGAAAAATGAGAGAACGGACTAGAGAGCTTCTGTGCACTGTGGGTCCCACTCTTTTACCTCACTCCTTTACCACTCCATCCTTCACCCCTGCCTGGCCCTGAACACCTCAGGTAAGGCCCCAGTGTGCCAAGCAGAAGCTTCTGGAATGCCTTACCTGCATAGGCTGTTCCAGATGGACCTTGCAAGGCCAGGCAGAGGCATAAGCTGGCTATCCCTGGGCTGCTCTTGTGGAGACCCTGCATTTTTAAATTTATTTTTATTTTTTTAAGATTTCTTATTTATTCATTTGAGAGAGAGAGCAAGCAAGTGAGAGCACAAGCAGGAGGGAGGGTTAGAGGGAGAGGGAGAAGCAGACTCTGTGCTGAGCAAGGAGCCCAATGTGGGGCTCGATCCCAGGACCCCAGGATTATGACCTGAGCCAAAGGCAGACACTCAACTAACTAAGCCACCCAGGTGCCCCTACAGTTCTTTAATTAGTTGAAAATTAGATTTCAAATTTTTAAAAATTGTTTTTCTAGCCTGTCTAAAAAAACTGGAATATTTGGTGTTCACATAGGCAGCCATCGGCAGAAGCCTCAGAATGCCTGGCTGAGCCTAATCCACTCCCAGATTCAGGAGCAAAATACTTGATATTTTTTATTTTATGCCACTGCTTTGGCATGGTTTGTTATGCAGCAAAAGATAACCAGTACAACAACCAAAGCTGTCGAAACCACCGCTCCCCAAGCCATGGCAAGTCAGGAGCAATCCTTCAATTTGCCCCACTCAAGTTGGGGTCTACAGAATTTTAGACCAGGTAAAGCAATCACAGCTGTTCGCTCTGTGATCTACCAGCCAGGACAGAAGGAAATTAGGACATGCAGTCTCCACTCAGAGTCCCAGGCTGCTGGGAGGCCTCTGTTGGGTGTATGGTTCCTGCCCTCCCATGTGAGGTATTTGGTATTAAGAAACCAAGGAAAACCTGTAGCCTCTTTTCTCCCTGCCCCAAGCCTGCATTGCCAGCTCTGAGCTGTGTTGCGATATTTTATCTTGCTCCAATGGCCTGCAGATGCTGTCCTCTCCTTCCCAGCTCTGATTTGTTCTTCATCAAGCCCTGCAACCCAAGGTGTTTGAAGTTTCCTGGCCCTAAATTGGTCTTGCAAGGACTTGGTCCAACGGTGCACCAATCTTTCAGCTTTGCTATTCTGCCCCCTGGTGGAACATCTTGTGTGGCCAGCCCACCACCTGAATGGCTGTGGTTCTGAAATCTGGCAGAGCCTGGCATTCTCCTCCCTGTTCCAGCCCCACATGGGGGCTCTATTGGTGGGATGCTGAACCCAGCAGGTCTCTCTTGGATGCCAGTGCTTCTTTGCCTATGATTCTGGCCAATCCTGTACCCCCTGTGACCTCCTACAGGGGGTCTCCAGGGTCTGACATATCAAAGTGGACTCCTCTGTTCATTCAGTGAGACAGAGCTCATAGAGTACCAAGAGGCAGCCACCAGGGAAAATAGGGAATAGGCTTTCCCTATTTTCCTGTAACCACTGGTGTACCAGTACCACCTAGATCCAGGCCACACTGTCCTACCTTCTGCATGAAGGTGGGACTTTTTAGCCCTCAGCTCCATCCCATGCTCAGGACCAGGGCCACTCATGCAGCTGGGGGCCCAACTGGCAGAGGGTCCACCTACACCCATACCTGCTTCAGGGTCCTAAGAGAGAGGAGCGTCTCACCTCTCACTGTTCCTTTGGGCAGAGGTTGTACCCCATGCTGACAGACAACTTCAAGCTTTGGGTTCAGTGGGGCCCTGAGATGTGGGTTTCTCTCTATTCCACTTTAAAAACAGTAAAAGCAAAATGGCATGCTTCCAAAGAAAAGAGGAATTTTCAGGCTGTTCCATGTTCTTCTCCCTCACAGGAGGTGTGCGGCCCGGTCTGGGAGGGGTCACTCAGACCTTGGAGTATCTGCCCTAGTGCAATGGACAAGCCATACTTTCAAGCCAGCTGTTCTCCATGAGAAGGTCAGGTTGGGTCCTTGGAAGTTCAAAAGGAGTCCAGCCTCTCTGGCAGGAGTGTGCCCAAGGAGCCGTTAGCACAATTACGCATCCTTAAGGGAAGCTTCTTGCACATGTTTTTAGCCTCCAGCAGTAATAAACCCATATCTTGTGCTTCCAAAGCTACTTCTGAGAAAGCCCCCAGATGAAGAGCTGGCTGTCAGAGAAGCAAGAAACTTACTAACCCCTGGCAGAACTTTTTGCCACTAACATCTACTCCTCTTCCAGAAAAAATTCTAAGGCCTTATGAAATTGGGTGCCCAGTAAGGCTGGGTTAACAATTGATTTCTAGTTGGAGTTTTATTAGCAACCTTTTCAGACTTCATATAATGCCACAGAACTTTGATGCTCAGGCTGGGGCATGCAGTCCTGAGCTGGGCATTCTCCACTAAGGTGGGACTCCAGTTTCTATGTGCTCTTTAAATGTGGCTTCCATGGTCCCCAAGCCACCAAGGCTTGAGCCAGTTTATGTGCCCACATAATACGTAACACCAAGCAGTGGAGACCATGATGAATGAAGGATGCTCTCGGTTTTCATTTGGGGTGATAGTTTTAATCACAGGAGTAGCTGAATACTTCCTCCAGATGCAAAATTTTGGTTATGACCCTAGAATGTAGCCTAGCTGGGGAAAACAATGAAGATGGAGGTCAGCTTCATATGAGTCACAGAAACTGCAGGTGATGGAGGATAGAAGTCTTTTCCTACAGCTTCTACTTCATTGGTTGGATTATACGCAGAGCCTTCTCATACCTCTTGGCTTCTCCAGCAAATAGATGCCTCTAGATTTGCTCAGTTTAGACTCAGCTGGGCCCAGTTCTCTGCACGTACCTGCCTCTGTTCATCTCACCACCACTCTGGGAGGCAGGTAATGATACATATGGGAAAACCGAGGCTCAGAGAGGGAAATGGTGCAGCAGGGACTTGATTCCTTAACTCTGTTGCTCTCCTGTCATGTTGAGCCACTGGCCCTCCAACAGAATATGATGTCACCATCTCCAAATAGCCTGAGAGAGAATGAAGCCCAGAAAGTAAGTGACTTGCCAAGATGACAGGGACTATTAGTAATGGATCAGGAGCCATCAGCTGTTCCTTGGCCCTATGCGTGGTCCTCTGCCCCCGCTGAAGACATGTTTAAAATATGTTTGCAAATTCTTTGCTATTCTTCCCATTGGACTGCAGAGCCTCAATTCCCTCTCCTTGAGTGTGGATAGTGCTTAGCAACCTGCTACTAACAAAGGGAATGTAGTAGCAGGAGGGACTGTGTATGATTCTGGAGACAAGGTCATAAAAAGCACTGTGGCTCCCTCCTTGCTTAGTCTCTCTTGGATCACTCGCTCTAAAGGAAGCCAGCTGCCATGTCAGGAAGACCCTTGACAGCCCCATGGAGAAATATACTCAGCTGAGGCCTCCAGTCAGCAATCACATGAGTAACCTTGGCAGCAGACGCTCCGGCCCCAGTCAAGCCTTCACAATGCAACCCTGGTTGACATCTTGACCACACCACGGAAAGAAGTGGAACCAGAACCACCCAGATTTATGACCCTGAAAACTGTAGGAGATAATAAAAGTGTGTTGCTTTAGGCAGCCAGGCTTGGCTCTGATTGGTTATGCAGCAACACAGAACTAGTACACCCATCCCATCCCCCCTCTTCTTTATCATCTTCTGCCATTATCTGCTTGGTGTCACTGCCAGCCCCTCCATGGAGAGTCTGTTCCATCAAGAAGGGAGAATACGGGGTGGCTTTCCTGGTCAACAGCATGCTACTTGTCAAGTAGTCCTTGGGATATCTGCGAAGAAACTCCTCCTTCCTCCTTCCAAAGGACAAAGAGATCGCAAGGCTACTCAGAGCCATAGCCTAGGGCTGTTCCTGATATTTTTCATTCCTGAGGTCATTCCAAATGGCTGCAGAGAGAAGTAGACAAGAGAAAGCCATGCCTAGGGAAGCCATGCTGTTCTCTAAGACTTGCTGCCAGACGCACAGGACCCTGCTGTCACAGAGCACAGGGAAACACAGCAGGTTCTGGAAATGCAGGTGAAGAGGTGCATTGTGTGTCCAGCCTGGAAAGATCCAGAGCAGCAGTAGCCACCACAGCAGGCTCATCATCTGCAATGGGAGTAGTGGGGGACAGCTGGGACACCCACAGTCCTCTTGGACCTCCCGCCTTGGGTGATTAGCCATGCTTCTTTATGGGAGGAAACCCATGAAGCCACTGACAATGATTATCTCAGGTGGAGAACAAAAGGGCAGGTGGGAAAGCAAGACACATTTTTCCTGAACGCCTGTGTGTGTGTATTGAATTTTGTACTGTGTGTGTGTGTGTGTGTGTGTGTAGCCTATTCAAAGATAGATCAATTAAATATATTAAAGTATTATTTTTCCCATTACCAAACTCTGATTGGTGTTCCAAAAAAGACCTTTGTGGCCATATAAGTTTGGGGAACTTGGCTGATACGTCCTCTTCCTGGAGTGCCACATTAGCAAATTAAGAATCTGAGAAGTGCTATGGTAAAGAATCATGTTGAATCTGCTTAAACCCAAAATTTCCAAATTTGTTCAAGCACATATCAATTTTTCCATAAACTCTTGGCTTTAAATAGCCTTGGCTATAAATAGGCAGCTGTGTTATGCCACAATGTTCAGGAATGTGCCCCTGATAACATGGTACCAGTTACATATCCTTAAACACCAGGGGTGGGGGCCAGACATGAAGGACACTGGGGGGACAGGTGGGCTCTAGGATCTTGGATGCATGGAAAGGGCATGTCCAGAGTGAAAAGCCCTTCAACCTACTCTCTACAGTTTACCCAAGGGAAGACCTGTCACTCCTTCATTCTTCATTCACTCACGCACTCAGCATACACTGGGTTCATGACCTGGGACTAAATCAGATACACTGTCTGCTCACAGGAAACTCACCCCTAGAGAGGAAGATGTGCAGAAACCAGCAGCCCAAGACAGTGTAGCACCTGTGGGCTTAGCAAAACCTCCCCCAGAAAGCAGCCTGTGAAACACACATGAGGGGTGAGCTGGAGGCGGCCAAGTAAAGAGGTGCAGAAGATGTCCCAACAGCACAACAGAAAGCAGTCCAGTTGGACTAGAGCCAAGTGGAATGCGCTGGTGAGAGCCTGTGGTCCTAGCCCACGCCACCCTCTTGAGCTCTGTTCTGAGGTTCCCAAGTGATCTGCATTTCCCAGGCTCTGCGCCCACTATCTCTGTGTTAGGTCCTGCTATAGGATCTAACATAAGAGGCAGAGCAGGTGCTCATCAGGCAAGAGGGAGAAAGTATCTTCTCTGATAGGATGGCGGTTGTAGCAGCAGGGACTGGGCAATTATAGACCTCAGCAGCTCTTGCAGAGGGAACATTTTTATCAGAAGTTGCAGTCCCAGGGGCATCTGACTGCTGGATTGGTAGAATAGGACTCTTGATCTTGGGATTGTGGGTTTGAGCTCCACGTTGGGTGAAGAGATCACTTAAAAAAAAATCTTAAAAAAAAAAAAAAAAAGAATTACAATACCAGATGAGAGGGTGCCGCATTCTAGATCTAGAGTCAGCAATCTCAGCTTCTCCCATAGCACCAGCTTTTCCCAAAGTGTGAACTTCTCCCACAGTGCCAGCTTCTCCCACAGTGCCAGCTTCTCCCACAGCACCAGCTTCTCCCACAGCACCAACTTCTCCCACAGCACCAACTTCTCCCAAACTGCCACCTTTTCTCACCACACCAACTTCTCCCACAGCACCAGCTTCTGCCACAATGCCAGCTTCTCCCATAGGGCAGCAGAAAGTGCCCGCTCTGGGCTCTAGCCTAGAGGTGTTAGTGTTTCTTAACTCTAGGGAACACCTCTTCTTCCTTTAGTTCTCTATCCCTGTTTCTCCCTTTTACTCTTGCATCCTTCCAACACCTCTGTAACCAGTTCTCTATATGAATTCCCTCTGTGTGAAATACCTAAAGTGGTTTCTGTTTTCCTGACTGAACCCAGACTGATTCAGTACTGATTCAAGACACAAGCCCTCCCAGTTGGGTTCCTGTGATGGGGTTGTTCACCTGATTGAGCGTGAATGCAGAAATGAGCTCATTGCCAGTGGAAACCAGGCCCCCTAGTGATCCATGGTATGCAGTGGCATTACAATTACTCAAACAGCAACCCTGGTTTCTTTGGAGGGAGCGCTGTTGAAGATTAGACTTGGAGACAGGCAGTTGCCATTGCACTCAACCATTATGGTAAAACTGATGTCTACAAAGAATGTAGGGTTAGCTTATGACTTCCCTAAAGAGATTACAAAAAGGCAGATGGAGACAAAGAGGAAGAAGAGGAAGAGGAGAATGAAGAAGAGAGGAAGAAGAAAAATGAAAGTAATTAAAAATTAAAATTAAGAATGTAGATTCAAAAGATTCTATTAGGTGAGTGAAAAGGCAAGCTACAACCTGGAGAAGATATTTGCAACATACAAAAGACTCATATCTAGGATATATAAAGAGCTCCTAGAAATCAATAAGAAGATGGCAGACAGCCCCCCCCCCCCAAAAAAAAAGTCTAAAGGTTTGAGTGGGCACTTCACAAAAGACAGGTTCAGTTGCTGATAAACACACGAGGTACTCAACTTCATTAGTCATCAAGGAAACACCATTTAAACTACACTACATTAAAACCACAATGAAATACCACTTCTCATGTATTAGAATGGCTATAATAAAAAAGATAAGTATTATTAACAAATGATGAAAATACAGACAATACAGAACCCATGTACATTCTACATAAGAATATTAAATGATGAGCTTAGGAAAGCAATCTGGAAATCTTTCAAAAGTGAAACATAGTTACCATATAACCCGACATTCCCACTTCTAGGTATAGACCTAAGAGAAATGAAAATAGAAGTTCAAAACTCCTATGTGACTGTTCATATTAACATTATTCTTAATAGTCAGAAAGTAGAAACAACTCAAATGTCCTTCAGCTGGTGAAGGGTAAGTGAAATGTAAGACATCCATACCAAAGAACGTTATTTGACCATAAAAAGGAAGTACTGATGTATGCTACGACATGGGTGAACCTCGAAATCATAGTGCCAACTGAGAGAAAGACTACATGTCATGTAATTTCACTTATATGAAAAGTACAGAATAAGCAAATCTAAAGAGACTAACTAGATTAGTAGGTGCCAAGGGCCAGGCCGAATGGGCTGTCCGGGTGATTGCTAAAAGATAAGGGGATTCTTCTGAGGATGATGAAAATATTCTAGAAATGATTATGGTGATGGTTTCACAACTCTAAATATGCTAAAATCCATTGAATTGTACACTTCAGATGGATGCATTGTATCTCAAGGCTGTCAAAGAATGGAAGGAAGGGAGACAGGGAGACAGGGAGGGAGGGAAGGAAGAAAAAGCTGCAATGAACCACCACCACTCATCCATCAAAAAGGCTAAAATGAGAAAGAATCCTGAGCATTGCTGAGGGTGTGGAGCAAGCGTAGCTCTTACACACACTGCTTGGGGTGGGCTGGGGGGATGGAGGGTCACGTGACTTGATGTAATCGCTTTGGAAAACATGGGTATTACTCAGCTACACATATGCACCCCTATGGTCAGCATTTCACTCCCAGGAACATAGCCAAGAGAACTGCATATCTATCTCATCAAAAGACATGTAAGCAGTACTTGGTAATAACCAAACACCAGAAGCCACCCAAATGTCCAGCAGTGGTAGAATAGATCAATCAATGCTTGTATCTTCACAAAAGGAAACTTGGAAGCAATGAACGTGAACCATCTACAAGATACACAGTATAGATGGACCTTCTCCACATAGAGTTGAGTGAAAGAAGTTAGGCCCTAAGTTAGAGAATAGACAGTAGGAGTCCATGCATATAATGTTCAAAATAGGTTGAATGACTGTATGGTGTTAGGATAGGGTGGTGGTTGCTCTGGGTGCAGTAACCTTTGGAGGGGCAAGAGGGGTGCATGTCTGGGGTACTATCTATGTTCTGTTTCTTCATCTGGGTAGCTGTTGCTCAAATATGTTCACTTGTGTGCTCCTGGCTATGCACTTGTGATTTATGTACTTTTCTGTATTTGTATTAGAGTACACTAAGAAGTTACCAATTTTTTTTTTAAATAGGGAAAGGAAACATCTACAGACACCAAGCAAGAGAGAATATGTGCCATACCAGCTAGTTTTCATTTCTGTAATTAGTCTTGACACCTGTTGACAACTAGAACTTTCTGTGCTCAGCAGCTGTCTTGGGCTTCCTTTGTCCCCTGTCTGTACCTACTTGGGTTCTTTACCTGGTGGGGTTGTTCAACGCTTTACCTGGGAAGGATCTGTCTCCGACCTGTTGTTGGTGGACCTTCTCATTGACTCTGTGACTGACAGGAAGTACAAAGACACACCCTGGAGATTCTCTAGACCCATCCTCCCTGTCCTCCACATGTAACAATACTCCTTGGTAATCGGGATGGAACCCCCAGACAGTAAAGGCCCCCTTCTTTGCCCATTGGCTCAGGAGCATGAAGATTCCAAGGTGGCCAGGTGTTGTTCTCAACTTCTGATGCTGTGGAACTCTGGTTCTGTGTTCTGGGGAAGGGTTTCCTCCCTGGGGACTAAGACTAAGTCTTTCAAGCCGATGGCTCTCCACATTGCATGGGCGGGAAGCACACACTTGGCAGGAGTCTACACTGCGAGGAGCCCCTCCCACATCCACTCCTTGGTTCCTGGAGGGAGAAGCAGCTATGTATACTGGCTATAGGTTCAGAGCCTGTAACACATCCTCAGGACAGTACCAGCCCTGCAGATGCATTTTGCTGGTGCCAAAACTGAGCCTTGGGGAAGCCATTCACCATTCTTCCAAGCCAACCACTTCTGGGGTTTTTTGTGCATTTGTCTAGGACTTTCTCAGTTTTAGAACTGGAGTCCTGAGTCCAAGAACACTTTCAGCCCCAGGAAAACCAGATAGATGGCTATCCTGGATGCCTTCCAGACCAGAGTCCCTGCCAGGGGTCAGGACCAGGACCCTGTGCCTCTGTGTGCCCTGTGCATGGCCCAGCACAGGCCGGGTGGAGCACATCAGCCTTGCTGAACCTCTCACTCTTCGTCTGTGGTATGCAGATGGGTCTGAAGGTCTCAGTGAGACTGGACAGCTCTGATCAACCATCAGGTCAGGTGTAAGAGCGTCCTGCTTAGCTCTTCAATAGAGGGTCCTTCATAGGACACAGAGTCATCGATAGGCTTGTCCATCAAAGTGGAGCCAGTAGACCAGCAGGTGCAGTGTTGCCTGAGGGCTTAACACACACTCAGAATCTCAGCTGGCCCGGCCCTAAGGATAGCCAGGCCGCGTGCGTGCATGGCCACGCACACACAAGTGTGGCCAGCACCTTTTTGCAGGTGTTCCTAGTCACCTTTGCTTATGCTTAGTGAATGAACTGTCACCTTTCTTCCCTTCTGGAACCTTCTAAATGCTTTCCTGTCTAGTAGTCTGCTAGGGCTGCCATAACAAAGTATCACCGCCTGAGAGCCTTAGATAATAGAAATGCATTTTCTCACAATTTTGAAGGCCAGAAGTCCAAGGTCAAGGTGCCAGCAGGGTTGGTTTCTTCTGCGACCCTTCCCCTTGGATTCTTGGAGATGGCGATGTCTTGCTGTGTCTTCACATGGCCTCCCCTTCCTGTAGGTCTGTTCCTAAACTTCCCTTCTTATAAGGACAAGTTCGATTGGATAAGGCTCACTCTAGTTACCTCAATTTACCGTAATGACCTCTATAAAGCTCCTATCTCCAAATACTATCATTTTCTGAGGCACTGGGGGTTAAGGATCCAATATATGAATGGGGTGGGGATGATTCAGGCCACAGAAGTCCATTTGGCCTATGGCAGGCCCAAACATCATGCTAACCCAGGGAAGTGTGGGGCCTGGCAGGGCCTGCAGAAGGGAAGGGTGCTCTGGGAAGCAAGTGTTATGAGCCGCAGCTACCCAGAGACTCTGGGACATGCCATCTTGGGGGAGGGGGAGTTCATCCAGCGGGGTAGGGGGGAGGGTGCTGCAGATAGTGGGTCCAACACAGTTCAAGGTGCCAGGGCAAGGAATGAGTTGTAAGAAGGTACTGGGAAAGCAGCAGATGAAGTGGACAAGGGCCCAACATCCCTGCCTAGGCAGGAGACAGACATGTCTCCACAGCGCGGGGTCTCTTGTAGGATTACAAGCAGGGAGAGTAATGGTCAGTATCAGCTAACCCATAAAACGTGCCCATCCTGTGGGCATGGCAACCACAGATGGGCAGTCAGGACTGAGGGTGCCGGTCCTCCCCTGGCCACTATCGATTTATACTGTTCTGGACAGCATAGTGCTGCAGAAAGAGTGAGGGCTTCAGAATCTCTGGGATCTGGTTTGAACTTCCTGCTCCAATATCTACCAACTACATGACCTTGAGGACTTGGCCTGGTAAGTTTCTGGTTATTCATTTATAAAGACATGACCTATTGGAGGGATTAATAAGATCGTGTAAGTGACCTGACCCACACCAGAAGCACCCTTCTGCTTACCGTTCCTCCACCCCTGCCCTTTCCAAAAGAGAAAAAAGATTTCCCTCTTGGAAAGGGCAGAGGTGGAGGAACAGTAAGTTAGGGCTGTGTACACACCCTTGACTCTGTTTACCACCAATCTCTCCATGAACGGCCCAAAGCTGCAACTTCTGATTTCTAAGCTCCTCCTTGCAGCACCCAAGGTCCCCGCAGACCTTGGAGAGGCGGGGATGCACCCTGGGACTCAGGGGGTCTGTGCTGGGGGAGAAGAGGACAGGTAGCAGGAAGAGCTTGTGTTGGGGTGAGAAGATGTGCTGATTTTTTGAACTGTCTCTGATTTGTTCTGGGTTCACCAAGAGAAGGGGAAGGTAAGCACGGAGGATGCTGAGTTCTTCTGTGCCATCTGTCTTCCCTCTCAGGGATGTCTCCGGCATATTTACAATTTCAGGAAGGATTTTGTTTAGGGGGGGAAAAACAGTTCTGCTATAAAAAGACCCAGGTCTGCAGTGTGGTTTGCCCCCAAGCCAGCCACACTGGATTTGTCCAAGGATGGGCATCTGACCCAACCCCACACAGCTAGAGCTCCTGGCACCCCAGGAGTGTAGATCCCAGCTCATTTTGCAGAAATGTGAACTCTGGCCACTATAGAGAAAGGTATTACATGCCAATGCAGAGAGAACCCAAGGAGAGGCAGAGGGGACCCCTGCATCTTGCAATGCCACCTGCAGGCTCTGATTCCAGGTCCTGTTTCCAGAGGTCACTGCTCCCCACCCTGGGGCTCCTGGAAACCCCAGTGTGACTTTCTTACCCTAAGTTCCTGTTTTGCATAAAGCCAGCTAGAATTGGTTATTTGCAAAAGACCTAACTCATGCATGACTTGGCTGCAAAATTTCTCTTACTCTAGAAAATCTGACGTAAGCACGTAGACTTTGGAGACTGAAAAAGTTTTATCCCATAACATGTTCTATAGTGGATGATGCATCAGTCACCCAATGCGCATGAACCCCTGGGCTTGCATTTCTACCTGTAAGGGTAGATGTTCTTTCCTGGTTTTAACTATATCCCAGATCTCTTGACTTGAGCTGGGAAATTCCCTATGCCACTTGAGGGGACTTGCTGCACTGACTCCACAGCTCAGGGTCCAGATCGATCCTGCCAGAAGGCCATGGCCATCTGCCTGCAAAGGCTGCCACCCCTGCCATGCCATCTTCCAGAATCTTTGGCCTTAGCTCATTCCTCATTTCGAGACCTGACAGCATTCTTGGGTGCAGAATGCATAAGCTCTGGCCCAGCCCCTGTCCTGCTGCCTCTGTCCCCAAGTGTAGCCATGGCCTGCCACCCTCTCTGCACCCCTTCCTCCCCAGGAGCAGCGTTACCTCCCTGGAGAATTTCGCTCAGCCTTCACCACCTGACAGGCATGCAGGGGAGCAGTCCCCTTGCATCTCCCCCGACGACCTCACCGTTCCCCTTGGTGCCTTCCCAGGGCTGAGCACCGGTCCTGGCTTAGAGCCGGGGTTCCGCAAACGCTGGCTGAACTGAAACCCAACTGTGGTTGCCACTTCCTGAGCTGGTCTCTCGTCTGCTCCCGCCCTGGATTCCAGTCCTCGGCTGTGGCCCAGACACGGTCTTCCCAGGAGTGCCCTGTGTGGTTATAGAGCCTTCCAAGCTGGCATTGACAGGATCTATCCGAACAGCACCCAGACTCCCAATGGTCCCTTCCTTGTACCCCCCCGTCTATAGCCACCAGACTGAGGTTTCCTTACAGGCTCAGGATCTAGAGGAAGAACCCTGAGAAGTAGGTTGTAGAACCTTTTGACTTTGAGCAGGAGGCCGACAGTGGCTGTGAGGTCTAGAGCCTGGGGCTACCCAGGGAAGGGGTGGTGGCAGCTTCAGGGAGCCCATGGGACAGTTCACTAGCCTCTAGCAGGGCACCCCATCCTGGCCAAAGTATGGGGGAGAGGGTCCCTTAGCCCTGCAGGGAGGTGAAGCCTGTCCCACTTAGGCCATTGTGGGAAGGAGATGGTCAGAGGGGCTTCTGGAGGCCCACACAGGCACAGGGGAGAAAACACCACGCAGGGAGCTGGTGGGCTGTATGTAAGCCCGTGGGGAGGGGAATTGCACTCTCCAGGCCTTGAGCACAAGGGAGTGGGAGCCAGAGGGAGCTGGCCCCCAACCTGGCACTCCTGGGGCTCTGAGGGCCCAGGGCAGCCCTCAGGAATGCACCCAGCCGCAAGGGACAGGCAGCCAGTGGGGAGAGCCTTGGGGAAGCTGCCTGTTTTCCTCTCCTAACACGAGCTGGGGCAAGGGTTCAGATTCCACTGTGTTCCAGCATTCTCCGGGCCTTCCTCTCCATGAGGGCTTCAGCCTGGGCCCACAGTCAAGGAGTCAGAAAGGGGAAAGGAGATGGCCAGCTGCGTCACTCTGCTCCTATCAGGAGAGCCAAAGATTCCCCAGAGACCATGACAGACCGTGATTAGGGTCAAAAGGCCGCCCACACTGCAGGGGAAGCTGTGAAAGTAAGAGCAGGCTGTGGGAATTGATTTAGAGCACAGCCGCGCCCACCCCCTGGGAGTGGGCTGGGTGTTGGGGACAACCACAGTGAGGCCGCACCAGGAGCCTTGGCCAGGCAGGATGGGGTCCGGGAGAGCAGCAAGAGGGCCAGGGATCTGGAGACCCCCATGGGGTGGCCCGGCAGGTGGGCGCTCCCGGGAGCCTGTGCCACAACCCTGGGGCCTCAGGGTGGAGAGTTGCTGTCCTGGACAGGAAGGGTACCTTCTCCTGGTGTGGAAGCCCAGCCAGGCCAGCTGTATGGGGTAGCCCTCTGATGGCGCGAGGAAGGAGGCATGGGTCCTGGGCTCCAGTGACCTCCGCCATCTCAGAAGTAAGACAACAGGTGGCGAACACCTGGCACCTGGAAGGCCTCCCTTGCGGCCCTCAGAGGAGGCAATGGGGTCATCCGGGGGTGCCAGTGGGGGAGCGGGGGACAAGAGAGGCAGAAAGAACTGGGGTGGGATTGACTTCCAGGAAACTGGGACATTGGGGCACCTCCGACCCAACCCAGCCCAGCCATAGGGGAACCAGGGGCCTTCTCTCATCAAGACACCAGTGCAGTGTGATTGGTGATAAACGTCTATCCCAGGAGGGGGGCCGTTGCATTTGGCATTCAGTATGTCCTAATCTTTCTAGAACACCCCTTGGCAGCCTCTCCCTCCACCCAGGCGCCCTTGGGAAACACTGGGGCTTCTCATTCCTTCACTGCTAACAGGCTTCGAAGGAGCCCAGGGACCCAAAGGCTGGCGTGGAGACCCCTCCCTTCCCCTCCCCTCCCACACCCCCTGCAATCCCTCACTGATCAGACTGTGTTGACACCTCAGCGAGAGGCCACTGGATCGTTATGCTGGGAACTGAAACATTGCTTAACCCCAAGGAGAAACCACAAGAAGAGAACAACATGCAAGCCTGCTGCAGCTGGGCCCGACCCTCGGCCTTCTTGCCGCCGTCCCCCCGGCATGCCGGCTGTTGGTGTGAAAGGCCAGGGGGAGGTTTTCAAAGTCCCCCCCAAAGATTCCCTTCTGACAGAGAAGAGCGACCTTTTATAGGGACAACGGGGCACAGGCTTTGGGTGCCTCAGTCCCACACCTACGCTGGGGCCCCCACCCTGGGCAGGCACTGAGATGCAGAGCAGCCCCCCAGGCGTGGGACACAGCTGTTCCCGCAGGCCCTGGGGTACGCACTGGGGACCTGAGCCTGCTATTCTCAAGGGCAGAGCTGGGTCACCGAGGAGAGCCTGGGGAGCCCCGTAACAGGCCGCTGGGGGAGGGGCAGCTGCACAGCCTGCGTCCAGAAGTCCAGAGGTCTAGAAAGGAGCTGCTTTCGTTTCAGCAGAGACGCATGTTTTACGTTTGCAGATTGGGGCAGGGCCCACCATCTGTCGTCCTGGGGAATCTATAGGTCTTCACTGTTGGGGTCAAAAGGCCATGCGACTGGCCAAAGACCCGGCTCTGGTTCCCCTCCTTCCAGAAGCCCTTCTGGTCCGTCTTCGAGTCCACTCCCACACCCAGACTGGGACGCATCCTGTTCTCCTCAGGAGGCTACGTTTCAGGAACTTGGGGCCACTGGACACGTGTTTAAAGCCTAGCCGCTGTGGCAGACCTAAAGGTCACTTCCAGGCTTGCCAGGGAGAAGCCAGGCTCTCCCAAGGGCCCCAGCCCCAGGGACCCCTTCTGTCCGCCCCACCCCGACCTCTCAGGTGTAGCCAAGCCAGCTGTCCCTAGTCCCAAGGCTGCTGCCTGCCTCTATACCTCCTTTTTTGCCCTTCCCAGACTGCTGAGGCCCAGTGCCCAGCCCCCATGCAGAAGCTGCACTTTGCACACACACAGAGGTCCCCACGCGTCCACACGGACACACCCACACCGACAAGCACACTCACATGCATACATCCACGTGCATGTGCACCCCCCCTACGCTCACACCCCCCCCCAACATTTACACACATGTACCTGCACACACCCTCGGGGCTTTCCCTCCCTTGGCGTTCTCTGTCCCCACTTCACAGGAGCTCAGCTTGGTGTTGCCGGCACCCATGTCCCCACAGGTGTGTCTAGGGTCCATAGTCACTCCAACTCCCCAGCCCTTTCTCAGATGATAGACACCTGTGCTACGTCCACACGGGTGGTAGCCCCATGGTTCCCACCCCCACTTGCCCTGATCAGCCCCCCACCCTCTGCTCCCACCTGGTACCTGCCCCTTAAGGCTTCTCTCCTCTGCGCCTTAAGGCTGAAGCCCCCTGGGAGGAGTCGGGGGGAGGAGGAGGGGTCTGTCCCCCAAGATCACACACAGGTTTGTCTCAAGTCTGGCTGCTATGCCTGTGAACTTGGCCCTGAGTTACAGACCCAGTTCAGATCAGTTCAGGGGGACACTCACTGGTCCTGGAGGGGTGGAGTCCAGTCCTAAAAAGACTTGCTCTCAGAAAAAAAAAAGTCAAAATTGTGTATTAATTGGAAAATTGCGTATTAGGCTTAGAAACCTTTTGTAAGAGCATGAGGGCCCCACAGTAAGGCTGTGCTTCAGTGGGGCCAAGCTCAAGGAAGATCAGGAAAATCAGACCCTGATGCCTTTGTTTCTGTGACCCACCACCAAACACAAAAGAGCGTTATTCTGATGTATCACTCACTCCCCGAGAGGCTCCTTGAAAATGGAAATGATGGCATTCAATCACAGCTTCGATGGCCCAGGCCTCCCAGGTAAGATTGAAGGTGAGATCTGCACCCCACACCCCCAGTCCTGGCCTCTTGCCTCTGGCAAAGATAAACAAAGCTGGGTACTAGTTAGAACAGTAGGAAAGAATTTATTTCATAATAGCTATTGGAGTAGGCAAGAGGGCCCAGAGTGAACTAACCTCAACTTCCCAGATAGGAAAGGCAGGAGATATATTAATTAATATTAATTAATATTAATTAATATAACAATAGATATATTAATTAATATAATTAATGATATTTAATTAATTAATGATAATTAATTAATCATTAATATAATGATTATTATATTAATTAATATAATAATCGTTATATTAATTAAGATATATTGGACTATGCTGGTGAAAGAGCCTAGGCCACCTAGGCTTGCTAATTGCTTGTCCAGAGGAAAAGGGACCTTCCTTTATCTTGGTGGTGGGAGATGGTGGTGCAAGTTTGGGCATGACACCACCAGGGCTGGGCCCTGCCTTCCCACAGGCCTGGACTGGGAGGGAGAGTTAGCTCTTGAATGCTTGCATTTCCAAGATATGGTTCTGGATGGTACAAGATTTACATCTCAAAGGGCAAAGAAAGGATTTATAGTTGCAAGCTCTCTGAAATAACTGCTCTGAGAGGGAGATCAGAGGCCTATCTGCCATCACCAAGTTTTGGCTGGAACGAATATTATATTCTTCTGGCAGCATTGAGCTTTCAGGCAGAAATTTGAAGGTTTGGAGTTGTCATCCTAGGGAAGTGACCCTGGGCTGATAGACAGTATGCTAGTGTTTGTTCAAGTTTCTTAGTGTATGGGGAGGGGACTAGAGGGGAGGGAGAGCGGACAAAATCATTTGTGCAGACAGTCAAATGGTTATAGGCCAAAGTGGAGGCCTCATTGAGGCCAAAGTGGAGGCCAAAGTGGAGGCCTCAGAGGAGCTTGGCTCGAGTTTGGTCAAGGAGACTCTTTGTCACCTCTGCCTCTGCCAGACCTGCGGTTTCCTCCCCTCCAGGGAGCGCTGTCTCTGCTTGCTGGTCATCTGTTGGGCATTGTTGTTCCCGTCATTGCTGTGATGCACAGGAACCCACGGGATCAGGGGAGAACTCAGACAGCACTTCTCAGGCACCTGCACCAGACTGAGCCCCCTGAGAGTACAGCGTGGACCCCCTTCTGGGTCAGGAATTGAGAAAACAGCACTTTCTCCCTTTCCCTGCAGTCCTGCCTACTCCTTCAGCTTCCCGGGGTGCACGCACATAACTTTCCCATAAGATCCCATAAGAAGTCCGAGTGCTCTGAGACTGCCATGCTGTGAGGAAGCCCAAGCTCACCATGTAGACAGGCAACACAGAAGACCACCAAGGCACCAGATGGGGAAAGGAAGCCTTCTCGGACCTTCCAGCCCAGCCTGGCTGCCAATGCCAACTGAACGAAGTCAGAGAAGAGATCTCATTCGATTCCATGTGTCTATCACATGCCGCTCATAGAATCACAAGAAATACTCGATCACTGTTTGGCGTGGTGGGTTGTGCTACAATACCCAACAGAAGCATTTGGGGGTCTATCAGGTAGTGCCCTCTGAGTCCCTGGGAAGGTGGAAAAGGTGACCAGTCACCTTCTGGAGAATTCTGTCATCAATGAAGAGGAAGTGGCAGCACTCAGGGCCACACTGTGATCTCGATGTTTTAATCAGAAATAAGCTGTGAGGGGAAGGGATGAGTCGGGGGATAAGGAGAATAAACAGGAGGGAAAAGGAGTCTAGAGAAAAGGACCGAAACAATGGCAGTGCATGCCATCTTGAAGTCAGGAGAGCTCTGGGATCCCCAGGAAGCTGGAGAGGTAGGAACACAGGGGCCTCAGACCCGGAGTGCCTCAGGAAGACTGTCCCAAATGTGCCTGAGCATCACGTGTTCCTCCTCCCTACCACCCAGGGCCTCCCGAGCTGGGGTGAGTCTGTGCTTCGAGAGGGGATGGGGTGGGCCAGGGGAAAATGTCTCCTACTGGGGTGAGAGGACGAGGCTTGGTCCAGCTCCAGGAGTGGACAGGAAAAAGGAAAGGCCCGGGGTATGGTGACAGCATGGACAGCCGGGAGCCAGCTGGTTTCATGCCCAGACCTGGAAACACCTAACTGGCAAACAACTCTATTGCCAGTTAATTTCCAGCCAGAAAAACAGAAACCACTCCACTTATTTTAGGCAGAGGGGATTTAGGGCCAGGCATTGGTGATAAGGTGATGGAAAGGCTGGAAGAGCAAATAGGGGGAGAGGGTGTGACCCAGAGATCTGGAACTGCTCCTGATCCGCTCCTGTATTTGAACTCCGGGAGGGGCCCACAGAGCCTGGAGCAGGAGCCACACAGCCCCCCATCTTTCTGTTGCTCTCGCTGCGGGGCCACTGTCCGTGTCCCTGCAGGGGGTGGCACCCACTGCCACCACTGGAGCTACAGCCAGCTGCAAAGTGGCTTCTACCTGTTTCCCACCTTGTCACCTCCTTCCAGGGCTTCCCACTGGCAGCACTGAATCAGAAACCTGCTGCAAGGGAGTCTGGGAAATGTAGTTCTCAGGCTCCTAAACCCTTGAACCGCTGAGGAGAGCTGAAGGGCCAGGAATGGAGCGAGGGCCAACACACCACGGCTGGGACCAGCCAGCAGAATAGAAGATATGTATGCTTGTATTCTGTGTGCATGGGAACTTCACATGGTTGGACTAGGGCAGGGGTGCCTTGAAGGTCTTGAAGTCACCAGTTCCACTGAGTGCTGGGATCTTGGAGAGCCTGCCCCCTCCACCTGGGTCCCCGTAGGATGATGCTATAAAGCTCCTCGGTGGGATATTAATGGACTCACTGGGCAGGGACTCGAACTTGCTGGGGGCAAGAAGCTTATGTATCTATCCTCAGGAGATGCTAACACCATTTCAGTCTTGGGAATTGGTGTTCAGAAATATAGCCCTATTTACAGACCAACTCTAAGGTTCTTGATTCTTGGGATAGCAGGCTGCTGAGAAAATTGGTTTATAACCTGGTTAAGGCTGAAGGTCTGCTCAGGGTGACAGTTCAGTACTGGGGCAAAAGCTGGCTCCAGAAAGCACACAGTGGGCAGGTATTCGAGGTGTTTCCCAGGAAGAGACAGTGCAGGCACTGAGGCCTTGGGCTGTGGAAGAGAAGCAGGCAAGGAGGTTCTAGACAGTGCTGGATGCTTCACTGTGGCCACGCGGAGAGCTGGGCATGCTCCATCTGCTAATGATCTATTACATGGATGTTAAAGCCCCTACTGTGTGCCTGGTTCAGGCATCTGTTGTGCCAAATGGTGAAGGAGCCCTCTTTGGAACCCCTTGCCGTCCCCTTCCCCAGGTCCCCTTTGCCTTTAACATATGGAGGTCTTCAGCTCACAATGGGGTAGGGGAGTGGAAGGCTGCACGCACATACCCACCCCCCGCCCGCGTCTCTGCTTCCCCAAACCCAGCCCAGCACCTGGCAGGGGGAGGCAAACCCAGGCACGCGACCTCTGTCCAGGTTGTCAAGCTTGGTCAAGAGGCCCAAATGTGGCCCAGCTGGCCTGAGAGCAAGGGGCAAGATGGGCTCTCCCTGCTCCGGGCTACGGGGATGGCCCTGGTTGGTTCAGGTTGCAATCCGAGCTCCAGCCTACCAGCTTTTTTGGCTTTGGCTTCAGAAACCTCAAGTGCAAAATGGAGTTAATAGTGATGCCAAGCCCAGTTTGCAGGACGATGTGGCAGACTGGCCACGGTGGGGACCCTGTGAGTTGGGGGCATGGCTTGCGAGGCTCAGGCTGCATCTGTGACTCCCATCCCTTTGCAGGAGCCCAGCACTAACTGCAGCTCTGAGACTACTGGGCTAGGGAGTATGGGAGCAGTACAGAGACCGGCCAGCCCAGAGGGGTGTGGGGACGGGTAGGGAGGTGACTGCTCAGCAGAGCCAGGCAGACCCAGATGGTAAGACACCTTACTGCCAGGCCAAAGAGTTTGGACTTGGAGATGGAAATGGGAGCCTTCAGGAAGTCTCTGCAGAAGGCTGGCCTGTTCCTGGCAGTTAAAGGGAAAAAATAAACCACAATGCTAGGGAAGGGGTGGCTTTTGGTAGACGGGTGGACAGGAGCCAGGCTGTAAAGGGCACCTACTTGGGTGTGGCTGGGCCTCGGGAGTCCCATGCTTCCTGCCCTGGGGCTTCCTCCCTCCCCGGCTCCAGTAGTTTCCAGAGAAGCCCCAAGGCCTCTGCTGTGGCCCTGCCCCCACAGGAAAGGGAGCTGGAACCCGCATGCCCCAGGAGGAGCTTCTCCTTGGTCTAGGAGGCCATGCTGCTCCGGCCCCAAGGGGAGGATACGGTTTGGGGTTCAGAACCAGGCTGCATTGATTCTGGTTTTAGCCTGGGGCTCCTTCTCCTGAGCGGCCCTGTGGGTCCTGGTCGGCCTCCTTGCCGACCAGCTGCAGGCCTCATCAGAAGGTCCCTCCAAGCCCCAGGTGCACTTGGCTATTCTGTGGAGGCCTGCCTGGGGTTGCATGCTCTGACCATGGCCTCCAACTGGGCGTGGAGACCCTGCCCCTTTACAGGGCTTGGGCAGCCCCGCTCAGGCCGAATCCGGCCTCTAGTTCACCAGCCGAGAGCCTTACCTGCATCACCCAGCCTCCTCCTCATACAACCCTGGGGATTCCGCGTGATTGTCATCTCACTTTCTAAACCAGGAAACTTCGATCTACAGATGTTATACCATCCTCCCAGGAGCTGAGGCTAGCAGCCTCGGACCGGGGATTGGGACACCTGTCCCACCACAGACCCTGTGAGATTGACCAGGCTGCCGGCCTGAGCTTCCGTGGGGCCGGGACTCCTACACTGAGCCAGACCCATAATACCTTAGAGGAGAAGTAAGCCAGGCGGTCCCACCCCCTGAAGCATGTGCTCTCAGAGAGGGAAGAGCACTCTTGGCCATCACCAGATTGCTGGGCCAGGGCCTGCACGGGCCCCTCTCCTCCGACACAAGTCCTGTCCCCCTTTTGCCTCTCTGGGGACATAGTTCTGTCCTTTGTGCAGATGCGAGGCCTGCAACCACTCCTAATTCTGCCCCCAGGGCTGCCCTGGCAACCCTCGATGTGTGACCTTCCTCCATCACGCTTGGCCTGTTCTTTCCACAGATACTCAGGCCACAGATGTTCATCTCCTCTAGTGATCTGCTCTGCCCCATACAGCCCCTTGGAGCCTCAGGTGTCCAGGACATTGCTGAGAAAACAAGCTCACAGGGCCTCCCACATCTTGTAGACATATGCCCTTCATACCAATGTGCAAAAGGGCAAAAGCTGATATTAAGGAAACAAGCCTTTATTCACTCTCCTAATCTTCACTCAAAAATCTGAAAGATCTCCTGTCTGGACCTCCGGACCCTCGTATGGTCCCGGCACGTCTCCCCCAAGCAGCCTCCCTCCACCACCTGGGCATCAGTGACTTTATCCCATTGTTTTAGACAGCCCAACACTACTGAATTGGTGTTGACAGGACCGGAGGCCAGGCCGTTCGTAGGCAGAACAGAATGTACATGAAATCTCTGTTCACGAAATGACTGGACAACACAGGCTGCTTTGCATAAATGTGTATTGTTGTCCCCCCAACACAAATGCAAACTGCTTCTGATCTTCCCTTTCTGCAGGGATGGAAAAGCCAACGCTCCCCAAGGGGCGCCCGGGGTCACCCCCCTGGGCCCCATTAACCTGCTCTACCCCATGGACGGCCTCTAACACAGCCTCGGCAATTGGGGTTCTGCTCGGGGAGGCTTGGAGACCCCACCCTATGGTTCTGCTTAGGCTGCCGTAGCAGAAGAGCACAGGCGTGTTGACTCACATAGCACATTTCTTTTCTCACGTTCTGAAGACAGGAACTCAAATTCAGGGTGCTGTCTGAACTGGTTTCTGGTGAGATCTCTCTGGGTGGCAGGTGACTGTCTTCTCACTGTCCTCATGAGGTCTTTCCTCCATGCCCATGCAGAGAGAGAGAAATCTCGGCTGTCTCTTCCTCTTCTGAGAAGGACACCAGGGCTCCGGAACCAGAGCCCCATCCTTATGATCTCATTTGACCTCTTTTATCTCTTTCCAAACCTGATGATGTCCAAATACAGTTATATTGAGGGTTAGGGCCTCAACCTGGAGCCAGGGGGTGGGGTGGGGAGATGGACACAATTCTGCCCATATACCCACTATAATCTACCACCATATTTTGTTTTTGCAGGATCCAGACTTGTGAACTTGTGATAGGGACCACCGCTCCGAAATTCCTGGGTTTTCTGACTGTGGCACTAATCTCTGCCATCCCTTTGGGGTGGAACTCTTTTAATCTATCCTGGCTGGTCGGGGGTGGGGGCAGTTTCAGAGAATTTCACTTGGCCCCGCTCACTCTGAGAGCCTGTAGTTCTTACAGGTTAAGGAACCATGTGGGGGTTCTGCTCACTGCTAAGAAGCTACCTCCCAATGATCCCTTCTGGAAGTGGAGAAATGACCCCGTGGGCCACACTGAGCCAGACCTGAGAACTGGTCCTACCTGTTCCTCCCCGACTGCCATGGTGATGACCCCTTAGTCATCCCTCATTGATAACAATTCAGACCCGGTGTCCAAGAATCCTGAAGAGTCCCAGCGGGCCCCCTGTCTGTTGTGCATAATGACCCAAGTAATGAGCTGGGATTCCGTTGGGGGAGGCCAGGAGGAATCACACTGCTGCACACACCAGCCATGGGGTTCAGTCCTTCCTCACAGAACTGGCCTCTCTCTCCGTTTGGATTCTGGGTCTGACAACTGGGTCAAGGCCAGAAACCAGCCAAGGGGTCATGATTTGGCTGCTGTCAGCCGTCTGATCATTGGTATTATTTATAGCACAGATTAAGCGGTACCTTTGTTGACTGACCATCCAGCTCACCTCTATGGATGCTGTGTTCTAGAACGATCTCTTAGGCTATCCGTACAGCAGGGCCCCCAGCTGCTGTTGTGTTCTTGCCACTTATTGAGAAATGCATCCACCTTGCTTCTGACGGTTAAGCCCTGCCATCTGTCCTCTATTCCTTTGAGACGCTGTTGTCCCCATTGCTATCCTAGCACCCCTGCTGTCAGCCCTGACTCACAGAGGTCAGCAGCACTGAGCTTCTCAGCAACGCTTCATGGCCCTCATCAGCATTGTCTTGGTCATATTGATAAGTGGAAGGGTCCTTTAGCCCCTGCTGTGTTTTCTGGCCTCACTCCGGGCCCTTGGTTCTATCCACACAGTTCTGGTATTTCTCTGCACACACTCTGAGCCATCCTCCCCACAAGCCATCCCAGTGCATGGTAGCAGTGGCTTCTAGGATCTTTGCCAAGGCATGAAGTTCCATAATCTAGAGATTAATGGGCTCCCCCTTTCCCCCATGTTCTGCCCTCCTTGCTCCTGCACCCTCAGAAACCAGGCCCAGGCACCTTCTATCAGCCTGTCGGGTCCAGCCTGGGCCTGCAGCTCCTTTGGCCTAAAACCCCTCCTCTCCCATTCTGACACCTGCTACAACGTGGGCAACCCCCAAGGGCATTATGCTCAGTGAAACAAGCCAGACACAAAAGGGCGAGTAGCATATGATCCCACTTATACGAGGCAACTGGAGTAGTCAAATGCATACAGACAGAAAGCAGAATGGGGGCTGCCAGGGAATGGGAAGAGGGCATAATGGGGAGTTAGCGTTTAATGGTTGCAGAGTTGCAGCTTCGCAGGCTGAAGAAAGTTCTGGAGGTGATGATGATGATGGCTGCACAACAATGGGAATGTACTTACGACACTGAACTCTGTACTTAAAATGGTTAAGATGGTAACTTACATGTTTTCTGTATTTTACCACAATAAAAAAAAGTCTCTCTCCTCCACACCTCCCCAGTCGGGCTGTACCGAGATTTGACCCTGTCAAAGAGGTAAGAAGTCAGGCCTCCCAGACAGAGTGTGGAAGTAGATCCTGAAGGAGCAAGCATTGTCTTGTTCGACTCCTGCCAAGCTTGGGTCCTTTGTGAGATCTCCCAGCAGGATAGAAGTGGGGGCAGGGGGTGTGGTCACTTCTTCAGGCTGCTATAAACATAGAAGTGCATCTATCTCTTCAAATTAGTATTTTCTTCTTCTTTAGGTAAATACCCAGCAGTGGAATTGCTGGATCATAGGGTAATTCTATTTTTAATTTTTTGTGGGACTTCCATGCTGTTTCTCACAGTGACTGTACCGGTCTGCATTCCCACCAAAAGTGCAAGGGTCTTCCTTTTCCTCCATATCCTCACCAACACCTGTTGTTTTTTGGGTGGTTGATTTTAGCCATTCTGGCAGGTATGAGGTGAAATCTCACTGCGGTTCTGATTTGTATTTCCTTGACGATGAGTGACGTGGAGCATCTTTTGACAGCATATGCCTCTGTCGGCCATATGTATGTCTTCCTTGGAAAAATGTCTATTCGTGTCTTCTGCCCATTTTTTAACTGGAACATTTGGGTGGGTTTTTTGGGGTGTTGTATTATAGAAGTGCTTTATATATCGTGGATTATTAACTCCCTATCAGATATAACATTTGCAAATATCTTCTCCCTCCAGTAGGTTGTCTTTTTGTTCTGTGGATGGTCTCCTTCCCTGTGCAAAAGCTTTTTGTTTTGGTATAGTCCCAATATACCAATTGCTTTTGTTTCCCTCGCCAAAGGAGACCTACCTGGAAAAACGTTTCTATGGGTGATGTCAAAGACATTAGTGCTTATGTTTTCTTACCTCTTATACTCTGAGCTCTCTTCCACCAGCTGGCAGGTCCTATTCCTTGAAATGCCTCAGCCCCCCACCCCTGTGAGAGGGCTACCATCTCTGGGCTACAGCACACTCCACATACTGCTTGTGATCCTTGGTGCCAGCTGTTGGCTAGTGATCCCACTTAGGGTCATCTTCCTGGGATACATACCAGGCAAGTGGAAGGAAGTGAGGAGAGCAGGACTGGGCAGAGGGGAGAAGGGCCCAGGATGCCACTGTGCCCAAGGCCTCAGCAGATCCCACAGTGCTGTCCCAAATGGAGGAGGGGGTGGATCTCTGTACAAGTGGCATCAGGCAGTCATTGGCTCCTGGGGGCATCATCTTAGGGAAAGACAATGCCCATGGAGGGACTTGGCTGTGAACCGTTAGTGGTCCTTTTCCCGAAGGTGGGACTAGACTCTGAAGGCGGGATCTGCTCTGGGCAGAGCATCTCATCCCCCACTCCAGTTTCCAGGTCAACACAGCTTTCCCTCTGCCTCTGAATCTAATTCTTTGCACTGATGTGGCAGCTTCAGGTTACTGGGGTGAAGGCTTAACCCAGATCCTCCAGTTCTGCAGTACCCCCCACCCCACCCCCAGGCAGGGTCCCCAACACTCCATTTGTCTTAGAAAGGCAGGAGACAGGCCCTTGCAGACACAGCCTGCTCAATGTGCAGCCACCAGTGCAGAAGGCCTGGAGCTCAGAAAGGGGCTGTGCTTGGGGTTCAACGCTCTGCGGTCACCCCCTAAAATTATTAATAGTTTTATCCTTGAATTTGTGTTTTATTAGTAAAGTCAATGGAACAGTGGAGCGTGTGTGTATGTTGGGGAAGGGTTCTGCCTTCAGCTGCCTCTCCAGAAGGGGTGCTCAGCTGCCTACTGTCCCTGGCCCAATGCTCAGCGACCTGAGCTACAGAATGGGAGACATAGGTGGGGTACGGGGAAGTCAGGCACATGCACTGATTTGTAGGACAGAACCCTGGGCTTGTGTGAGGGTCTATACTCACCCCCCACAAGTATCCCTGAGCCCAAAGGAGCGCGGTATTAACTAGAAAATCTCAGAAACTATGTCAGGTTAAGAGAGAGACTGTGGAAGAAAGTCTGCGCTTTCTCCTTGCTTTTTGAACAAAAGGCCTTGCACTTGTATTTAGGGTGGGGACTGCAAATTCATGCAGCCTTCCCTCAGATCTGCTCCCCGCCCCCCTCCGGAGTCTGCAGGCTTTTTCTCACTACCATACACCCAAGCTCGGTGGCCAGCATGTTCCCCACACTTGGCCAGCCCAACTCACCTACTAACTTCCACTAAATTACATTCATCAGGAAGAAGTGCCCCAAACCTACAAATGACTTCAGGGTCTGGTCCTATTTATTTGGGGAGGGTGGCCGGTTTAATTTGAGCTAACCAAGGATTTCTGTGATTTTTTTCCCAAGATACTACATTTGAGTGATCTGGGAAACCTTCTGGGGAACACAGACACATCTCATCCCACCAGCTCTGTTCCTATAGTGACCAGTTCTGACAGTGACCAGATTGGCACCGACACCCCCCAGGGAATCCCCGCTGTGGCCTAGACACGCTGTCATGGCTTTGGGTGGCAGCTCAGAAGAGGTCTGATTGTCACTGTTCCCCGCTAGCATTTACTCCCTCTCAGGGTGTGACAGATGAGTCCTAGCCACTGAGCACCTGAGATCTGCACAGGGTTGGGGGCCATCTACTTTGTGCCTGGAACTTAGGATGTCCCCCACTCCTTTCTGCATATTCTCACCCATTGCTGCACAGGAAGCCTGAAGCCCCCCTGGGGGCCCATCAGCACTGTTTGTTTGGGTGAGGGCTCTGTATTTATAGAGGCCTTGCAGCCGCTCTCAGCGAAGAGAAGGTGGTGCAAAGTGGGTACCCAGCAACAGCTGGGCGCTCGCCCCAGATGACACATGCCAAGGTGGGGGCAGGGAGGCAGCCCTCCTCCGCGTCCTGGGGGAGCTACCTCCCCGATAATCCCTCCCTCCGCTCCCCTGGGGAGGGGTGGGAGAACACAGGACGATTGTCACAGATCATGTGCTGGAGGCTGGGGGGGAAAGGGGGCGATGAAAACAGCCCTTTGTCCAGAGCCTCTTTTGCTACACACTGGGCTTGTGTTTCTTGCTTTATGACAATTGGGTGAAACATTAGACTGGGGCATCAATTATTCAGATTTCACAGCGAGGTCAGAACACAGCAGCCCCGTCCTGCCCCCACTCAGAGAGCCGAGAAGGGGGAAGCTGAGGGAGTCTGTTCTAGGAGGGAGGCCGTGGAGATTCAGACAGATGCTGGAGCTGGGGGTCAGGGCCACTGCACCTCCAGAACTCGGCTGCCTATTCCCCGTCAGATCCCACCTCTGTCTCCCAGCACCACCCAAAATGCTGTTCAGGCTTCTCTGGGCATTTGGATGGCAGTGAGCATGGGAAATGGTACTTACTCCATTTTCAGGCAGAAAGTGCAGTCAAAGGAATTCTCTGGAGGTGGAGGAGCTCTGGCCTCCCACTCCTGCTCTCCCACAAGGCACTGAATTATTTCTCTGGCTCCCTTTGTTTGCTCAGGACCCGGTGCCTGATCCCTTGTTGTGCCACACGGTCCCCCCTCACATGCTGCCTTCAAGCCTCTCCCAAAGTGTCCCTCAAACACGGCTTTTTCCTTTCCATACAAGTACTTAAAGCTGTAAGTTTCCCTCTAAACACTAACTGTATCCCGATATTTTTGATGGGGTTGTGTTTTACTGTTATTCCGTTCTGAAGACTTTCTAACTCTCATTATTTTTTCTTTGACCCATGGAATTTCTAGGAGGATTTTGTTTAATTTCCAGATATTTGGGAAACCACCAGACATCTTTAATTCCCACTGAGGCCAGAGGACAGTCCTTGTAGTATTTCCAACCCTTTTAAATGTATTGAAGTTTGTTTTATGATCGAGCCTATGTTCTGTTTTGGTGAATGCCCCACGTGCGCATGAAACTAATGCGCCGCTAGCAGTTGTGGGATTAAATGTCAATTAGGTCAAGTCGGTTGATAGTGTCGTTCAAGTTTTCTGTATCCTGACTGATTTTCTAGATATTGTGTGTTGAAATGTCCCACTCTGATAATGGATTTGTCTACTTCTCTTTTCAGTTCTGTTTTTGCCTCGTGGATTTCGAAGCTTTCTTATTATGTACACATGCATTTAAGATAGTGTCTGAGTCTGCACTGGCTGCCCTAACAAATACCACAGACTGGGTGGCTTAAGCAATAGAAATTTATTCTGGAAGCTGGAAAGTCCAAGATCAAGGCCCAACAGGGTTTGGTTTCTGGAGAAGCCTCTCTCCGTGACTTGTTTATGGCTGCCTTCTTACTGTGTTCTCCCATAGTCTTGACTCTATGCGCACGACGAGAGGGAAAGAGAGAGCTGTGGTGTCTCTCTTCTTATAAGGTCCTATATTAGATTAGGGCCCACCTTTATGGCCTCATTTAAACTTAATTGCCTTTTATTTTATTTTAAATTTTTTTAGAGTTTTTTTTTCCCCCTGCATACTGAACCAGGAAGCTTTATTTACACAGTAAGAGTAACAAGCAAGGGACGCCTGGATGGCTCAGTTGGTTAAGCAGCTGCCTTCAGCTCAGGTCGTGATCCCAGTGTCCTGGGATCGAGTCCTGCATCGGGCTCCTGGCTCAGCAAGGAGCCTGCTCCTCTCTGCCTCTGCCTGCCTCTCTGTCTGCTTGTGTTCTCTCTCTGTCAAATAAATAAATAAAATATTTTTTTAAAAAAAAGAGTGACAAGCAAATCCTGTGAGACTAGAGTGGCTCTAGTGCAGGACAGTCATGGCCCGTGTGGGAGGACAGGCAGTAGATTTTTATTCTTATTTATATATTTGACAGAGAGAGAGGAAGAGCGAAAGCATGAGCAGGAAGGAGGATCAGAGAGAGAGGGAGAAATCCCCGACAAGCAGGAAGCCCAACCCGGGGCTCGATCCCATGACCTGGGGATCACGACCTGAG
This sequence comes from Nasua narica, assembly GCA_028533885.1. Classification (NCBI taxonomy): domain Eukaryota; kingdom Metazoa; phylum Chordata; class Mammalia; order Carnivora; family Procyonidae; genus Nasua; species Nasua narica. The sequence continues at coordinate 18,010,683 of CM052797.1, forward strand.
CGGAAGGCAGGCACTCAACCGACTAGGCCACCCCGGTGCCCCTAAACTTAACTGCCTTTTAAAGATCCTATGTCCAGATACAGTCACACTGGGGGCTAGGAGTTCAACATCTGAATTTTGGGGAGACACAATTGAGTTCATAGCACTTGATTGTCTTTTTGACGAATGGATGCATTTATTAATATGAAATGCTCCTATGCTGGCTTCGGCAGCACAGTTAAAATGAAATGCTTCTCCTAACTTATAGTAAGATTCCTCTATCTGAAGTCTACTTTGGCTGTTATTAATGAATCAATTCATATTATCTACAATTAGTGTTTTTATGATACATATTTTTCCATCCTTTTACTGTTTATCTCTCTGGGGTTTAAATTAAAAGTGTGCCTTTTAGAGATAACATATTATTTGGGTGTTTAAAAATTCAACACAATTTTGTCTGCTTTTTAATTTACTTCCTTGTTTTTTTTTAAATTATTGATATGGTTGATGTAAAAGTTGCCATCTTGCTATTTATCTTATTTTTGTCCATTTTTTTCTTTTCTTGCCTTTTTTGGAATTATATATTTTTAAATATTCCATTTTTATCTCCTCTATTGGCTTATTAGCTATTATCTGTTATCTTTACCCTTTCACTAGTTGCTTATATTTACAAAATTAACTTAGCAAATAATTATACTTACTCACATAAATGTAAACCTTATAATTGTATACTTTTATTTTCCCCCTTTATTCTTTGTTATCCTGTTGTTACCTTTCCACTTTATCGTCATCAGATATGTGACTTTCACATAAGTAACAAATCCCGTTATACATTGATATTGTTGTTGTAAACAGCCAATTTTCTTCCGAAGAAATATTTCGAAGGCCAAAAAGTGGAATGCCCTCTCTCCAGCAAAGACATCCCTTTGACTGTCTTCTGCCCTGCATTGTTTCTGATGGTCATGATTATCTTTGTTCTTCATATATATGCTGGCTGATTTTAAGATTTTTTTCTTTATCACAGTTTTAGTGATTTGAATAAAATGATCCTTGATGTGATTGTCTTTGTGTTGATTCTTCTTAGTTTTCTTTTTTTTAAGATTTTATTTATTTGAGAAAGAGAGAGAGAGACAAAGGGAGAGAGAGAGCACAAGTGGGGAGAGCGGCAGGCAGAGGGAGAAGGAGAAGCAGGCTCCCTGCAGGGCTCAATCCCAGGACTCTGTTGCATCTATCAGTAATTCGATCTTTTTATTGTTGAAAAGTATTCCATCATACAGATGCCTACCCATTCATGCACTTAGGGACATTTGTTGTTTCTAGTTTTGGGTGACTATGAAAAAGCATGCTACAGACATTTGTGTACAGGTGTAAACATACGTTTTTCTTCTCTAGAAAATACCTACAAGTGGAATTACTGGGTCATATGGTAAATGTAAAGACTTAAATTATATCAATATACTAGGCTGTTCTTCATAGTGGCTGGCCCACTTCACATTCCCACCGGCAGTGAATGAGAGTTCCTGTTGCTCTACATCCTCACCAATACTTGGTATTGCCCATTTTAAAAAACTGAGTTGTTGGTTTCTTAATGTTGAGTTTCATAATGTTGAGTTCTGAGTTCTTTATATATTCTGGATATAGGTCAGATATGTTAGTTGCAATATCCTCTATCATTAGGTAGCTTGTTCTTTTCATTCTCTTAACAATGCCTTGTAGTACTCCATGGAGTGTCCTCTGAGACCTCCAAAGAAACTGGGGCAACTCAAGTCTTTCTGTACAGGCAGAGTCTGGGGATGGCAATCTGTTGGAAGTAAACACTGGGGAAATTGTTTTGAAGCTGGTTAGAATAGTGAGAACTTATTTTTATTTAGGTTGTGTATTTATCTAGGGTGGCTTGGGGAAGTCATCTCAAGCCACTGTTTAGCTCAGCTACTGAGTAAAGCAGATGAAAAAATGACAAACAAATTGAGGAACAACTTTTGAGCTTACAGTAAAGTTCTAACTTGAATAGATTCAGGATTGAAATTCCTGATGCAGAAGGAACTGAGGATAGTTTAGAAAGGACAATTTTTTTCAGTGCCTTATGTAGAGTAAAAGTTTTAAAAATCCAATTTCTGGATTTTTCTTAATGCATTTTGTTTTAGTGTCAAGTCTAAGAACTTTCTGCCTAAACAACAGATCAGGGAGATGTTCTCCTTTGTTTACACCTAAAGAGCTTATAGTAATACAGTTCACATTTAGATTCATGATCAATGTTAAATAAACTTTTATAACATGTAAGGATTAGGTTCAGGTTTATTTTTGTGTATATGAATGTCCAGTTGTTACATCACCATTTGTTGAAACAACTATCCTTTCTTCATTGAATTGCCTTTGTACACATGTCAAAAAATATTTGGAAGAAAATTTGATAAAATCACAAATAATGCAAACAAAACAAAACAAACACTCCTAAATAACCAAAGTGTCAAAAAAAAAAAAAGACACCAAAAGAATACTAGGAAATACCATGAGATCAGTCAAATGAAAGCAAATGATACCCAAGCTTATGGATGTAATGAAACCAGAATTTAGCCTTCTAAATTTATAGCTATAAATACCATATTGAAGAAGAAGAAAAATCTCAAGTTGGAAAACCTAAACTTCTACATTAAGAAAGTAGGAAAAGAAGAGAAAACTAAACACAAATCAAGCAGAGGAAGGAAATAATGAAGACTAGAACTGAAATAAGTGAAAGTGATGATAGAGAAATAGTACAGAAAACCACAAGCTGATTCTTTGAAAAGATGAACAGAATCAACACACTTTTAGATAAGCTGACCAAAAAAAAAAAAAAAGAGGATTTAAATGACTAAGTCAGGACCGAAAAGAGACTTTACTATCATATGGAAGTAGAAAGGATTATAAGGAAATGTTATTAACAATTGCGTGCCAATGAATTAAACAACCTAGATGAAATAGACAATTTACTAGAAAGGTACCAACTACTGAAACTGATGCAGTAAGAAATAGGAAATCTGTATAGACTTACCTATAATAAGTGGAGAGATTGAATTGGTAATCAAAAACCTCCCACAAAGCAAAGCCCAGACTATATGGTTACGCTGGTGAACTCTGCCACACCTTTAAAGAAAATTAATAGCAATCTTTTACAAACTTTGCACCATGACAAAATTGGATTTATCCCAGGGATGCAAGGTTGGTCCAACATATAAAATCAATCAGTGTATATGTAAATACTGTATTGTATACCATATAATAGACTAAAAGACAAAACCCACATGATCTCAATAAATAAGAGAAATAGCATGTAATGAAATCTGACACATTTTCATATTAAAAAAAGAAACCACTTAACAAACTAGGACTATAAGGAACTTCCTCCATGGATAAAGAACAGCTATTAAAAACCCAGAGCTGGGGCACCTGGGTAGCTCAGTCGGTTGAACATTTGACTCTTGGTTTTGGCTCAGGTCATGATCTCATGAGTTGTGAGATGGAACCACCACATCTGGCTCCATGCTCAGCAGGGAGTCTGCTTGAAGATTCTCTCCCTCTGCCCCTCCCCACCCTCTAAAATAAATAAATAAGTCTTTAAAAAAAGCACAGCTAACATCACACTTAATGATGAAAGACTGGATGTTTACCTCCTAAGATGAGGAACAAAACAAGGATGTATATACTCTGACCCCTGGCATTCAACATTATAATCTGGGTTGTAGCCAGGAAAATTAAGCAAGAAAAAGAAGACAAAAGACATCCGGACTGAAAAGAAAAAAGTTAAACTATCTCTATTTGCATATGATCTTATATATAGAAAATCATAAAAATTCACTACAGAACTATTACAACTAATAATGAGCTCAGCAAGTTTGTAGGATACAAGACCAATACAGCAAATCAATTGCATTCTTGTATACTCCAAAAAGAAAGTTAATAAAACAATTAAACTTATGGTATATATAAAAAATACTTAGGAATAAGTTTAATGAAGGAAGTACAATATTTCTTCACTGAAAACTATAAAACATCATTGAGAGAAATTAAAGAAAGCCTAAATAAGTGGGAAGATATCACATATTCATTGATTAGAAGACTTGTTATTATTAACATGGCACTACTCTCCAGATTGATCTGCAGACCCATCAGAATCCTTATCAAAATCCCAGCTAGTTTTTCTGCAAAAATGGATGCGCTGGTGCTAAAATTCATAGGGAAATATAAGAAACCCAAAATAGATAAAACAATGTTCATAAAAAAGAACAAAGTTGAAGGAATTCCAATTTCCAGTTTCAAAACTTAATTATAAAAGCTAGTGACCAACACTCTGCAGGCCTGGACTAGTGACAGATGCCTAGGTTAATGTAACAGAATTGATTGTCCAGAAATAAACCTACACATTTATGAGCAATTCATTTTCAACAAGGATTCCAAGACAATTTAGTGGGGATATAATTTTTTTCAATGAATGTGCTAAGACAGCTGTATATTCATATGCATAAGAATCAATTTGTACCCCTATCTCATACCATTTACAAAAATTAACTAAAAATGTATTAAATATCTAAATGTCAGGGCTAAAATCACAAAACTTTTGGAAGAAACCATAGATGTATATCTCTATCACCTTGGATTAGACAATAGTTTCTTAGATATGAAAACATCTGAAGCACAAATGACAAAAGAAAAATTAGATAAATTGGACCTTATGAAAACTAAAAACTTTTGTGTTTCATAAGACACTATCACAAAGTGAAATGGCAGCCCACAGAATCAGAGAAAAAATTGCACATCGTATACTGGTAAGCATCAACTATCCAGAATATGTGTACCGTATACTCTTATAACTCAACAACAAAAAGAAACACAAATAATTAAACTATGGGCAAAGGATTTGAGCATTTTCCCAAATATACAAATATATGAAATATACAAAATGATCAGTAAAAACAAGAAAAAAATACCCATCATTAGTCATCAGGGATATGCAAACCAAAACCACAATGAGATACCACTTAATGTCCACTAGGGTACTATAATCAAATATCTCATATAAATAAGAACAAGTAGTGGCAAAGAGCATTCATACACTGCTAATGGGAGTGTTAAATGGTGCAGCTACCTTAGAAAACTGGCAGTTCCTTAAACAGTAAAACATAGAGTTACCATATAATCCAACAATTACACTTATAAATATAGTCCCAAGAAAAAATGAAAACATATGTCCACACAAAAACTTGTACACTAATGTTTATAGCAGCATTATTCAAATAGCCAAAGTAGAAATCACCCATATGTCCACCAACTGATGAATGGATACACAAAATGTGGTATATCTATATAATGGATTATTATTCAACCATAAAAAGGAATTAAGTACTGTTACATGTGACAACATGGATGAATCTTGAAAAAAGTTAGATAAGTGAAAGAGTCTAGTTTATCTATTATGTATTATGTTTCCATTTATAGGAAATATCCAGAACAGGTAAATCCATAGAGACAAAAAGGAAATTTGAGGTTTCCAGGGACTAGTGGATGAAGGAATGGGGAGTCACTGCTAATGAGTGCAGGTTTTTCTCGGGGTGATGAAAATGTTCGGGAACAAAATAGTGATGTTTGCATAAATGTGTTAATACACTAAAAACAAATGACACCTTAAATGTTGGATTTGGGGGTGCCTAGGCAACTCAGTTGGTTAAGCATCCAACTCTTGATTTGAGTCATGATCTCAGTATCGTGAGAGAGAGCCCTGCTTTAGGCTCTGTGCTCAGCGTTGAATCTGCTTATCTCCCCCTCTCCCTGCTCTTCTCCCTGCTCACTCTCTCTCAAATAAATAAGAAAAATATTAAAACAACCCAAAGATAAATAAAATGCTGGATTTTACAGTATGTGAATTATATTTCAGGTTTTAAAATTGAGAAATAATTTAGCAAATCAATTGGCCAAACTTATGTGGATTTATTTCTGGACTCCCAAATCTATTTCATTGATATACGTTTCTATCCTTTCACTAATAACATACCATCTTGACTGCTATATCTATAGGAAGTCTCAAGATGGAGTAGTGCGAATCCTTGAAATTTATTCTTCTTTTTTAAAATTCTTTTGGGTATCCTACCTTCTTTTCATTTCCATATAAATTTTAGAATTATCTTATTTATATATGCATATATAAAATATATGAAATATATTTCATTATCTGTAAAAAACTTGCTGGGATTTTTATTGGAATGGCATTGAATCTATAGGTCAATCGTGGGAAAATTGACATATAAACTACATTATTGAGTCTTGAAATTCATGAGGATGGCATATCTTTATATATGTAAATCTACATATTTAGATTATATTTAGATGGTATACCTAAATATATATATAGATATATTTTCTTTCTCTCACCAATGTTTTGTAATTGTCAGTGTATAGATATGAATGTTTTGTGTATTTATAGTATGTATCTCATTTTTGGAACTGCTTTTCATATGCTTTTTATAGCTTTTTAAAAAAAATTTTGTTGTTGGAGTGGCTAGGTTCAGCTCAGTTGGTTAAGCATCTGCCTTTGGCTCAGGTCATGATCAAGTCCTGCATCGGGTTCCCTGCTCAGCAGGGAGCTTGCTTCTCTCTCTCTGCCCCTCCCTCCTATTAGTGCTTTCTCTCACTCTCTGTCTCAGTAAATAATATCTTAAAAAATTTGTTTTTTGTTAATTGTTCGTTGCCACTATATAAAAACATACAATTGATTTTTACATGTTGATCTTTTATCCTGAAACCCTGAAAAATTAATTTATTAATTCTAGGATCTCTTTTGCATATTCATTAAAATTTTGTCCATAGACAAACATACTACCTGTGATTAGGGACAGTTTTATGTCTTCTTATCTGTATGCTTTCATTTCTTTTTCTTGCCTAAATGCGCTGGCTACTACTTCCAATACAATGTTGAATAGGAGCAGTAAGAGCAGAAATCTTTGCCTTGTTCCTGATCATAGGAGGATGTATTCAGTCTTTTATCATTAAATATGAAGTTAGCTATAGGTTTTTCATAGATGTACTTTATCTAATTAGAGAAGTTCCCCATACTGCTAGTTTGTGGAAACTGAATGGCTGTTAGAAATTTTAAAATATTTTCTGCATCAATAGATATGATTATATAGTTTTTCTTCTTTAATATGTTGGTATGATAAATTACATTGATTGATTTACAAATATTGAACCAGCCTTGTACCCCTGGGATAATCTCCTCCTATGCATGAAGTATTTAAAAGATATACTTTGTATTCTATTTGTCAATAATTTCTTGAGATTATTTGTGTCTATTTTTGTGAGACATTGTCGTCTATACTGTGCTTTTCCTGTATTATTGTTTGGCTTTAGTATCAAAGTAATACTGGCCTTATTAATCGAAAAGTTTCTCCTCCTATTATATTATTCTTTTGGTAAGAGATTATGTAACATTTTTTATTTCTTCTATAAATGTTTAGTAGAATTTACCAATGAAACCTTTTAGATCTGAAGATTTCTTTTCCAAAAAAAAATTTTAACTGCAAATTCAATTACTTCAAATGACTTAGAACTCTTCAGGTTGTCTGTTTCTCCTTTGGTGGGTTTTGATAGTTTGTAGCATCCAAAGAGTTGGTTCATTTTGTCTAAATTATCAAATTTAGGTGCATAGAGCTGTTCAAAGAATTTCCTTGTAATGTCAGTGGAGAGTGTAGTGATACCCCTCTTTAAGTACTGATACAGTTTATTTGTTCTCTCTCCCCCTTCTCTTTCTCTCTTTCTCTGAGAGAAAGAAAGAGAGAGTTTGGTTAGAGGCTAATGAATTATTAGCCATATTGATGGCTAATTATTGACCTTTTAAAAGAATCATCTCTCTGTTCATTGATTTTTCTCTATTGTTTTTCTGTTTTCATTTTCACTGATTTATCCTCTTTATTTCCTTCTGCTTGCTTTTCATGTATTTTCCTCTCCTTTGTCACTTTACTAAGGTAGAAACTTAGATTTTTGATGTGAATTTTTTTTTTCTTTTCTAATAAAAGCATTAAGTGCTAAAAGATTTCCTCTAACCAATGCTTTAGGTGTAGTCTCCAAATTTGGACATACTGTATTTTCAATTTCTTGGTGAGCCTGGTGGTGGGTATTAAGGAGGGCACATATTGTATGGAGCACTGGGTGTGGTGCCTAATCAATGAATCTTGGAACACCGAAAAAATTAAATTAAATTTTAAAAAATTTTACATAGAAAAAAATATTTTTCTAATTTCCCTTGAGACATTTTCTTGTCACATGGATTATTTAGAAGTGTTAATTTGAAAGTGCTGATTTTCCAGTTATCTTTTTGTTATTGATTTCCAGTTTTACTCTGTTACTGTCAGAGAATATGCTTTGAATTATTTAAATTCTTTTAAATTTGTTAAGGTTGTCTTATGACACAAGCCATGATCTATTTTGGCAAATCTTCTAAGTGCATTAAAAAAAAAAATTTGTGTCCTGATATTGTTGGATGGAGTATTCTATAAATGTCATTTAGATCCTTTTGGTAAATAGCGATGTTCCATTCTTCTAAATCCTTACTGATTTTCTGTTTTACTTGTTCTATTGATTACTGAGAGAGGGATCTTGAAGTCTCAAATTATAATTGTGTATGTCAGTTTCTTCCTTCAGTTTTATCCATTTTTGCTTCGTGTATTCAAAGCTCTCTTGTTAGATGCATACATAGTTAAGACTCATATTTTCTTCTTTCATTTGGATTATTTGAATGTATCTTAGTATTTAATATTTCATTTTAATTTTTGAGTTTTTTACTCTATTTCTTTGAACTTGTATAAAGCAGCTTACACTATGTATTACAATGCATATTCTTTTATTGTGTTGTGCTAGTCACCATATAATACAACATTAGTTTTTGATGCAGTGTTCCAAGTACAATACATATTCTTAACTTTTCAAACTCTACATAGAATTAATATTTTACCACTTTGAGTGGAATTTTAAAATGTTACCATCATATAGGTCTCTTTGCCTTTCTCTTTTAATGCTAGTTGTCATATGTATTGCATCTGCCTACATTAAAAATCCCATCAGACAGTGTTACACTTTGTATATTCAGTGGTCATGCATATTTTAAAGAATTTAAGGAGATCAAAGTAGTCTTTTAAATTTACTCAGATATGCATTTTTCCTCAATTCCTGATCCTTCAAGTGTTCCCCAGCATCATTTCCCTCCCATCTAAAAATTTTCCTTCAGAATTTTTTCTTTTTTTAGGGCTGGTCTACTGGTAATAAATTTTCTTAGTTTTCCTTTACCTTACAATGTTTTTATTTCACTTTCATTCTTTTTTTCCCCCAAATACGTTTATTTTATTTTTTCAGTGTTACAAGATTAATTGTTCATGCACCACACCCAGTGCTCCATGCAATACGTATTTCACTTTCATTCTTGAAGGATGTTTTCACTGGATATAGAATTCTGGGTGGACAGTACATTTTTTTCTTTCTTTCAGCACCATAAAAATTTGTAGCACATCCTTCTTTTTTCTATGGTTTCTGATGAGAAATCCACTGTCATTTAAATGTGTGCCCCTATTTAAAGTATCATTTTTCAAGATTTTTTCTTTGTTTATATTTAGCACTTTGATTATGATATTTTAGTCATGGATTTGTTTGAGTTTTATGTGCTTAAGGTTCACTGAGATTCTTGAGTCTTTTTGTTTCTATCTTATACCAATTTGGGGAGTTTTCAGCCAATATTATTTCAGCACCACAGTTTTTATCTTCTTCTTCTGAAACTCTACTGGTACAAATGCTGGATCTGTGGTAACCCACAGATTCCTAATACTCTGTTAACTTTTCCTCTCCATTGTTCAGATTAGATTATTTCCACTCCTCTATCTTTATGTTTCCTCTGTTCTTCATTCTGATATTCAGCCCACACAGCGAAATTTTAATTTCACTTATTGTAGCTTTCAGTTCTAAAATCTTCATTTGTTTTTTGTTTATATTTTCTATTTCTTTGCTGAAATTTTCTATCTTCCCTTTTATCTCAAGGAAATTTCCCCTTATTTATTGAAGCATGTTTATAATAACTGCTTTAAGTCTTTGATAATTCCTTCATCTGTGTCCTTAGGGTTGATGTGTTTTGATTGCTTTTTTCCTTACGGGTTGAGATTTTTCTGGTTCTTTTTTTTTTAAATTTTTTTAAGGATTTTATTTACTTATTTGACAGAGAGAAAGATCACAAGTAGGCAGAGAGGCAGTCAGAGAGAGAGAGGGAAGCAGGCCCCGCTGAGCAAAGAGCCCTATGTGGGGCTCCATCCCAGAACCCTGAGATCATGACCTGAGCCAAAGGCAGAGGCTTTAACCCACTGAGCCACCCAGGCATCCCTTTTCTGGTTCTGTAATACAAAGCATTTTGTGTTACATCCTGGACGTTTTAAATATTATGTTATATGACTCTGTGACTTCTTTAAATCCTAAAGAGAATGTTGATATTTTCATTTTAGCAGATCACTGACCTGGTTAGCTTCAGGCTGCAAGTCCTGACTCACCTTCTGTGGGCTTTAGTTCCAAAGCCAACTCAGTGTTTTTTAAGGACTTCACAATCTTATTTGGATCTGCCCTTCCTATACATCCTTCAGATCATCCTGTGTAGGATCTGGGTGGTGGTCTACCTTTTAGCTCAGTTCTCAAAGTCTGTTTATGGACAGAGCCATGCATATGCACCTCATAGGTGAACCAGGAATTCATACATAATTCCTTGGGATTGCTTTCTTAAGCTCTTTCCTCCCCATTATCTCCAGACCCCTAGAGCCTCCCCTCCTCATCTGGTGGCCAGAAAGCCAGGATTTAGTTTTCCACTCTGCTACACACTTCCCATGACTGTAACAGCACATAAGACCAATCTATGGGAGGGTGCAGCTAGAGAAAAAGCAATAAGACTTTATCCCACACTCTCAGTGCCACAGCTCTTCTGGCCACAGAGAAGGTTTCACCTCTATTAGAGCTTTGGGATCCCTCCCTAAAGCCATTGCCATTGTTGTAACTACTGCCACAATTACCACTTGGGGCTGGAGAAAGAGAAACAGAAAGATGACCAGGGTATTGTCCTCACTCTCTGACAGTAGTCAGAGATTTTCCTGCTTCCTTTCCTGCTCTTTAGACTAGGAAGAGAGGGTTTCTTATGGAGTTGTTTTTGTCTACACCCACTGTGACTTTCCAGATTCTGGAGTGCCTTTGAGTACAGGCTGGAAAATAATGGAGGAAAAGTAAATAGGCAGCCTATGACCAATTTGCTTGGCACTTCGAATTTTGGCCTCATTCTCCTGTCTGTGTGCCATTTACTTTCCACACTCCCCAGATAACTCCCCCATGCATTCTGTCCAGGAATCCTAGTTTCATTCAGTGGAGAGACACAGTGAAATGTATGTATTCCATCTGCCCCAGATCAGGAAACTCCACCCAGTGAATTTTTCATTCCAGATTTTTTTTTTTTTTTGCTCTTGAGTTTTCATTTGTTTCTATCTTTTTTATGGTTTCAATGTCTCCTCTCATTGTTTTCGTTTTTCTTTAAATCCTTGAGTATGTTTATAAGAGCTTTTTTAAAATTACTGACTTCTAATTCCATCATCTCTGTTATTTCTAAGTCTGTTACTATTGACTCATTTTTTCTTTTGCTTATTGGTTATATTCCCCCACCTTTTTGCATGGCTATTAATTTTTATTAAATGCTAAACTTGAGATGATTATATTGTTGAATGTCTGGGTTTTGTTGTTTTCCCCTACAGAGTGTTGCATATTGTTCTGATAAGCATTTAGTTCCTTTGTGTACCAACTTGAACCTTCAAGATTTGGTTTTAAACTTTGCTAAGCCTTTACCCAGGGTCATTTCACCTGTACTCTTAAGATGTGGCCTCTCTGGGGTTTCTGTTGAATTAACTGTTCAGTGAGGACGCCCCACACTAACTGGTCACAACTGAAGTGCCTCCCAACTCTATGTGAGTTCTGGCAATTGCACCCGGATTAGGTCTCTTTCAGTCCCATTTGCCTTATGCAGGTCATATTACTGTTCATCCAAAGATTCAAAAGGACCCTATGCAGATTCCTGAATCCCTTTCCTGGTTGGATCCCTCTTATCAAGTTCTCTACCCCCACAAAGTCTGGCTTCTTTAACTTCCCCAAACTACAGTTTTGGTCTCCTCAGCTCAGTGAGACTGCTTTTCTCTGCTGGGGTCTCCTCTCTGCACTGGGGTCCAGTAAATGCCTGCAGACAGGAAGCCAGATAGATTACAAGTCTCATGTTATTTGTTTAGCTTCTATGTGGGATCACATTGCTATGCTGCCTGTTGTCCAATATTTGCAAATAGTCATTCCGTGGTTTTTCCCCTGGTTTTCAACATGTTTACATCAGGAGGGCTTGTCTGCTGCCACTCGCTCTGCCATATCAGGAAGCGCAAGTCTGCTTATTTCCACTGGAATTATTGAATTATCTGACTGCTTTGACATCATGTAGACAAAGATCTAGCCTGTTTTTAAAAATGTTACCTCCTAAAGGATACATACAGTCCCAGAAACTAGAACTATAGTAATTTTTGTGCAGTTGGATTTCCTTTTAAGGTAGATTTCTGGCATATTCATGTGAAAGTGCTTTATGAAGATCCAGTGAAGCTTTTGATTAGGAAAAAGCTGCCATACCCTAAGAAACTGCTCTATAGTAGGATTTGCAAAGGGGAATAAAAGCAAACTTGTTGTTCTTACTGTTATTACAAAAGTAATACTCATTGAAAATTTAGGATATGACAAGTAAAAAAAAAAGAATCACCCATAATTCCCATCATTCAGCAACTGTTTTCATTATTATTGCAGAAAATAAGCAGGGGTACTCTATTATCTGTATATCCACACAAATAATTTTATATGAAAATTGACTCCTAATGTATGATTTATGCAAACATTATTTTTAAGGTTCCCTAGTAGGAGGAATCTGATGGGAATATTTGGGAGCAGCTTGTCAACAACGCAAATCTACAAGCAAGCTCTCTGCTCCCCTGATCTGAGGGGGCTGTCCCTGCAGGGTGTATGTCCAAAGTGGATGGATTGATCGAGAAGCCACCAAAGATGGAGGTCATCAGGGATGGCAGGGGAGTGTCTGTTGTCTCCCATGGGCATGTGGTGAGGCAGAGAGAGGATTCATAATCATGTCAGCCCCATCCCCATCCATACCCCCTAGGAGGCAGAATGCAGACAGGGACATTAGGGACCATCTGTCCCATTAGTCCACAGAATCCTCTGGAATCACTCATTCGCAATAAATTTATATCCATTTCACTTTAAAAATAATCACGCAAGGCCAGCTAAAATGAAAGACACAAATTCTAGAAAGCTATATGGCTCAGATAATTTTTTAAAGACAAGTTACAAAAGGACAGAATAATTGTCTTAAGAAACTTTAGACAAAAGCTAGTTGCTGTGAATAAGTTTAATTATTTAAATTTGACTTTCTTGGCAGCCAGGGCAAAAAAAAAAAAAGAAAAAGAAAGTGTATTGCAAAGCTCTTGCTTTCTAACACAGTCCCATGACTCCTTATCAGAACCCTGGGGGGACAATGTTTTTCTGAATTCAGAACATTTGAATTTTAAGTCATTAGTAATGTGTATATACTGTATACCAAATAATACCCTAACAGTATCAGGGGCTGCAACCCATTACCAAGCATACTCATTTTTCTGCAGTGGAATATATAAATATTCACTCTGAGACTTGAATTATCCTTCTATCTGACCAGGTCAGGTTTTGCCACCAAATGCATTTACCACTCACTTATGGAAAAAGTCTTGGTTTTCAGAAATATTTAGATTTCTGGAACTGCGCATAAGAGACTGGAGGCCTGTAATAGAAGCTGTTAATTAATCTCAAGAGAGGGAGAAATGTTTTCCTGGTTCAGAAATCTAATACCTCATGGACCTGAAGGATATTGCACAGCGAAACAGGCAGGTTCACCCGTGGATGTTTTATAAGAAATGCATTGTTTCAGCCAACTCGGTGGAACACTCTCGGTTGTGTCTGGTCTGCAGCCAGCACGTGGGGACAGGGGTGGCGGGGAGCAGGGCATGGCACTGGGTAAGAGATAATCCCCACTCTCCAGAGCACACTGTTGGGTGCTGAGTGTGTCACATAGCACACTGCCCCTGGTAGGGCCCCCAGGAAGGGGGACACTCTGCAGGGATGAGAGGTACACTGGCCTGTGAATGGCAAAGACCCAAGGCTCAAGCGGGATACAGCATCCAGACTGGAGCACCTCGGGGTGGGAAGCACGATGCCCCCCACACAGCCCTTCTCAGGGTGTGGCTTCACCCTCAGATGGTAAAAAATGTGACATCCTAACATGGCAAAGCCCAGCAGAACGTGCTAGACTATTTCTCTCGATGTGTGCGCGTCTAGTTTATCAGAGAGGAAACCTTACCCTAGGTCACCGGTCCCCTGGCCAGGGGGGTGAGGGCAGAATGGCTAACCAGGACCCAGCAGGACGGAGCCCCGAGTCATTGGCCAGAAGAGGAGGACATGGATCAAAATAGATCCTGAACAGCAAGGAGAGGGGGGACTGTTGGGGGGGTAAGCAACCTATTGTGTTCTCCAGGAGTGGGCAGAAGGGAGTGGTGGGGACAAAGAGGGAAGATCACCTTGCACACCTGGCAGGGGCGGGGGCATATAAGGGCACGGGGTGGTGAACACCAAGAGAAATTGATGTGCCTTGAAAACGAGGGGAAGGGTGGGCAGTGGGAGCCAGGTCCCGAGGTTCCTCCTCGCTGGGGCTGTGCTGGTGGCAGGCAGAGCCTCAGGCACGGAGCAAGGCCTGTCCCCTGCGTTAGCAGAAGCAGAAGAAGGCGGGGAGGCATGTGGTCCCTGGCTCAGGCAATAATGGCAGTGGAGTGGGGGGTGGGTGGACAGATCTGAAATCTACAGGGCCAAGGTACCCTTTATGCCTGCAGGGCAGAGCATCGACGAAAGCCTACCTGCTTTACCTCCTGATGGAGGGAAGTAATGGGTCCAGCCAGACACTTTGCCGAAGACACACTTTCTATCTGTTTACTTTCACTCGCTAACATCTTTCCAACCACTGGGGCGGCCAAGCCCCAATGCAGTCTCCTAGACTTCCTTGTAAGCCCAAGGAAGCAGGCCTGGCCTGGGCCCTACCTGTTCATGCTCCTGCTACCCGCCCGGCACACTCCTCCCTTCACTGGAAACCCCAGGCCCCCAAGTGTGCACAGCTATGGAGAAGTGATGCTGGGAAGGCCCGAGAAGGCCCAGAAAGCAGGTGGGAGCATTTGGCAGGGAACTTCCAGGTCCCTGGTACCTGCTACATGGCCTAAAAGAGGCAGAGGCTCTGAGTGAGCATGTCCTCTGGGCTCCAGGTCCCTGGCCTGTGAGGAGGGGCACAGCTGGAGGAAGGCTCTGGAACAGTTTCTCCTGTGGGCTCTGAAGGGGGCAGGGGTCCCTGTCCAGTGTGATACAGGGATCCAGGGAACGAGGGGAGGAAGGACTAGACAGGGACACCCTGGGGTCTGCTCTGGGCCAGGAGGAGGATGGTAGTTCCTTCAGCAGGGTGGAACTTTTCAGGGAAATAGCTGGGGTACATGCTCTCCATGTTCTTCTGGGATCTTTTTTAGACGGGCTCCTATCCTATTTTGTAGAACATGCCTCGACACAATCAACCATCTCCCCGTTAGCCGAGGGTTTGGGAAGGAGAGGAACACAATGGTGAGCATATGTACACTGGCCCCAGGGGAGAGCCTTTTGTTGTTTTGTTTTTCAGTTTGTGAGAGTCTTGAGTGGATCTGTGCACTCAGAGAAGGAGTCCATGGACATGAGCAGAACATCCTTGCTCTTTTCTGTTACGTTTATAAAAGCCGCACTCCTGGGGGTCACTATGGGTGGCTGGAGGCCTGGGTTCAGGGCCTCCCATTCCTCCCTGTCCTCCCTGCAGCCAACTGTGGCCCCGGCTGGGGGCCTGACATCACAACCACCTGTGGACCAGAGGGGAAGAGAGAGTGTGTGGGAGTCCCGGGCTGGGGTTAGGCCCTGGTCCTGGCACCTAGGGGCTAGGGCGACCCCACAGCCTCTCTCTGTGCCTTATGGCCCAGGCTCTGAGAACACTGGGCTTTCATGGAGAAGGGGTCTGTGACAGACACAAAAGGATGAGGCTGGGGTCATGTCAGGGCCTAGGTGCCAGGCAGACCCCAGAAGGAGCCCTGTCGGTGCACCCTAGACAAGAGGTCCTCTCTTGTTTCACAAGTCTGTGTTTTCTTCTGTTTCCATGGTCCCCCAAAACCAGCCTGGCCCGGCTTCAGCTGTGTGGGGTCAGAAGCGAGGATGGAGAGTCCTGATCAGAAGGAAGGCGACGGGGCACACCCGTCCGGCCCCACGCCCACCCTCTGCGGTCACGTGCTCGCCAGCCAGGCGGAGGAGGCCCACAATGCAGCTTTGTGCGGCAGCTGGCTCAGAACGCGCGCCGCGTGTCTGGGGAGCCCTGGCCAGCCGGCGGTGCCAGCCCGGCGATGCCTGGGAGGGAGGATGCACCCAGCCCAAGCCTCCAGGGCCCGGGGCCAGGGGCTCTCCAGGAAACACCTGGGCTGGCCCGGCTGCTCCTAATGACACCTGGGACCCCGGGGGCTGCGTCTGGGGAAGAGGCAACCTGCAACAGCGCCTGGCCATCAGTCCCCCCAGACCCTCAGGGCCTGCCTCTCTAGGCTTCTCAGCCGTGCCTCGGGGACCCCCAACAGAGCCCCCGCTCTCGGATAAACCAAGACAACCAGGGCAGCCTGGTCGATTTTGAAAAAGCTGAATGTATCCGGTTTGTAATATAACGTTTTTTCCTGGTGTAAAAACATCCTTTTTTTTTTTTTTTTTTTAAATGAAATGATTATAGTATATAGTAGATATAGTAGATAGATATAGTAGATATCTATCTATAGTAGATGATAGAGATAGATTATAGTAGATAGAGGTGTTTTTGTGATGACACCCTTAGTGGACAAAATAAAAAATTGGCAACCCTATATTCATCCTTTTTCAATACATTTGGTTCATGAAGCCCCCAAATGCTGACATTACAGTGCTGGCTGGGGCTGGTTGGGGTCTTGCCAAAGGGCAGTTGGTGAGCCGTTGGGGCTCTGTGGGAGGCCCCCTGGTGTGAGATGCTCCAGATTTTTCCAGAAGCTGGCACTGGAGAAGGAGTTTCCCTCCATCCAGGGCCTTCTCCTCTCTGGACCGGGGAGAGTATTGACGGTTGAGGTTCCTTGCTTAGGACTGAATCACTGAATAAGGTATGGAGTGAAGTGTGTGCCTGGAGGGGAAGGTCATGTTCTCCTTCTCGCCCCCAACCTTAACCTCACATGCCTCCTGCACAACCTGGTCCCCTCTAGCCTGGGTGAGCAGAGTGAGGGAGTCGGGCCAGAGTTGGGAGCCAGGATGAGTTGTGACCCTGGACAGAGAGACCCCTCTTCAGGTCCTCCCCTGGAGGATAAGATGGTGCTGGGGGACTCTTCACAGTCTCCTGAGTATTGGGAGGAAGGGAGATGCGTCTCCTCTGGGTAACTCAGGCTGATCTGAGAGAAGGAGACGCCCCTCAGCCCTAAAGCACGGACAATCCGCTGCCTGGTGGGGGCGGCTGCTCTGTGTGGACAGGAGGGGACAGCCTAGCTGTGGAATCCTTCTGAGACCTGCAGCAGGAGACCCTGCCATCGCAGGGCTCCGCAGGGACCAGAATGTCCCCCAGACTTGGCAGGAGGTTCTCTCAGACCTGAGGCTGGCACCTACCAGATTAGACCATTTGGAGGGAACATCCAGAGCATGGGGGTTATCCCTAAAAAGGCCTAGCGGGAACATGGCTTTCATTCACTGAAGTGTTGAAGAAACAAATGCTGGGGGATATCTGTTTTGGTTCTTCTTTTTGCATGACGCAGCAAATTAATTAAATAACTTAGGGAAAAAATACTCTCTGAGATTTGTTTCTGCCTCGAGTTGGATTTGCATTAAGCTTTTAAAATAAATAAATAAATAAATAATCAAAAAAATAATAAAATAAAATGCCAGAAGGCCTTTCTAACTGGGCCTGATTCTCCCAAGATTTTAATTCATTTCAAGTCTGTGGATAAAGGTGGGAATGGTGGCCAAGGGGGATCCACCCAAAGCAGCGCAGATAGGCCCCCACTCTGAGGGCTCCTGACGCTCAGCCTCTCACCCTTTCACTGGGCTCCACAGGAACCCACAGTGGCTGCCTTCCTATTCAGGGAAAGGGAAGGGAAGAGAAGACTGGCTTCTGGGCTTGGAAGTCATCTTACCCTCCCCTAGGCCCGCACTGCCCAGTCTGGGTCTTTCTATGTGCTGGATGGGGAGTGGGGGAGTGGGCAGGCCCTCACCAGATGCTGTGAGCTCAGGGATGGGACCCTTGCGCCCAGTGTGGCCCCCATGAAGTTCACAGCTTTAGCAGGAAGCTCGGTGAGCAAATAAATAAACACAGCCACACGGGGGACCGCACAGGTTGCTGGGAGAGCGGGAGGGCAAGGCAAACCCCCAGGAAAGAAAAAGGATGTGTAGGGGGTGTGTCATCCATCCAGACCAGGGAACAAGGTGTGTGAGGACTGGGAGACACAGTGTACTGGGCCAAGTGTGATGTGCAGTCTCCCTGGAGGGTCACGGGTGCCCCTCAAGCCAACCCTGAGTCCGGCTAACGGGGAAGGAGCTTCCGCAGAGCAGGACTCCAGGACTCTTCCCCAGAGCAGGGCACTTGTGGTCCCAGGTGTGGCCACTCGAGTACCTGGAGGCCAGAGGAAAGGCTGAGGCCAGAGACTGGGAAGTGGCCAGGGGAGGCACAAGTCCCCTGTTCTTTCTCACCCATACAGCGGAAAGCAAGGTCATGAACAAAGCACACAAGGTGCAGAGGTCCCTAGTACAGTTGAGTCACTGGATCTTCCCTGGGAACATGAGGCCGCCAGGCCACCCACCAGGAGGGGGTGGGCAGTGTGCTGGACACTGGGGGGCAGTGGGTGCGAGCAGTGGAAGGACAGGCTTTTGAGCAGCCTTGGGGTGGCTGGGCCACATGTCAGGGTGACCTCAGCCTCCTCAGCCCAGCGTGGCTCAGAGTCAGTGTCCCACTCAGCCCCTGACCCAGAGGTGAGATGGAGCGCCCTTGTTTCTGGGACTCGTTGGTGTGGGGCCCCAGGGTTTTCTCTGTCAGACAAGAGTGGAGAAGCCTCCGGCACCTTGCTCCTTTGCAACACCCACTGTCAAGGCAAAATCAGAAGGCCCTGAGCGTCATTAGCCCTTAGATCTGGGTGGGTGACGGAAGCAGGGGGTGGGGGGTGGAGGGGAGGCACCAAGAAGTGGAGGAAATTCTCTGGGGCCAGCCAGACACAGGGAGCTGTAAACCTCAGCTGAGCAGGGGTCTCAGTCTATTCCCTGGAATCTCGGACAAGGCCACGGCGGGGGGGGGGGGGGGGGGGGGGGGGGGGGGGGGGGGGGGG
>CM052797.1:18030681-18196271 GCA_028533885.1 Nasua narica
TAACCCACGTTGAAATGTTACATTGTTTGATGTTCTGCTCACAGCAGGTGTTTTCAGCACTGTTCAGATGGGGAAGCAGGCTCAGAGAGGTTCATGAGGGAGCCCAGTGTCACACAGCAGAGCAGAGGTTTGAAAGACCCATCCCCTCAAGATCTCTTCTTCTTGGCTATCCCTGAGTCTCCTCCCACCCCTCACTCCTTTTCCGCTTTCCCTTTCTGAGCTTCTCAACCTTCTTTTTGCCTCCTGTGCCCCCTCTGCACCCCTCTGCATGGCATCTAGCTACCTGGGCCACCACACCGACTCACCGGAAGCCCCCACTGAAGAAGCTCTTGCCTGTGTCAGCACGACACTGGACTGTGGGCTCTTGCCACACTTCTTGGGGCCCATGCCATCAGCAGGCATCACCTGCCTCCTGGAGCGCTGCCCTCCACCCCCGAGCACACCCTGCTGATCTTGGGCTGCCTCTACCACCACACCCGAATTCCCTTCTGTCCCCGAGGGACCCACAAACTCCCTCTAACCCACCCAGCCTTGTGCACACCTCGGCTCCCCCAGATGCCCCTTGACGTTCCTGCTGAGCTCTGCTGCCTTCTGTCTGCACTGGGCCAGGTATCCTAGCCATGAACTCCTTCTGCATTTTGGCACCCTGGATACTTAGCCCAGAAGCCACACCTCCATGCCGACCAGCCATGAACGCTGAACTGGACGGCTGTACTCCATGTGAGAACGCTGCAGCTTCTCTGGCTTCCGGGAGAGATGTTTAACTCTGTAGGTGTCCCCAGCTAACCTGAAGGGGCAGGCTTTGCTGGCCACAGAGGGAAATGCACCCACGTGCCCACAGGGAGTGGCCCAGGAGGCCTTGACACAATCTGAGTGGCACAGGAAAACCATAGGGTAAACCAAGGGGACAGTAAGATCACAGGAGGGGCCGCGTACCACCCAGAATCCCCATGGGGTGTGCGAGGCAGTGCCTTGACCCAGGAAAAAGCTGTATAGAATGGGCTTCCCTCAAAGCAGTGGGCTGCTTTTGGGTAATCCTGTGCCAGAACATTCATCTGAGTGGGAGAAGCTAGAGTCACGTAGCACAGCTGGAGGAGGAAGGACCAGAGGGTGTGTTCCCTTTAGATCCAGGGGATCCCCCGTCCCACCTGTGAGGAGGCTCTGTAAGATTACAGTCGCCTCCACCAAGCTCACGGTGAGCTGGAAAAAATCCCACGTCCCTGCCGGCTCTCTGGCAAAGAAGCCCGCAGCCATCATCAGGGAAACCCTGAAAATCTGAGGCATGCCAGAGGTGGGGGATTGGGAACACTCCATCCTCGCCCCCTCACCACTAGGAACAGAAACACCCACACATCAGGGCATGCTCGTTTGTTAGGTGTCTAATTAAACCTCACAGGGCCCTGCAAATCTGCATGAGCTTTTCCAGACTGTCCCAAGTCGACAAACAGTCTGAATCAGAAAACAGGATCTGTAATGAGATGCTGGGGGTGGCTGGGTGGTGGACGCTGGGCATCCTTGGCCCCTGTCCCATGCTGTCTCCCACCGCAAGAACAGGGAAGTCAGAGACCTGCTTCCTCAGTCTCCCAGTTGTTGGTGTGGCCAAGCAAGGTGAAGCAGAAGTCTTCTGGGAACATTGAGGCATGGAGAGTACAAGTCATGTGCTCCCGACACCCTTCCCCAGGCTTCTAGCCCTAACTGTGACCTGGAACTGTGTCCAGTATCCAGTGTCCCTACAGAAGAACACCAACACCTTAAGAAGGGTGGAGGGTCAGGGAGAAGGAACTGGGCCCTTGTCCGTGGCCTTGAGCCACTTCTCCCAGGCCTGGGAATCTTGTTATGGGAGACAGAGCTCTATTTGCTTATGTGACTATTTGGCTGGATCCTGTTCCTTGTAGCCCAAAGCATTTCTCACTTATAAACTGGGCTTGGAATCTGAACAAGGCTCTCCCCTTAGGCCCTGGATGCAGCCTTAGGGTAGCCCGGTAGGCCTCTCAGAGCTGGTTTCCCTCCAGTGCAGTGGGATCATGATTCCGGCACCACAGGGAACTCAGCTAGCTCCGAATGCTGTAACAAAACATACCACTGGCTGGCTGGTTCAAACAACAGACATTTATTTCTCACTGTTCTGGAAGCCGGAAGTCCGAGATCGAGGTGTTGGCATGTGGTGAGAATTCTCTTACTGGCTTACAGATGGCCACCTTCTTGCTGTGTCCTCACATGGTAGTGAGAGTAAAAAAGAACTCCCTTCAATTTCTTCCTCTTCTTTTAAGGGCACTAATCCAACTGTAGTCCTTCGCCAGGACTCCTTGCCCTAGGCCTTCCCAGTGAGGGAGGGAGACGGCAAGGCCCTGAGGGCTCTGCTTCCTGCCTCCTTCAAGAGGGGCCATGCCTGGTCCAGGAATCACACTGGAGTAAGTCTGTGTGTCCCAGAAACCCCCATACAGTCTGTTTCAGGAAGAGAAGAGCTCCATTTCCTCTCGTAAAAGCAGCCCAGATAAGTAACAGGGTAGGTGAGGCGGGATGCTCCTCAACCTTTTTGGCAGCTTCTAAAGCTCTATCCAGAAAGATGCTGGGTCATGGTCAGGGGGTGTCAGGAGAGCAGAAGGCAGCAAGTGTGCACCTTTCCCTGTATGGGGTTTTCTTGGACGCAGTATTTCTCTCCATGGGTCCCTAAGATCCCATTGGTCCAAATGCAGTCATGAGCTATGCCCAGCTCTAGAGGAGGCTGGGAAAGTCAGAGATTTTAGGATTTTTTCCCCTGTCTCTGCATCAGAGACCCTTGGGGGACATTTCCAGGAGGCAGCAAGTCTCTGAGTGGGGGTCACTTTCAGCACCTCCCTCTGTGAAGTGGCCTTGGGTGCAATGTTAGGAGCCCATTCTTCAACCATAGAAACCCCTCCCCTAATGGGCCCAGTTCCACACTCCCCAGAGTTCTGGAGAGGAGATGGATCTCCCCTTGGCACTTGTGAAATTAGAGTTTATCTTTAAAAAGAACAAAAATATCTCCTTTTCAAAAAAGAACTTCAGTTTCCTGAAAGGAAGGAAGGGGATTGTGCAGTGACATTTCAGGCCTTTCCCATGTCCTATGAACTGCAGTGGCATCAGACACCTTCCAGCTTTAGCAGTGAAGGGCCTCAGGCACACTTACTCTCTGTGGCAGGGTGTACTTCCTTAGGAATGCCGTGGTAATATCGCCCATTCCCCATGCTCTGCTACTTCCCTATCAGGAAGTGGAGTACAGTCTCCTCCTCTTGAATCTGGGTGGGCTTTTGTGACCAACCCAGTGCACAGACTCTGGTGGGAAGTGTTGCTGTGTGACTTCTGGAGCCCCCGTCATAAAAATGTACTTCCCCTTCCATCCCTTGGGGCACGGGCTCTTGGAAGCCAGCCCACCCTACTGGGAGCAAAGCCCAAGCAGCCTATAGAGAGGCCTGCTTGCAGAGGAATCAAGGGCTGAGTCCCCAGTGGACCAGAAGACTAACTTGCCAGCCATGCAAGGGAGCCATCTTGGAAGTGGGTTCTCCTGAGGCAGTTGAGCCACCCCCGCTGACCCTGAGTGGAGCACAGGCGAGCCAACCTCTTTAAATCTCTCCCAAATTGCAGGGTTGTGAAAAAAAATCGACTACAATGGTTATTTCAAGCCACTATGTTTGGGGTGGTTCTTAGGAAGTGAAAGTAACTTACATCTCTAACGAGTTTCACAAAGGGATGGTGGGGTAGAGACGTGACTCCAGGATTCCTGACTGGTTCTGGTGCTCCAGGATAGCTGAGCGGGAGATATGTGTTCGGGTTGACCAGGTGGGGAGAGCTGAAATACCACCAGGAAATGGGCTGTCAGAGATCAGAGAAGTTGTGTGTCATGCAGGCGACCTGGCTTGTTGAGTGACCTGAGGGTCCTGCTGGAACAGACGTGAACTGCTCACGTGATGGCAGACTCAGCAATGCCCTCACGCAGCCTCTCTCTCCCTCAGTGGAGCGCAGCCACTCCCCGCTCACCCAAGCCCTCTTCTCTAGGCAGAAATCACACAAGGTTACGTATCCCCAGAGGCCACAGGTGACTGGGTCAAGAGTGGGTCCAGACCCCCAAGTTCCCCATCCTTAGGTGGCCTGTGACTTAGTCTGACATGAGAGGCTGTGTCCAAATGGATTACTGCGATTATCTGAATCAGTCAGTTCCTTCAGCAACTTAACTTACAGACACCAAGAAGAACATCAGGAAGGATGAGGGCCCAGAAATACAATGATGAGTCCTATGCAAGCCAGGTTTGAGGAAAGTACATTGATGAATTTATTGGTTAGGATCTGTGTACATCTGTTAGTAAACCTGGCATAAATATTAAGAACTGCTATCCCCTTCCCTGAAAAAGAAGTTCAGTATTAGACAATTCAAGTCAATTATGGGAGGTTCCATGATGTCACTAGGGACCCAGGCTCTGTTCAGTTTTCTCTTTGATTTGTAGCATATGACGTCCAGCATTGGGGCTGCCTCATAGTCACAAAATGGCTCCTGGAGCACAAACCATCACATTTGCATCCCAAGCAGTCAGTTAGAGGGAGAGGCATAGGGCAAATACCATATATTTCATCCCATTCTTACAAAGCTTTTGGCAGGTCTCATCCAACAGCTTCTGCTTCCATCTCACAAATTTCCATTTGCTTCAGAGGAGGCTTAGAAATATAGTCTTTTAGCCAGGTATCTTGCTGCTTAGCATAAAATTGCAGGATGAAGGGGATAATGGACACTGAATAATGGGTAGATATGGTGGTTTTCAAATATGTCCAGAAATTTTTTGACATTTCTCACTTCAAAAGGCAGAGCTTAATCTCCACGACCCCATAGCCCTACCCCCTTTGAATCTGGGCCAGACTTAGCAAGTGTCAGAAGAGCCAATGATTCAGATGTGGCAGAAGTGATGTCAGAAAAAGGATAGCTGTCGCTTGGCTCTCTCTCTAGACCTCCTGCTCTGGGTCGGGAAAGCTAGCCACCATGTTGTGAGGACACTCCAGCAGCCCCAAGGAAAGGACCAAGTGGGGAGGAATGGAGGCTTCCCACAAGCAACTGTTACCAACTTGCCAGCCATGTGGGGGAATCACTGAGAAGCACATTCTCCAGCCCCAGTCAGGTCTTTGGATGACTGCAGTCCCATGAGAGAGACCCCAAGCCAGAACTCCCTAGATTAGCCCTTCCCAAATCCACAGAAACTGTGAGTCATAGTAAATATTTATTGTTATTTTGAGCCTCGAAGGTTGATGGCATGGAGATGAGCATTTACCCATCTTGTCAGAGGAGGCTCTGAGGAAACAGAGAGCTCATCACCTGAGGTTCCTGAGTTACCTCAGTGCTGTGAGCACCAGGGGAGTCTCAAGTAAGTCCCCCAGTCAAACACAGTCAGTCCCCTTGAAAATCCTTTAGCTTACCCATAGAGTCCAGACCTCAGACCTAAGGCTACCATCATTGGTTTCTCCCTTCCCAGGACTGAAAGAGATCATTTTTCTCTGAGCACTAGGCCAGTCACTTCTTGGTTTAGGAAACCGTGTTTGTTCCAGTTGCTATTCCTGTGTGACAAGCAACCCCAACACAATTCTCTAAAGCAACAACCGTTGCTTTTGCGGGCTAGGAATTTTGACAGGTCTTGGAAGGGATGGTTTCTTTCTGCTTCACCAATGCTTGGGGTCTCAGCTGTGAGGTCTGGAAGGCTGGAACACCCAAGGGTTGACTGCCAAGATGCTTCTCCACTGACATGCCACCAGGTCTGGGCAGCTGGATTTCTTGTAAGGAAGCTCAGGGCTCCAAGAGGAAGCAAATGAAAGTACCCTCCAAGGGGCGCCTGGGTAACTCAGTGGGTTAAAGCCTCTGCCTTCAGCTCAGGTCATGATCTCGGGGTCCTGGGATAGAACCCCACATCGGGCTCTCTGCTCAGCAGGGAGTCTTCTCCCCCCCCCCCTTTGCCTGCCTCTCTGCCTATTTGTGATCTTTCTCTCTCTGTCAAATAAATAAATAAAATCTTAAAAAGAAAGAAAAAGAAAGAGAAAGAAGGAGAAAAAGAAAGAGAGAGAAAGAGAAAGAGAGAAAGAAAGAAAGAAAGAAAGAAAGAAAGAAAGAAAGAAAGAAAGAAAGAAAGAAAGAAAGAAAGAAAAAACCCTCCACAAGAGCCAGGTGGGAGCATGGGGAAGGAACGGAGGCTCAAAAAGCTTCACATCTTCCCTTCTAAACTATACTCTATGGGTTAAAGCAGTCAAGAGCTGCCCATATCCAATGGGAAAGGTGTCAAAAACTTTGAGTTTATTTTTTTAACAATGTTGCAACAATGTTTAAAACTGCCTTGTGATATTGCAACAATTTCTGCTTTCACCTGGGGTGTCTCTTTTAGCTTAGCAGTGTCCTGGAGGCTCAGGGAATCCCTGGTCCCTCCTGGCTGGTACTGCAGGCCTCCCTGAGCACAGGGGCATCTCCCACACCATCTCGACTGCCGTGTCACCAGCACCTGGTGGAGGTGCGGCGGGTAGAAGTGTGTGTGCCCCTCCTGAATGGGTCTGTGAATGGGCTGCTCACCTCCTTCTCCCACTCTTGACCAGCCTGGGAATTGGGACTGCAGTGCTTGAGTCCAGACTTCTTGTCCCAGAGTTCTTGCCTCACGATGACATGTAGGCAGATAAAGGTCATCGGGGGGAACCTCAAGGTGACAACAGAATGTGGATGAGGAATTCCCCCATTCTTTGAGCACCTGTTTCCTGAGGGGCTGTATGGCTGAGGTACTGGGCACAGCGGGGAAGGGGAGTGGAGGACTGTCCAGTAACTGACCTCAGGGCTGGCCCAGACCGAGGGGCATCCTCCTCCACCCTGAAAGGAGCCTTTGGGGGGCTCACCCACCAGACCCAAGGCAGATGACTCAAACGGGCTTAGCCAGAAGTTCCCAGTGGAAACTATTTCTGGACTTCTAGGAAATGATTTCTGGTCAGAGATTGCAGCCTCTTGGCTCCTCTCAACTTACCTGTAATGAGATTAAATCTGATTCATTTTCAACTTCTCCTTTCCTTTCCCTAGGGTGGGGTGGGGGTAGCACAGGGCAGGAGGAGGGGCAGGAACATTTCTTTTTTCCCTGAAATGTCAATAGCCCTCTATCTGCTTTACCCGTGAAAGAAGTTTCATACCAAATACCAAATCAGGAAGCTCTAGTTCAAAGAGGCTCGCACAGAAAGAACCAACTCAGACGACATTTTGAAGATATTTTAAATTAACTAATTTAACTCTAAAACAAGGTATAGTAAATACTAACCCTCTTGATGTACTATCCTACAGAGGAAATCCAAAACCCAGAAAACCAACTGGATAGCAGTTGTGGAGGACAGATGGATGTTCCTTGCCTCGCAACCCAAACATCCGGGGAGACAGCAGACCCCATGTGCCCCAAGAGCTCACCTGACCACGAATCAGGTGGGCATGACCCAGCAGATTGTCTCTGGCCCCCATTTCTGGGATTTTATGATGCCTGGGCAATATCATCTGGAGTATTAGCATAAAAGAATCTTGCCTCATTTGTATACTACCAGCTAAACCTCACCGCCCTTCCCTTCACCTAAGTCCTGCACGCAAACAGCCAAGAATTAAAGATAGAGTCCATTGCAAATCCTCCCAATCCCATTAATGGGAATACTCATTAGACAGGATTTCCATGAGAGCCCAGAATGGACCAGCCTTGCTCTGATTTAATTGATTTGATAAATCCCCACATTAATTAGCTAGCTTCCCATAGGCTGGGGTTGGGGACACCAACATGAGGTGAAAGAATTCGGGACTGATGCTCTGGGCTCTGTATCTTGGTATGTGTGGCTTGGGGGAAGTCTCAAGCTGATTGAGGCTCGGTTTTCTCACCCATGGAATGGGAAGGATCGGCACCTTCCTTGTAGCATTTGCATGTGTGTCCATGTGTCAGGGGAATTCTCAAGTGTTCCCAAAGGTTGGGCCTTATTGGTACTGACTGGAGCTTGGCAGCAATCTCTAAGTTATGTCAAAAGGATGAAATGCAGCATCTGACCCTGAACATCCACCCGGGGAGAGGATCACAAATCACGTACAGCAGAGGACCAAGTGGTGAGACTGGGAGGGGACACGCAGAACAGGTGATTATGGCAACCAGAGATCCTCCCAGATTACCAGGAAGGAAGGCGGGATCCCATGTCAGTTGCCGTGCTTAGGAGTGGAAGCCATCTGCGCCAGCAAGCCTGGAAGGGACCATCCATCATTTTAACATGCTTTCCTCCTACATTTGTTGCAGACACTGTAAATATCTCTTCAGTCTTTCGATGGCTGGTCTCAGAAGCATTTCTGGTTTTAATCTTTTGCCATGTAAGCGTGTACCAGATGTGAAGCCGGCTTTCATCATTTAGGACCTGATGGATTATTTTGTACTCCAGGACCACTGGGAGATGGGACTTGAAAACAGTTTCCTGCCCCACCCCCATGTCATACAACAGAGAATGGCTTGTTCTCCTTTTCACGCGTCAAGCCATCAGTGACTGAGATGAGGTTTGGGTCAGAAGTTTGTCATCTAATCGTCCGATACTGAAATGGTCAGACTTGAGGGCAGCAAAGGCTCATGGTCAAAGTCTTCCTGGAGTGAGCAATTCTTTATGACGCTGTGACTAAGTCGGGAGATAGGACCAGGTGGGAGCCTACGAGTGACCCCTGGGTTGGATGAAGAGGATGCTGCTTGCCTTCTATGGGGGGGGTGTGTGTGGGGGGAACATCAGGACATCACGGGATGGTCCTAGATAAACCCCAGCCACCCTCAGCCCAGCTCCAGGACATGGCTTGTGAGTAGCAGCAGGATTTAGAGGCAGTGGCTACCCTGGGAAGGAGAAGTAGGGAGGACGATGCCCAGAGCTGACACCCCACAGCCTGGCTGCCACCAAGAAGCCAACCGTAGAGAATAACACTGTAGAACAAAATACAACCCTCGCTTTGCCTGGTTCTGAGCCCCTTCTTCATATACCTTGTTTTCTTTTTTTTTCTTCCATCCATTCCTCTCACTGCCACTTTTACATTAGTTAAGGCAAGCTAAGCTCCAGTAACAGGTAGGCCCCGAATTGTTGTGACTCAAATATAGTGACCATCCAGAACACTGTTGGCCAGATTTCTGGGTCCCTGTCTCTTCTATTTGATGGTTCTGTCACCCCAGAGGGCTTTGTTGTCATAATCATCCAGTTGGCAGAAGGGGCAGGGGGGAAAGAACACGCAGGACAGAAATAGCCCACAGCCCCTCTTAAAAGCCCCAGGGCAGAAGCAGCCCACAGCCCCTCCACTCATATTCCCTCACTCAGAAATGGGTTACCTGGGCACATGGAACTGCACAGGTGTGTAGGGAATGTGCTCAGTCCCTGCTATAGAAATTGGGGATAGAGTTTGTTGCTGCCTCAGTCCATTTGGACTTCTATAACTGATCTGCCAGACCATGAATGGATGTATAAAGCTGCTAAAACTTGGGGTAATTTGTTACACAATAGAAAACTCGATAGAAATATAGAAATAGAATAATACCACAGATAGGTGCCTTATAAACAACGGACATTTATTTCTCACAGTTCCGGAGGCTGGGAAGTCCTAGACCAAGGTGTCACAGATTCTGTCTTGTGAGAACTCACTTTCTGGTTCACAGGTATGAACCTCACACAGCGTTGGGTCCTCACAACACAGAAGGGGGCAAAGGGGATCTCTGGGGTCTCTTCTGTGAGTGCCCTTATCCCATTCATGGAGGATCCTCATGATCTAGTCACCTCCCCAGAGCCCCACCTCACATGAGGGGTTAGGTTTTAACCTATGAATTTGATGGGGGAGGGAAAGAAGCATTCAGTATACAGCAGTTGGGTGCTGAGAGTCTGAAACATATTTTCATTGTGATTATTCCTTACATCAAAGTTATATACACAGATATCTTAAAGGCACAGGTTTGCTATGAAACATCAGTCCCTCAACTTTCTTTCCTTCCTTCTCCTACCCCAGAGACCATCCCTCTTGCTCTTTTCCCTGATTATTTCTGGAACTCAAACAGTGCATGCTTGAGTTTTCTATTGTGTAACAAATTACCCCGTTTTTGCAGCTTTAAACATCCGTTCATGGTCTGGCAGCCCTGTAGGTCAGAAGTCCAGGAATGGGGCAGCTGGCTTTTCTGCTCACATTCTGATGAACATCACCCAGGCATCACCCAGGCCACATGCTCCTCTGGATCCCAGGGCCCTCTTCCAAGCTCACATGACTGTGGTCGAGGTCTATTCTTTGCGGTTGTAGGACTGAGGTATCAAGTCCCAGTTGGCTGTCATCTGGAGGCCAGTCTCAGCCACCCATGTTCCTTGCCATATAGCCTCTCCTCCATCTTCAAAGCCAGCATCACAAAATCTCCCCCACCTCAAAGCCCTCTCGTGCTTCCAATCTCTCTGACTTCCCTATCTGACCTCTAGACCCAGATAAATACGCTCATGTGACTGGGTCAGGCCTACCAGATAACCTCCCCATCGTAAGGTCAACTGATTTGGGTCTTAATCACATCTGTAAAATGCCTTTGCAGAAACACCTGCGTTAGTGTTTGACTGTGTGGGGGGAAGTATGTGTAGACCGGGAACTGGAATGTTGGGGGCATCTTAGAACTCTGTCCTCCACAGCGTGATCTCTTGGGCTTCAGTGGGGTACTGTCGGTTATCTCCCCCCATGTAGATGTGGACTTAGCTTCCTTTCCTCTTGCCTCCTCTGCCCATGTGCACTCCTCAAAAGGTCCCATTAGAGTGACAGAGAACAGTTCATTAGATCAATGCTCCATGTTTGTTATTCTCAGGAAAATACTCTCTGTAACTGGGGCAAGTGTTCAGCTACAATGGACTCCTTTTGTTTTCTTTGGAGCTCTTGATGGCCTTCTTTTTTGTTCACTTAGTTTTCTATGTACTTACCATTAATTCAACCCTAAACTTTTTGCCAGTTTTCTCAATAATCTCAGAACTCACATTTTGTGGAAGTCACAGGTTTGGGGGAAACTATTAATACTTCGCTGAGTAGCTCAGCTCCTTGTCTTCTGGGGTCCTCATGGGTCTGCACCTGGCTCTCTGTAAGGTAGGGCAGTGCTTGTGACCATCGGGAACAGAAGTAACTATCAATGTTTCAGAGCATGGCTGCCCCGTTATCTGGATACGGGGGTAAGGGTGACCATGCCCCAGAGCAGTCCCCAGCCAACCCTCAATGTATGGAGAATTAAACTTTTGGTATTTGAAGCCACAGAGCTTTTGAAATCACTGGTTACTATAACATAACTTAGCTGCTCCTGACTGATGGAGAGTAGTAACCAGGTATGGGGTGTCATTGCAAAGGAAAATAAGATTTGTAGATTGGCTTAAGGGCTGATGAGTAGGCAGACAGAAGACTGATGGTAAAGGCTGGAAGGATGGCCATCATGTACCCAGTGGTAGAATATTTGGTAAATTGTCACCTGGGATAACTTGTGAGAATCAGAGAAAAGAGACTTAAGGGTATTACTTTACCATCAAAGATCCAGAGGCTCAAAGAACTTGCAATTAAGTTGAGAGAGAAAAGCAAGTATCAAAAAGCACCGGAAAGTGGCTATTGACAATGTAGCTAATTGGAATCAAACAGATTAGGTAAGAAGTTAACTACATTTTCATTTAATAGGTTAGTAATATTTAAAATGAGAACACTTTATCTTTAAAAAAAAATCAATGAAGTTCAGCCTTTTGATGTGGGTTGGAATGGTATGCACTCAGCTACAGTGCTCCAGCTGCCAGTCCCCTAAATGTATCCAAGTGTTGACGAAGGGTGTCCAAATAGCAGAGGAAAGCTACCACAAGGGACTGTCCAGAACAGTCATGAGACACACTGCAGATAAGGAGGCTACAGAAGGAAGAAATACAAATTAAAATATGCACACACATTCGTGAAACCATAGAGAAATGACATTTCCAGACCCGTGACTTTGCAAGTTGATACTGTCCCTCTGTATCTTTGGTGTTCTCAAGTTCAAGGCATGAAAAAAACTTTTAAATATATATAGCTTATGCAGTATAAATACACCATCTATAGTTACTTTTTTATTGTCACTGCAGAATATTTTACAATTCTTCCTTGGTTATAATATTTTTACCAGAGTCATATAGCCATGCACATTGAAATTTGAATTTTGTTGCATTCTTATATGGATTGAAATGGGAAAAACTTACTATTTGCTGTAGAGCCTATGTATCTTTTTTTTTAAAAAAGATTTTATTTATTTATTTATTTGAGAGTGAGAGAGAGCAGGTGCTTGCACAAGCAGGAGGGAGGGGATGAGGGAGAAGGAGCAGCAGACTCCCTGCTGAGCAGGCAGCCTGATGCAGGACTTGATCTCAGGACCCTGGGATCATGACCTGAGTCAAAGGCAGACACTTAACCGAATGAACCACCCAGGCACCCCTAGAGCCTATGTATCTTAAGAAATCACATCCAAAATGCCTCTCACATCTGTCCTGTTTTTATTTTTATTTTTAAAGATTTTATTTATTTGACCGAGAGGGATCACAAGTAGGCAGAGAGGCAGGCGGGGTGGGGGGGTGGGGGGATGGGGAAGCAGCCTCCCGGCTGAGCAGAAAGCCCGATGCGGGGCTTGATCCCAGGACCCTGAGATCATGACCTGAGCCGAAGGTAGAGGCTTTTACCCACTGAGCCACCCAAGTGCCCCTGTCCTGTTTTTAAATGAAAGGTATAAACTATATTTATTGTCTTCTCCACATTTATATCAACGTCCTGTGGAAAATATTCTGAAAATATAATTATTTAAGAATAAAAAGAAGAGAAGTCAACTAAATTTTTGAGAGAAACTACGTACAAGGACTAATAGAGTTTGTGGCTAGAATTTACAATTACCTTTAATCTCCACCCTTCAACAGATGGAAGCCCCCTGGGAACTGCCAAGCTCCCAAGGAGGGTGTATTCCCAATGCCCACCCCCACCTGTGCAGATAAGGAAGATGATGGTAAAGAAAGAACCCCCAAGGGTAAAGCAAGACTCAAAAGAACAGTGCACCGGCCAGGCCTTCCCAAGCAGCAGGATTAGGATGATTCCAGGAATATCCTCACTCCTGGGTGGGGAAAAATACCTGCCAAGCAGGATTTTAGGTTTGCTATGGACATGGTTTACTGGGACTCTCCCACTCCTCTGCTTTCTGAATCAGGGTGTTTGTTGGGTTATTCTGTCCCTTTCTACCACTGTGCACTGAGATTGTGCATTGGGGCTAGGAGTGGGGTGTTTGTTCTGCAGGATGGCCCAGCCTCTCTTGACTGATACAGGGATTCTATCTATCTTACCGTGTGCAGAGGTGTCCCTCCGAGCTTCTGCCCTGCTCCAGCTTGGTCTGGTTGCCCTCTGGGCCTCTCTCCTCCCTCCCATGTGGAGTGCTTCCTGGATCACGTGCCTCCCTCTTCGTTGATGGAACTCTTCATCTTGAAAGCGTTATCTGTGGTAGCTTCCTACCATGAGAAACGATGCATGGAAGGTAAATTTTGGGAGACCTCGTGCATCTAAAAATATTTGGTTTGTACTGTGTCTGGGTGAAGAAGGAAAATAATTTTACTTTAGGTTGCCTGGGGCTTTGCTCCTTGCCTTCTAACTTCTACTTGTCGCTATGGAGAGGCTCACAGACATTCTGACTCCTGGCCATCTTGATGTGACCTGCTTCTATTGTCAGGACACTTTTTGTCCCTGTTATCCCAAACTTCAACAGCAATCTGCTTTTGAGTAGGGCTATTTTCTTCCCAGTGTGCTGGGCTCCCTGTGGGCCCTTTCAACACATTCTTCAGTAGTGGAGACTTTTCTTGGATTAATTCACTGATGACTCTGACCACCCCCTGTGTTTTCTCTGATCATTCATTTGGGGTCCCTGTTATTTGATCAATGGACTTTCTGGATGGTCCTCTATTTTCTTTTTCTATTTCTCATCTTTGGCATTCTTTTTTGTTCTTTTTTTTTTAAGATTTTATTTATTTTAGGGAGAGACAGAGAAAGAATACAAGCAAGGGAGGAGCTGAGAGAGAGAGAGACAAGCAGACCCCATGCTGAGTGCAGAGCCTGATGCAGGGCCCGATCCCAGAATCCTGAGATCATGACCTGAGAGGAAATCAAGAGTCAGATGCCCAACTGACTGGGACACCCAGGCACCCTGTATTCTACTTTTCTAGGGATTTCCCCAACTTTATCTTCCATTTCCCCTCTTGAGGGTTTTTTCCCTTCTGCTACCTTATTTTAAATTTCCAAGAGCTTTGTTTATTCTCTGAGTGTTTTTTTTACATGTGTCCTCCTTTCATGGGTTGCAATACCTTCATTTCTCTGATGACATTATTCGTAGTTATGTTGAGGTGGACTTCTCTCTGTATAGTCTCTGTATCTTCCAAGTTGCTTAAAAAAAAATCCATCGGGGCTCTAGATTTCATGACACATGGCTTTCCTGAGATGCCAGGTCGGCTTTGGCTGTGTGTCAAAGACTGATTAGAAGACCTGTATACATATGTGGGGCTCGTGAACAGTGGCCTTTCCTTTGGGTGATCCGGCATAGTTGGGCAACCACAGGTGCCAAAAAGTTTAGGTGTTTCCCTTGACCTGGTCTGAGGCCACAGAAAAGACCCTTTGTCTCCTGACTCCTGCAATCTGAAATGCCAAAAAGGGGCAGGGTTGGTCTCAGCATCCAGTATCTATCTGCACATTTAATCCCCCCATTCCTATTATGGCTCCTCTTCTGTCAGTTGTGCCTGGGGTCTCCCAATCCAAGATGCTCCCTTATACCTTCTTTAGATAATAACCATCCAGTCTTTTGACAGGATGGGGAAGGCTGCACAAAATTAGGGAGGGGTCTGGGCAACTTTCCAGCTTATTCTTAGGTTAGCCTCTCATTCACACTCATGTCCAGAAGTACCAAGTGCCACCCATTCACGAACCTTCTGGACATTCCAAGGTGTGTTCCTGGCTATCATTTCAGAATTTCATTTTCTCCAGTCTGCTAAGTATTATAGCTTCAAAAATTGTGGTGTTGTTACTTCCTCTCTTGATCTGCCCATCCTTGGCAACTTCTGTCTTACAACAAAAAAACTTACTCTTGTTTCAGGAGTCTCCAGAAATGAAGAGTCAGTCCATCACCTTTACCAGAAAAGCCAACCACCTTTTCAGTCTTGAACCTCTTTACTCCCCAGACACATCTCCATCTATTTGTTCTCATTTGATCTTCCTGCTTTTGTATATGCTGTGCCTTCCACCCGACACTTGATCTCCACCTGCCCTCTTATATACAATGAGCTACTTCTGCCAGAATTCTGTTTAGCAAGAAAAGCAGGGACTCACAGCTCTGGGGAAGAGAAATGAATCTCTGGATACTGGAGCATACTTCTACATGGTAAAGGCTGCAGGGTCCGAGGCCTTTAGTCAACAATCATCCAATAGGTGAGAAACCGGCCAAGGGGCTGAGTTTTGTACCCGGAATGCCACAAGGCACCCCTGAAACCTTTAGGGAGATGGCACTCAGCAGTCAGGCCTAGGGACTGCCTCAGCAGAAGAGGCCTAGGGACTGCTTTGGGCTGTTGGTGGAGGTGGGGTGTGTGGCAATGCAGAAGACTCTTGACAGGTATCTTGTACATGGCTGTGTGGCCCAATGCCTAGAATAGGGCATACCTGAAGGAGGATGGCCAGTGTGTGTGTAGGCTAGGGGGTGTGTGTGTGTGTGGGGGGGGTTGGTATCCCAGCAGGGGTCATGGAGAAAGCCAAAAGATGTGATATCTCAAAACTGGGGCAGAATCCCCCACCCCAGCTGAAGGGGAATAGAGAGGGGATGGATGCTGGTAAGTCTGCGTAGGGCCAGCTCCATCTTTAATGAAGTGACTGATTGTGGCATGTGGTGGGACTATAAGAACATTCTGAATCATTATTTGGTCAGAACACAAATCTCTTAAATGTCATCAACACAATCTGCCTGACAAAATGATTCTTTCCTGCCAGGAGACCCTCTTGGAGGGACCTGATGCAGACAGCCCTTACAGAGCCCACCGCAAGGAAGCATGCCTGCCAGTCTTCCCACAGGGCACCAACTTGTTCAGTGAGAGGGGAGTTTAGGGTTTAAGTTACAGATACCCAGTGTGCTCAATCATCCACACCAGTCTATGGTTCACCCTGGCACGCAACAGAGAACGTCTCTCTCAGTTCCTTCTTCGTTACCTGGAAAGACATTTCTTTCTACCCAGGTCTCAAATTAATTTGGTGAGAAATGGCTGCTCTTAACTTTGTGCACAAGATGACCTCGCCCCAACCAGCCCTCTTCTCAGGTCCGCAGGGTTTGAGTGCCAGGCCTCCGCCTTCCGGTTCAGGGACTGCGGACGAGGGTCCGGAAAGGGGCTTGCGGCGCTTGATTCTGAGGCAGTAGGAAGTAATGTACAGGCTTCTCCAGAGATGGCCTAGGCTTGTAGAAGGATGGTGGGGCCGAGGGGATGAGGGTGGGGGCGCTGGTGAGAGTCGGGGGCGAGTTGGCAGGGTCAGGACAAGAAGTACGCGGGCTGGGCGCAGCGGAGTATTTCCTTTGGGAGGCCCAGACAGTGGGAGGGTGGGGCGCGGTGGGCGGGGTCCTCGCAGCTGGTGGCGTTTGAAGCCTTCCCCACCGCGGTGGGAGAGGGGCAGCCTAGAGAAGTTGGCAGCAGGCCTGGGGCGGGGAGGAGGAAGGGGCCCCGCGTTCCCTAAACAGCGGCGCCGGTTGCACCAGCACGTAGTTCACTCCTACAAGCACAGGACGCGGTGGGCACGTCACCCACGTTGCCAGGTTAACCACGAGCCGAGGCCAGTCCGACTCCGGCTGACCTAGGCTCACCAGCAGCGCGTCCCCTTGGGGTCCCCCGCCGCTGCGTCGGGGAAGCAGCCGGTACTTCCTGAGGGATCGGCCCCGCCCCACCCGTGACCTGCTCCCAGTCGGGCAGCACCGAGGTCCGGAGCCGAGCAGAGGGAGCATGGAGGGGGCGAACGGCCTGCGTTTCGAGACGTGGCCACTTCGGAACCTTGCTGCGGCGGGGTGCACGAGGGAGTTGTTCCGCCCTCAGGCCAGGCAGGCAGCCCCACGCCCAGCCGGAGCGGACACGCCTCCCCGCCGTGCAAACGTCGCTCTGGAAGGAAAGAGAGAAGCGGAGGCGAGCCCTGCCGAGGCGCGCCCATCTCCGGCCGCCCCTCACAGGCGGGGATAGAGGGACAAAGGGGCGCCCTCCCGAGCGCTCGCTTCCACTCCGGGGTTCGAAGCTGTCACCGTACAGAAGCCCTAGCAAGAATATGCCCCGCGGGCTCCCGTTGCTAGGGGGGTGGGGTGGGGTGGGGTGGGGTGGGGAGCGGTCCCCGCGCAGCCACGCCCCGGCCCGCCGCCCTCGGACGTCCTGCGTCAGCGTGCCCGGCTCTCGGCTCAAATTTCCGCTCCTCCTCCCGCCGGCCAAGAAGGCACGCCCATTGGCGCGCTCAGGCCCCCAGGCGGTGTCGCCCCCCTGGCCGCCTGGATTGGTCCGACCGCCTACTGACGAACCAACGGCGTCGGCCCCTGTCCTAGGCCACGCCTCCTCCTCAGCCGCGGGCGCGCGACCGCTCTATCTTGACGACGCGCGCTCTGGGATCCCCGCCCCCTCCGCGCGCGCAGTTCCCCGCGGCCGCCGCCGCCTGTAACCTGCGCCGCCAGGATGTGGCTGGGGGCTGACGTCGGGTCCAGATGTGGCCCCGGCCCCGCCCACCCCCGGGGCCGGGCCGCCCACACCGAGCCGCGGCGCGCACGGCGGCTGTCCCGCCTGCCACAATGCACGGCGAGGCTGCGGTCGCGACTTCGCGAGGTAG
The DNA here is from genome assembly GCA_028533885.1 of Nasua narica. Taxonomy (NCBI): domain Eukaryota; kingdom Metazoa; phylum Chordata; class Mammalia; order Carnivora; family Procyonidae; genus Nasua; species Nasua narica. The sequence continues at coordinate 18,048,548 of CM052797.1, forward strand.
TCCCTAACGTCGCTGCTCGGCATCCTTAGGACAGGCCGCCCCTGACGCCGCGCGGGGACCCCACTGGCCCGCGCCCCCCATGCGCTCACTCTTTGGTGCCCGGCCGGGCGGGCGCCTCGCGGACGCGGAGCCGCGCGGGTGACGGCAGAGGCGGCTGCGCGCCCAGCCCAGCCCGCGGAGAGGGCGCGCCGCGCCCCCGCCCCCCGCCCGCTCTCGGGAGGCCGTGGGTGCGGATGCGCCGCTGACGACTCGCAGCTACCAGCAGTACCGCCGGCCCGCCGGCCGGAGCCCGCAGCATGGCAGCCGCCGCCTATGTGGACCACTTCGCCGCCGAGTGCCTCGTGTCCATGTCGAGCCGCGCGGTCGTGCACGGGCCGCGGGAGGGGCCGGAGCCCGGACCCGAGGGCGCGGCCGCTGCTGTTGCCGCCACGCTGCCCCGCGTCGAGGAGCGCCGCGACGGCAAGGACAGTGCCTCGCTCTTCGTGGTGGCGCGGATCTTGGCGGACCTCAACCAGCAAGCGCCGGCGCCTGCCCCGGCGGAGCGCAGAGAGGGCGCCGCGGCCCGGAAGGCGAGGACCCCCTGCCGCCTGCCGCCTGCGCCGCCACCCGCCCCCGAGCCCGCCTCCCCCGGCGGCGAAGGTGCGGTGGCCGCGCCCCTCAGCCCCGCGTGGAGCGAGCCCGAGGCCGAGCTCGAGGCGGGGCTGGAGCCGGAGCGGGAGCCAGGGCCCGCGGGGAGCGGCGAACCCGGCCTCAGACAAAGGGGCCGGCGGGGCCGAAGTCGCGCAGACCTCGAGTCCCCGCAGAGAAAGCACAAGTGCCACTACGCGGGCTGCGAGAAAGTTTACGGGAAATCCTCGCACCTCAAGGCGCACCTGAGAACTCACACAGGTCAGTAGGGCAGCCCGGGCGCCCCGAGCGCGCGGAGAGGGACAGCGCCAGCCACCGGGCCACGCCCCCGGAGCTGCCGGCGGGGCGCGAGTGGCAGTCGGGCCGGGAACGGTCGGGGCCTCGCCCCTTCCCCCGCCACCCGGTCCTGTGGTCGGCCCCGCGCGCCGAGCGAGGCGGGTCCGGGAGCTGGGAGCCGGCGCCCGCCCGGCGACCGCGCCCCCGCCGGGCACGCCCCCTCCCCGGGCACTCTCGGGCGGGGCCGCGGGGGCGGATGTCGTCATCGGGGCTGCGGGCGTAGACCCCGCCGGGGCCGGGGGGGGGGGGCGGCGCGGGCAGGTGCGGGCGAGCTGGGTGGGGACCTCGCGTGCTACCCCGGGAGCTGGGCGGCTGGGGCGCCCCGGGGCCGCGGGGGAGGGGTGCCCTCGCCCCGGCCCCTCCCCTACCGGCCCCTCCCCCGCCGGCCTTGCGCGCTCTCGGGAGGGGTGGGAGCCGCCCGGCCCGGCCCGGCCCGGGAGTGCGGCGGGCGAAGTTCACGTGGGGACAGGACTCCCTCTAGCCACTCGGCACATTCTTCGCTCTCCTCTTCCTGTAATTTTTCCAGCGCTCTAAGGTTTAATTTGTCGAAACCAGAGCCAGCAGTGGCCGACGCGGGGGGCGGTGTCCGGGTTCTCCGCCGGAGGCTCTTTGTGGGAGCCCCGCCCATCCGGCCAGCGGGGGCGCGCCCGACCCGCGGGGGCTCCTCGGCCTGGGGGCGCTTTCTCAAGAAAGGAGCGCCCAGTCCACAACCGGTTCCTCCGCGCCGCCCTCTCCTCTGCGCTGCTCTCACCTGCCGGGTGTCATCTGAGTGCGGGCGGCACCTGCACGGGGGGGGCGGTCGGTCTCAGAGGACCATCGCCCGAACCCCGACCTCCGGGCAGCCCTCCCCTTCGCATGGCCCGGGACCTCGCCGTTGGTTGTTTTTCGTTTTTTTAAACACAAAGGTGGGATGCAACCTTTCTCTCGCAGTTTGGTTTAAAGAATTGTGTATTTTTCCTGGGCTCACGCCAACTCTTCTGTTACACTTAATTCTTCCACATTTGGAGCAGGTTAAAAACCCGTGTAAATACAGCTAGTTACCTTGTTACCAACGACTTAGACTTCACATTTATAAAACAGTATAGAAACTGGTTAAAAGACTGGCTTAAAAACTGCAGTCCTCAAAACCCTGGAGCTGAAAGACCCCTTTCTCCTGGTAATTTTGGAACTGAGCTGTCCCGAGGTCTGCAGGTGTGAAGGCCAGCGCATTTTGGACAAACCTTTACCTTGGAGGCTGCCCCCGCGGTTTTGGTCCCTTGCTGTGGACCCCAAATCACGTGGCTGTTGGTGGGGTCGAGGGTGAAGGCGGGGCCATTTCTACTCATTCTGAGTCAGAATTAAGGGTGTGTGGACCGAGATAGGGGGTGGGGTTAGTGTAGAGATGGATGTTAGTTCAGCTTGGGAACGTTATGGCAAGGGTGGGTGTGGCCGTAGGGGAGGGGCCAAGCTAGGTTCGGATCCTGGAGCACCGAGATTACGGGGGCGGGGGCAGTGCATGGGCCGTGGCTCGAGGATCGCCTTGGGGCGCGAGGTACGTACTGGACCGATAATTTAAGGATTGGATACTTCGCAGCCTGTTTCACGGTGGTCTTCCAGCGGGCTAGCGGGAAGAATTGCGCTAGAATTCGAGAATTGCGGAGGGGCTGGCTGAGGGGCGCGGCTCGCTGTCGTGGGCGGGGCAGGTTTGGATGGGGGCCTGAGCTGGAGGGTAGCTTGTTGGTTGACTTGCTCCCTGAGTCAGGCTCTACTGTCCCTGAGCGGGTCCCTTGGCTAGAGGCGATGGGAACCCGGGCCTCCCCCAGTGGGGTGGAACCCAGTCTCTCTGGGGCGATTTGAAACCCTAAGCAGGCAGGAGAGGATGGACCTCGCACCAGCTGTGGTGTGCTAGGTCTAAGAGCAGGGAGCCAGCCTTGCCCTCCTGGTGTGCCCTACCTCCAGAGCAGATGTAGACCTCCGAGTCAGGAGTGTACAGGGTTCCTTTGGGGCTTTTGGAAATGTAGATTTCCAGGTCCCAGATGCTGACTTTCCCCGGAACACACAGTTCAAGTGGTGACCCAGGTGAACTGGGTCTGATTATGAACCAAGAACCTGCCTCTGGAGGGTGTCAGGTTCGGCCTCTGGTGGAGGGCACCTCTAGGGAGCCCATTTCCAACCTGTGCCCAGGTGTGCAGAACATAATTAGCTGGTGTTCATAGAGAAGGGGGTAGCTCACAGGCCGTAGTGGGTGACTGAGAGGCCAGGCTACCCTGGAAGACCTGAGCAGCAGACCTTGGTTCTGAGGTCGCTGTGGTTTGGTTTGTGGGCTTCCAGCAGCTTTCTGGGGGGTCCCTGCTGGAACGGTTCAGATCATGCCAGGCTTTCTACTCCACTGGGAACCGCCACCACCACCCCACCCACCCATAGTGATCTCATGGGGGGGGTGAATATCAAAACCACTTTAGCCAAGAAGGCAGTTCCCAGCTTGTTCTGTCTAGCCCTGTGGCCAACGATGGGTCCCCAGACCTCCCTGCAGCGTGGTGATGTCTCCCCTGACTGCTTGGAAGATCTGTGGGAAAAGAGGCTGTGAGTTCGAGAACCCTTTGGGAAGTACAAGGCTCAGCCTTGACTCTAGGGAGACCCAGCCTTCCCTGACTCTCCTGTGATCTCTCACCCCCACTCCCTGTCTGACTGAATGCAAAAGGGCTGCCTGTCCTGATTAGTTGTGTGCCAGTCTCCTGGGGACTGATTACCCTGTTACATTTAGGTAATTGTTGATATTATAGCAAACGTGATGAAACAAAGACACTAACGTTTTTTGCAACTCAACCCACTTTTTTTTTTCTTTTTTAAGCCACGTATTTGGCTAGTCAGAACTTCCCAGTCCAGATCTGGGAATTTGCTAAGTCTTGCCTTCGGGAGTAGCAAAACCAGGAACGTATTTTCTTGGAGGCTGCAGGGCTTTGATATGAACATTCAGGACTTGCAGAAGGGAAGGCCTGGGGCCCTCTGAGGGCAGATCTTCCCCTGAGCTGGCCAGGCCCTTCACCTGGAGATTCCGCCTTGTTGTCTGGAGTGGTGGGGCTTGGCAGGCCCCAGCAGAATGGTCACTCAGCCTTTCTTGGCAGAGATGCCTTGAATACATTCCTACCTATTTGTTCCCACAAAGAATTGTTTTCAGAATGCCTCTGTGCCCTGTTTTCCCTGCAGCATGAGGAGCTAAAACATCTGATTGTGAGCTGCCTGGGCTGGGTCCATTTCAGCAGCTCCAGGGGCCTGTCTGGAAAGGGGGGCACTGTGCTGTGCACGGCTCCTCCCTCCTGCCCACCTCCGGAGAGACACATCCCTGGTCACCTGGCCCTCTGGGGTGGGAGTGGCAGTAGAGTAAGATTGCCTTCTCTCAGCCACTTCCTGTAATAATTTGGGTGGGGTTAGTTTGAAGTTTATCTTGAGCCACCAAGCAAGGGATTTTTATCATGAATGAGATTATTGGGGCAGGGTATTTAGGCTTCTTCCCTCAACACAAAGTCTGGCCCTAGAGCCTGGTTTCCATCCACGTTGTTCTCCTGGGCCCCTTGCAGGTGCCTTCCTGCACAGCTTCCTTGGATCCGCAGCCTGTCGGGTGGAGGGTAGCGGCTGGGATCTCCTTCACACAGGGCAAAGCCAGGCTGGCAAAGAGCCAGCACTTTGTTCAGGATACATGCAGGCTGGCAGTTCCTGTCCCTGCTCCCTCACAGTCCCAGGCTGCCAGGGGGCCTAGTTGTGAAATTCTTCAAATGATGCAGAAGCGTGTAGACAGAACATGCCAGCCTTCCCCTCCTCTGGCTAACCACCATCCATCCCTTTTCCAGACCCTTGTAACGGATTTGCGTTATGCATGCACGTGCATCCACACCGACATTTGAAAAGGACACGTGCAGGATCACAGCAAATACATTCTTCCACAGGATTGTGTTGTGTGCTTGTTTAATGAGGCACCTTCGTTCTTTTTCCTGTCTCCGTGGTATTCCACGTGGTTGCAGCGTACAAAACCTGTGAAGCCCTCGCCTGCTGGAAGGATACCGCATTGCCTTTCCTGTGTTTTACTGTTTCGTGCCTGCAGCAGTGGACTCTGGTGTTGTGTCTTGGTGCAGGGGAGCCGGCATTTCTGTAAGATCAAGCCCTGGCAGTGTTACTGACCATAGTGTAGACAGCATTTCAGAGCACTGTGGAGTTGCTGTTGACTTAAAAGACACATTATGTTTTTAAAGGAAATAGATGGAGGTCTCAGTCTCCCCAGTACTGAGATTCCTGCTGTGTTGCTGCCTTTTTTTTTTTTTAAACTTCTCCCAGTTCTTCTTTTGCATGTGTGAGATCATCATATTGAGAACATTTAAAACAACATGAGCAGGGTACCTAGGTGGCTCAGTGGGTTAAAGCCTCTGCTTTCGGCTCAGGTCATGATCTCAGGGTCCTGGAATTGAGCCCCGCATCGGGCTCTCTGCTTAGCAAAGAGTCTGCTTCCCCTTCTCTCTCTGCCTGCCTCTCTGCCTACTTGTGATCTCTCTCTCTCTCTCTCTGTTAAATAAATAAATAAATAAATAAAATCTTTAAAAAAAAAGGTTAAAACCAATATGAACAAAACCACCATTACTCTCTCACGCCTCATGACGTCCCACCGTCTTTACTTGGCTTACTCTGTGGTCCCCCCTCACCCCACCCCCTGGTCAGGTGTGCGCACCCCACCCCCCACCCCTGTGCCTCCTGGCTGGTTGGCCCTGGGCACGAGGCTGGTGTGATGCCATTTGAAACTCTCACTTCTCTGGCTAAAAGAGGGCTGGAGCCCCTCCTGTGTGTGATAGCACCACACTTTGCTTAAGCAGAGGTCCTGTGGGTGGAGCATTAGGCCTGGAACACAACAGAGGTGGGGCTGTGCCCCTTCAGAGGCGGTGCTCTGAAGCCCACTCACCAAACCCCGCTCACGGCAGCCCAGACACAGTGAGGGCCCGTTGGCTCTGATCTTCCTCTGAATCCAGTTGGTGGTTGGGTTCCTAGACGTAGCAAATTGAAAGGGGAAGGAGATGTGTTGATAGCAGCTACAAGCAAGGAAGGAAAGAAACCAACAAATTATTAATATGTGTTAATGTATGTATTAATATGTATTCATGAATATGTATATATATGTACATCATATGTGTCAATGTGTATGTGTACTTAGATATATAACACGAGAAACCCAACAAAACCAAACAGCCCTGCAACAGAGGTGGGGTTGTTAGTGCAGGGGTGTGTCGTCCTCCCCCGGAGTCCCCGAGGCCTGCGTTCTGTCATAACTGTCATTTTGTAACAGTGATCTTGAGGTACCAGGGCCCTGTTAAAGTGCGTCTGGCTTGTGCTTTAAGAAAGCAGTTAAACTACTTGAAATGAAGACTCTAGAATGACACACTCAGCTCTCCCAGTTGCATCTAATGCTTGTGGACTTTGTGCTAGGGGTTGGCATGGTTTGCATTTGTCTCCAGTAAGCTGTTTAATTTTCCCAAGGACCCTGTGAAAGAGGCACTGCTGTTGCGACTGGTCTTCAAATAAGGATGCCAGGGCTCTGATGGGTTAAGAGATCTGCCCAAGGTCATGCAGCAAACAAGGGGGGTGCTGAAGTTGGTGCCTGGGCCACCACACTGCTGAGTTCAGGTACACCCACTGTGTCTGACTGCGACTCCTGTCTGGACCTGTGTTCTAGGGCATGACAGGTGGGCAGTGTGCCTCATGGGATTAGAAGCCTGCGTGTCGCCAGCACAGTGCTCCCCCCACCCCCCAAATTCTTATTCTGAAATACAGTGAACACTCAGACATTCTAGACTCATCGGTTAAATATTTTGTCACCCTTTCTTTATCCTTGTTTTCCCCTTCCTCCATTTTTCTGAGTACTGTATTTTGTCCCTTCCCTGTCTCTTCTCTGTCTTTAAATAGTACGTATTATGTAACATACAGTCCATATTCAGTTTCCCTAATGATTCCCAAAATGTCCCTTATAGGATGCGGGATCCAGTAAATCACACATGGCGTTTGGTTGGCCTGTCTCTTCAGTTTCCTGTTGTCTGAAGGAGTCCCCTATCTTGTGGCCTTTTGTCTCATTGGCATTTTAGGGAGCCAGACCAGTCATCTTGTAGAATATCCCACAGTCTGGATTTGTTTGGTTGCTTCCCCCTGATTACGTGCAGCGTAACAGACTTGGGCCAAAAACAAGACACAGGTCCTGTTGGGTACTTCCACGCACCGCTGTGGGAGCACGTGATGGGGGGCTGGTCGCTGGATCACGCCCGTGGTTAAGGCGGTGTCTGCCATGTTTCTTCTCTGGAAAGGGACATTCTTCTCTTGATAATAAGCAACCGATAGGGTGACACTTTGACACTGGGTTTTTAGAGGGTTAGGGTGCTGCTGGGCCTGTGTGGATAGCTAGGTGCCTGGTCACCTTTATTCAAACCCCTTCAGTCCAGTCCACCTGGTAGACTGCTGCTTCCAGGTTCGTGGACTGGACAAGCACTGGGGTTTCTGGGTCCCACTGTTGGGGGTCAATAGCTTAGCCAAGTCTTAGGTGCCATCCCCCCCAAATGACACTCCCTAATTTTACTTTGAACGAAAACGTTTCCAGATAGTATTTATAGCCTGTTTTTTGTTTGGTTTTGGTTTGGTTTTTTTAGTTAGCCCTGGCTGAGTGGCCACAGGTGACCCATCCCCCAGACCTGTGTAGGGCCTGCAGCCAGTGATACCTTCAAGGTCCTGGTTGGTCTCCTCATGCTTTCCAGAAAAAAACAAATACTGGTCTAAGTCCAAATGCCTGAGTGTGTTTTATTTCCCTGTCGTAGCCCCAAGTGGGATTATTTTCTTGAGAAGTCAGCTTCCCATCAAAATAGAATCAAACTTTGGAGTGATCTCTCCAGCTTGGCAGTTTTGAGACAGCTGCCATGGCTGGACTGGGATGGGAGGGTGACCCGCAGGGTGGGAAGGCCTCAGAAGGCCTTGGCCCCTGCTCTGGGTCAACGTAATGGAGACTCAAATGCCAACTTTTTACTTTGTTGTAAGTCATTTGACACTAGGCACTTGATGTAAGAAAAGCTCTGCTATTTGACTACACACACACACACACACACAGATGCTATCCTGTTTCTTGTTGCGTCCAGACCTAGAACATGTTTATGTGGGACCTGTGATTCTGGTACATTTATTCAGTTTGATCCTAGGGTCACTCTAAACCCCATCTTCCAGCATCTGTGGGTCAGCCGTGTGCTGACAGGCTTCTTGGGGGCATGGAGCTTTCTCAGCCTGAAAGTAGGCCATGGCAAAGAGACGGATCGTCTGCCTTGTCGACCCCCTTGCCCCTTTCAGTGCCTGAGTGCTGATGTGCCTTCCCCCCCGGCTCTCATTCCCCTCCTGACCCAGGGCCTTGGCATCGTCACTGTTGGCGGTAGGGTGTTGTGTACGTGGTGGGAGCACGTAGCTTTGACCAGTCCGTAGTTTTAAGTGACATCATTCTGGAAAAACAGAACAGAGGGTACGGGTGTTTGTTTATTTGTTTGTTTCAGGGGGGTGTATGTTGGGGGGGTCTGTTTATTGTTCTCCTTTTTTGAAGTTCATCACACAAAAAACACTTGCTAACCAGGAACTTGGCCACACTCCGTGGCGATTGGCCAGTCTGTCCCAAGTTGACCTGCGGGGAAGAGCGCTGAGGCTTGATGCCTCAGATTAAATGTCCCTGTGCTGCTGCCCCAGGGGTGTGGCCTTCCCTGCATGTGTGGGTGACCCATGGTCCCTGAGCACAGGGCACAAGCTTGTCTCCTTGGAGCTAGAGCCCAGGGTACATCATGGAAGAGCTTTGCAAGGAATGGGGGCCCAAATAAAAAATCACTCACCAGAGAGCATGTGGCTCGGTGCCTGCATTGGGCTCCGGTCCCAGGAGCTTCTGAAGGTGGAGTTCTGGCTCATCCCTGCCTCCTGCAAACACCGGCCAATTGGAAGGAAGCTTGGGAATGGGGAGAAACCCTCCTGGGCTCAGAGGAGCTCAGGAGGCTTCTTGCCCCTACCCAGGACCACCACAAAGACATGGAGGGACATCAGCAAGGTGATGGCCAGGCAGCTTGGCCCATGGTCAAGGGCCCAAGTTGGGGCCTCCTGACGCTCTTGCATTAAGTCGACCTGAGCTCATTCTCCTCAACTATGTGTAGGATCTATGATATAGACAGGAATTTCCACCCCTGTAAACTCCTTCTCTGAGCTTTTTCACTTGTCTTTAACTCTCTTTAATGGTGTACATGTTCACACAAAGAGGGTAAAGGGAACTTGGTTTGGGCTAGGGGTAGAAGTTAGTTAATGGCAGATCAAGAGTAGAGGTTTTTGCAAGGAAGTGTTGGGAAAGAGAGGAAACAGAAGAGGCTTAGAGCTCTGCCCTTTAGGGGAGAGGAGCAGGGGCCCAGGAACTTAGGTGTGTCCTTGGCACCCAGTGATGTTTTGCCTGGGCCATTGGCTGGGCTGGTAGTTCAAATCCGTGTCTGGGATCAGGGGAAGGGTCTGAAAACTGGGTGTTGGCACCATGGGTGCACCTCAGACATCTTACCAGTAACAAACTCCAACATACTTTCGCTGAAAGAGAAATAATAAATGTGAGCTAATTGCATGGTTGCCATTGTAACAAGTGCTGGACAGTCCGGCTCCTTAGCAGTCTCTCTGTTGTCTTAGTTAACACTCTGCAGTCTGCTTCCTTGGCTTACTGCCTATTGTCCTCATTCCCCGGCTGGCTGGCCACATCTGGTTTGTCCCTTGGTCATTGGTGCTCCCCGCCCCCCCCCCTCCGTCTCCTCCTAGTCCTCTCCTAGCAGGTATGCTGAATAGCCTTGGCAAGGTCGGTGGGGACTCAGGCCCTGGAGACACTACGCACAGGTCCCCTCCGATTCCTCACAGAGATCTTGCCTGCCTCCTCTGGCAGCCTCACACCCTGGATTTCCATCTCGCTCTCTGGACCGTGTGGTGGGGGAGGTGGCCCCTCCCAGCAGTGTGTGAGGGCCCACAAGGGACTCCGGCTCCTTGCAGCCTGGTGTGCTAAGGGCGAGTTCCCAAGGCTTCCTCATCTTTTCCAGAGTACTCCTTTATGGCTGCTTGCATGGCACATCCTGCTTTCTAAAATCACTTCGCTGCTTGGCTTTATGTATCAGGGGCTATCAGGAGGGTCTGAAGGGCTTTGCAGGATGCTGTCTTTTTTCACGATGAAATGTAGTCTCGGTATTTTATGCCATGCCCTCTCTGTGGGAGGCCTGTGGTCTGGCGACAAGCACCTGCCATCATGGGCATCCTTGGTGAGCTTGAAGGTGGTTATCCTGAGTTACTGTCAGGCCTCTGGGTCTTGAAGGAAGTTAAGCCTCAGCTTCCTCGAGGTTCTGACTTGAAGCTGTCCTTCCCTAATGATTGGTGGGTTGTTACACGTTAGCATTTTGCTCTGGGTGGGTCACCTCATTCTAAAGTGTACTAACTTTGGCCTTCTAATAACTTCCACTTTCCTTTCCCTTTCCCTGATCTCACTCATCTCCCTAATTCTGAGCTGAGCATTAAACTCCTTCCCATACCCAGGGCCCCCTGTCCCACATTCAGCACCGCACATGGCCCCAGAAGACAGATATTTATGTGTGTGCGTGTGTGTGCACGCACACGTGTGCACTGTCAGCTACCTGCCAGAGCTCAGGAGATTGTTCCTTTGGAAGTAAGCCAGTCACAAGGCATCTGGCCAGGTGGCACAGGCTGCCACGGAGATGGCTTTTTCTCCATGACCCCCAGTGGGGCTGTTTCACATCTAGGCCAGTGCCTTGGAAGAGCACAGAAAGAAGGAGCAGTGTGTGCTGGGCAGGTCTGGCCTTCAGGGTAGAGTAGGGGGACCCTGGAGCCCAGCTGGAGGGTGTGCGTTTCTGGTCTGTGATGGAGTCCTCCTTCTCAAGCCATTCTGCCCTTGACCTTTTCCACTGGGGCAGACAGCCTGGTATGGGGCCTGGCTGAGGCCAGGTGAATGGAAGCTCTTTAGCTACCCAGCTAAGTGCAGCCCCCTGTGCCCTCATTTCTTATGCTCTCCTCCTCCTCCCCTCCTTCTTCCCCCTTCCTCTTCCCCCTTCCTTTCCCTACTCTTCCTCTCCCTCCTCCCCTTTCTCCTGTCCCCTTCCTTCCCTCCCTTCCTTTTCCCTTCTCCTGTCCCCTTCCCTTCCCCTTCTCCTGCCCCCTTCCCTTTCCTCCTCTCCCTTCCCCTTCCCTAGTCTTCCTCTCCCTTTCCCCTTCTCCTCCTCCTTGCCCTTCCTCCTCTCCCTTCCCCTTCCCTAGTCTTCCTCTCCCTCTTTCCCCTTCTCCTCCTCTTTCCCTTTCCTCCTCTCCCCTCCCTTTCCTAGTCTTCCTCTCCCTCATTCCCTTCTCCTGCCCCTTCCTCCTCCCCTTCTCTTTCCCTAGTCTTCCTCTCCCTTTCCCCTTCTCTTATCCCCTTTTCTCCTTTCCCTTCTCCACCTCCTCCTCCCCCTTCTGCTGCCCCTTCTCTTCCTTCCCTTCCTCCTCTCCTTCCTCCTCCTTTCCCCTTTCCCCCTCCTCCACTTCTCCCTTCTTTCCGCTTCCACCTCTTCTCCTTTCCCCTCCCCCAGCTCCTCACCTTCCTTGCACCCTAGGATATAAGCACATTTTTAATCTGCCTTCAGGAGTTTCCAGCCCACAGGACTAAGACAGCTGGTGAAGACACCTCTCCTTGGTGTTGTAGTTTTGGCTCAGCCTGGGAGACCCCATGGGGTGGCTTCCTCCTCACACCCTCTGGGCCTGTCCTGGAGGCCCTTCCCAGTGTGGTAGCCTCGTAGGCTGTTCTTGGGCAGTCGGCCTCCTCCCACAGACCCGGGAGGTAAACACTGGGTCACCTCGGCAACTGGCAGAGCTGGGGCTCAAAGTGCTTGTGGCGAGAGTTCTCATTGTCTCAAGTTTCTGGGATGCTGTTCTGTTTTGATTTTTTTTTTCTTTAATTAGCTGGAGTGACTAAGATACCAAAACGCCTGACCCGGTTCCTATAATTTCTTAATAAACATTTATATTCCGTTTATAGGAGGAATGTTTCTTCCAGTGATTCATTGACTTTTTCTTTTAAACTGTGGCGAGGCAGGGCGGGGGTGGCACAGAGGGCCCCCAGTGCAGACAGCTGGCTGGGCCGCAGGCAGGGAGCGCTGGCAGGGGTCCAGGCACCAGGAGCACTTACGTAAACACCACACCAGGATTGTATTGGCTTTGAGGTTGAGTAAGTTCCATGGAAAATTTGGGGGAGATGCGTCTTACCTCGGGGTGTTCAGATGCCCATAACTGGAGCTTCTGGAAGCCTTCTGACAGACCCTGAAGTCTCTCGGAGCCCCAGCAGTGCTCTCTGCACCCGAGGCCAGATTCTCCTGGGAGGCCGTGGTGTGAACTAGTTTTACACCTCGGGACAAGGTGATGCCCTGGTGTTTGCTGTTTAACAGTAACTACTCTGTAGGAAGCTTGGGCTGGATGGGCCAGGTTGGGCAGCCACCCTGCTGGCTGTCCCAGGGAGGGCCAGCGAGAGGGCTTCTGGGCCAGGCAGGGCCCTGGGGAGTGGGGTGTCCTTTAAGCCGCCCTGCAGTTAACACCCAGGCCAGGATCCAGGGTCCCCTCTTCACTGTGGGCAGTGTGTCCTTCTGTCTACACAGACAGACTGAATTCTTGCTGGGTTGGGCACGGCTGCCCTGGTGCCCCTCTGTCCTCCAGCTTCCCTGCCAGCGCCCTGTGTGTACCTGTGTTGAGAGCCTTTCCCCTAACTGTTGGGACAGTTCCCCCAACCCCAAACTGAAGGAAATGTCTCTATTGGTTGCATTTATTTTGTGGTGAGTCTCTGGTGTTACTGGCTCTTGCCCTGTGCCTTTCAGCTTCTCCAGATTTTTCCGTCAAGCGCTGGGCAGCCTCCCTACCTGGGCACTGAGAAGCCGTCTTATCATCCTTTCTCCCTTTGTAAGGGACCCTTTTCGAGGCTATGTGCAGAATTTGATTTTTTTTTCTTTTTTGGTGAATAATTTACTTTTTTTTAATAAGGTTGGAGAAAAGACACAAATTAAAGGTATTAAACTGGTATTGAAAAGTGTTGGAAGTCCAAAGCCCTAATCCATTTGGGAGTTCTGTCAAAAACCCAGTGTCTCTGTGCCCTTTGTGAGCTTTGCGTAACAACCCGGCTTTGGACCCGGAGCCCCAGTCCGGTGCCTACTCCTCTCCCCACTGCGCTGAAGTTGGTGCTGTGTTCCAGGCAGCTCCTCCTGGAGCCTCTCTGTTTTTATCGGAGAGAGTCCTTTTTGCCTGACACACTCTGTCATTGAAACAGAGAGACAAAATGGCGTGTTGTTGAGGACTCAGGGCTCTGGAGTGAGGACACACTGGGCTGCTGGCCGGTGTTCTTCTGTGGAAAGCGGGTCGGGGCGCGCTGACCTCGGAAGGTGGGAAGCTGGTGTGCACGTGCTCCGAGCGCCGGGTGGGAGATGCGGGGGTCGCGTGGCCTGTGGCACGTGAAGGTGTTGTGTGTGGGTGGGCTTTGCACGTGTCTGGGTGGTGTGTGTGTGTGTGTGTGTGTGTGCTTAATCTGTTGGAGCAGGACTTCACCCACCGCAGTGATGCTCACCGGCCCCCGAGTGACCGTTTTTGCTGCCTTCTCTTTTGGACAAAAACAACAACAGATGGTTTAGAACCCCTTTTTTGAAGCGGGTGCCAGCTCGCGCGCCCACCCTCTGGTCCCCTGTGAGGTGAGCCTCACCGGCAGTGTGGCCCCCAGGCCAGAAAATGCCCATCTTGGGCCGTGGGAGCACGAAGTGGGCACCAGACACAGAAAGCCAGCGCAACCGAGGTTCCAGAGCGGCTTGTTGCCGTGGAGACCGGCTGCTGGGGCAGCCGCGCTCAGCTCGGCCCCAGCCCGGGGTGGCGGCCCCATCTCAGGTGAGCCTCATCTGTTACCGGGTAACCGAGCCCTCCCAGCCAGCTGCACCCGGGCGTTTAAGGCACAGGAGCAGCTGGACTGCGACGTTCAGGTGACCCCCCTCGCTCGTCACCAGGGCAGCTCTGGTGGGCACCTGCAGAGATGGGCACCGGGCTGGCGGCTTTCCCCCCGTAGGGTTGGTCTCGTGGTGACAGATGCTGTGCCAGTCCTGCTGGGCGCCCCCACCTCTGTGGAAGGACTTTCTTGAGTCCATGCCCTCCTTGGAGGAGGTTGCCCACCCCTTGGGGAGGCCCCAGTGCTGGGACAGGATGAGTTCGGTGACCGGCCGCCTAGCTCTGCGGCCTGGGAACAGCAGACACGGTGCTTGCCGTGGACCTGCTTCACCCCAAGCTCCGGGCGGCCGCTCCTCAAGGGGAGGGTGCTGGGCTCCGCTGTCACAGCGCCTTCGGGAATCCCACTCAGGACTTACATTTGCTATTTTTGTAACTTCCCTGGGCTTCTCTTATTCTGCTTCTTGTTTGCAGGAGTGGTAGCTTTCATAAGCTTCGGGCCATCTGTGGATTTTCCCCCCCACCTTTCTTTTCTTTCTTTTTTTTGGGGGGAGGGCGGACAGTAGTCCTGTGTTTGCAGATATAAGAATTGTTTCCTAAAGGGAAGCATAAAAGCGTTCTTGAGGCTAGCTTTTCAGCTGTCGGACCACAGTTTCATACTCCTTTCCTGCTTGCTTTTCATCTCCGTGTGAGTATGTTTGGCATCAAGATGCTTCCTGTGTGGCCTGAGGTGAATATTTTGAACAAATGTGAGGACTGAGGGCATCGCTTCTGAGATGATACCTGGGTACCAGCGTGGCCTGCCTTCCTCTCTGCTGGCACGTCAGTGTTGCAGAGGGTACTTGTGAATGTTGGGTGGGGGCAGGGGCTCCCCGGTCTCCCTCAGACACGTGCCTCTACTCCTCCAGGAGAGGCGGCTGGGGCCTGGCTGTGTCTGTGTCCTGCTCATGGGGTGGGCTGTGTCCCCTGTGTGCCAAGAGCTGGGTGTACCCCCAGCCCTGCACAGGACCCGCTGGCTCCGGGGTCTCAGGTGTAGCTGCTACAGGTGTCCACTCGACGTCCCCTGGGGAGGAACAGTCACAAGTCTGTAATGGCCACGTTTGGGTGTCCTGTGAAATGCAAGACAGGCACGCCTCCTGTTCTCACGGGGCAGAGGAGTAGTAAAAGCCAGGGCTGTCCGTGCAGAAAGGTGGGCAGGCACAGCCTCCAGTAGGGATTCCTGCAGGCTGCTCCCTGGCGTGGAGAAGACCAGAAGGGTGGAGAGGTGTCCAGCCTTCTGTGGGGCCCACAGTGGGGAGGCACATTAGCTGGCGGGTGGCTTGAGTGCTCACGGGCCCTCACAGGGCCATGTGCCCACCTGGGCCAGCTGCATCCTGGGCCACGGGAGTGCAAACAGGGTTTCATATGTTAGGGGACCATTTCCAGCCACAAGGAAATGACCTGGGAAACTTTTCTGCTTATACTGCCCATTATCAAGAATGGCCAGCCCTGGGTGCTCAGCGTGCCCTCTGGGCTTTGGATGTTCTGACTCTGGACAGCTGTGACGCCGTGGAAGACAGCCTTGCAAAGGCCAGAGGTAGAAAACCCAGGGGCACCTTGAGCTCCCAGGCCCAGAGTTGGTGTCTCTTGGTTCCTGAATCAGCTTGGGAAGGGCCTTAGGAGTCTGCCTACTCAGTTTTTCTGGAGGGCAGAGTCGCCCCTCTGGGGCTTCTGCCCAGCTCCAGAGTGCTCCATGCGATCATCCTGCTTTAGTGTCTCTTCGTTGGGGAGATATCTTACCACCACCATCCGCTGCACCTCCTTTTCCTCTGGGTGTGTTTTTGTGTAGTAATCTGTCTCCCTCCTCCCAGTGAAACAGGTCCCATCAAGCAGAGCAGAAGGCCCATGCCCACTCAGTAACTACTTGGGCCACAAATGGCTGGGTCTCAGGAATGACCTTGAGTTTGGGGGATGCTCCCTGCTGTTGTTCTAATGTTTGTGTCCCCCGAGATTCTCAGGTTAAGTTCTAATGCCCTATGTGTTGATATTTGGTGGTGGGGGCGTTGGGGAGGTGATTAGGTCCTGAGCCCTCGTGAGTGGGATCAGTGTCCTTATGAAATAGCCTCCAGAGAGCTCCCTTTCCCCTTCTTCCTTGTGAGGACGCAGTGAGAAGGCTCCAGCTGGGCACCAGGGAGAGGGCCCTCCCCAGAGTCCAACCATGCCAGAGCCTTGATCTTGGACTTCCTATCCGAGAACTGTGAGAAATACATTTCTGGTCTTTCTAAGATACCCTGTTGATGATATTTGGTGACAGGCTGAGCAAACTAAGACACTCTCCAAGCCCTTTGGGCAAACACCCCACTACTTCCCCAACGGCCTCAGGTTAGCGCCTGGTGCCCGTGCAGTCTGGAGCCCTTCCTTCCGGCTCCAGAGGTGGGACTTCCTCTCCCAACCACCCTGTTCATGCAGATGGGGGCACCCCCAGATCTGTCCTGACAGTAGCCTGCACCTGGAGGCTGGCTGGCACCTGGTCTCACCCTTCGCTTGCCCGCAGGCTGGGCGTGTCAGCAGAGTGGTCTCCTGAGTGTCTTCATCAGTGCCTTCACCTGAATTTCAGGCCATTGCCCCTCGAAATGGGTCGTGGCTCGGAATTTTCCATGGTTCCAGTTGGCAGGGATTCTGGGGAGGGGGTTGAGGGTGTTGGGACCAAGCCAGACCCAGCAGTAGCCCAGGTACTCACCAGACATGGTTGAGTACTCAGTACCCAAGCTGGTGACCTTTGCCTAGCGGGGTGGCCTGCTCTTGCCCACTGTCATGGGCTGGGTCCACGGTGGGGTGAGGGGTCATCTCCTTCTCAGGAGCCTGGCCAGAGGGGCCTGTTGCCACCAGTGATAAGGGAGAACTCTTGGAGGTCTGGGCTGTCATTCTACACCCTTCCCCAGGGCCAAACATGGGGGTCACAGGATTTGTCCTGAGAATGTGGGGAATGAGTCCTGGTCCTTGAGTTTTCAGGGTTTTTTTTTTTTTCCCCCCTAAGAGCTGTAGAATCTTTCCTTCAATCAAATCCCATGGATTCCAGGGTGTAGCAGACCTGGGGAGATTGCCGGTAGGGGATGGAGGGTTTTGGCTGTGGCACCTTTTATCACTGAGTACTCCAGGGCACTCTCCACACACCCCGACCACAGTCCCCAGCGAGGTTGGCTGGGTCATCCCTAGGCTAGCATAGGTCCTGCTTCTGTACCTCCGTGATTTGGAGGGGGAAGGAAGTGAGATGAATGAGGTTCAACCCCCAAGGCTACAGGGTAGGTACAGGCTAACCCTTGGGGCTGGGCCAGGGAGTTGGACCCTTTGGGTCTGGGGCAGGTAACTTCTGGGGTCTGTGGTCAGTGTTCTCTCGCCTTTCAGAGGGCTGCCACCCTGGTTGCCCAGGGTTTAGTCAGGAGTGGTTGGATTAGGGCTCTTTGGGGTCCAGCAAGCAGAGGTAGTGATGAGACCCTGACCAGAGCAAGGGGCAGAGTGGAAGGCAGACAGGAGGCACATCGGGTCACAAGAAAGTGGTCAGCAGCATCTTAACCCACCCTGCAGGCTGGCTGAGAGGCACTGGGCTCTCAAGAGTCCAGAGAGAAGGTGGCCAGGGGTCAAGGCGATGGGCTGGCAGGTGTGGGAATGGGCTTGGCCCAGCCAGTGGCACACCCTGGACTGGTGTGGAAAGCTGTATTTATGGGATGTCAGCAGACAGTGTGGGGGCAGTGGGTGCGGGCTGTGGGGGTTTATCCCTCATTCCCTGAGTGCCCCAAGAGTCCTGGCTCTAGCTGGTGCTTCTGCCCCTTGAGGGGAAGACTTGGTGTCTGGGAGGCCAGTGCCACATGGCCCCATCCCTGTGCCTGGGTTGGGGGGCGTCTGTGTCCCTCACTCCAACCTTCTTTACCCTGGGTGCTCCACCCGTCCCACTCAGCCACGTCTGTCCCCCTTCACATGCCTTCTCAGAAGGCCCCGGGGGTGGGGGCAGATCCAGGCCCGAGTGAGCACTGTGCGCCCAGCAGTGTGTGACGGGGGGACACACAGGAAGTGAGTGCGGGGAGAGCCCGAGTGGTGAGCTGCTCCTGTGGCCACCTTTCACTGGCGGCTGGCCGCGCCCCACCCGGGGGGCGTGCTGTGCCTGGGGGTGTCATCACAGTGATGCCGGGCTGGCTCTCCCGCAGCCCGAGGCTGCCATGGCCAGTTGTGCCAGCGCGGTGTCTCCGGGACCCGGGGTGGGAGCCTCTCTGTCACAGGACTGACCGCAGCAGTGCTGGGCCAGCGCCCGGTTCTCTACCCTGGGGTGTCTGTCGGCTAGCCTGGGGGAAGGTCTTCAGATGCTTCGAGCCGCATGAAATCCTGTTCACACCACCCATGTATAATGGGCCAGCCTCCCTGGGGTCTCCGGCTGGTCCCTACCCCCACCCGCTCATTGTTTCTGCTGCCCCCTGAGTAAGGTTTTCCAGCGCTGACAGTGGTAACGCTCTGATCCCAGTTCTAAAGGAGGAGTACCTCCCAGGACACCCCCAGAGCTCAGATGGAGCTCGCGTGCAAAGGGGTTAGGACACCCGAGTGCCTGTGTGTGCCCAGCGTGAGCCCCGGTCCCGGCACATGCCTCCACTTGCCCAGTGCCCCTCATGAGTCTCCGGTCTGTCCCGGCGGGAATCCAGGCCTGCTCTGCACAGAACACCAGGTCGATGATTTTGACTCTTATTTCTGGGAAGATCACCCATCTGTAGTTCCAGAAAGCTCCCTCATCTTTATTCTGAAACTTGGAGCTTTCTCACCCCACCCCGAGTCAGGAACAGAGCTGTCCTCAGTGGGCCCCTCGTTTTGCCAGCCTGGGCCTGGGCCCGGCCGTCCCTCCTGGCTGTGGGAAGCCTGTACACCTGGCCCTGCTCGGGCCGTCCCCCAGTCGTGGTGTGGCTCTTTGCTGCCTGCCAGAGGCCTGCGCCCGGTGCTCCCACACCTCCATCCTGCCAGCGGCGCCATGCCACCTTTCCTTTGTCTTCCTTCTCCTCGGGTCCTTCCTAGTCTCCTGGCCTCTCAGGGTCTCGGGGGCTCCCAGGCTATGGTCTCCTCCCCCACAACCGTAGCCTCTGCTCTGGGGTGGGCCTCCCATGAGGCAATGACCTGCTTTGTCACAGTGGTTCATTTCCGTACCTTCTTTTCTCTTTCAAAGACGTCATCTTCAACTGGAAGAAGAAATGAAAACACCACCTGTGCCTCAGAACCGTTCAGTTTCTAGACAGGGACGTGCCAGGCCCTCAGAAGTTGGGCCTGGCTCACCCTTGCCCTCTTCTCTGCTCTGCGCTCCCACCCCCTGCAGTCAGGGTTGGGGGTCAGTGGCCAGGCGGCTGAGGTCAGGGAGGTGCAGACAGGGGAGGTGGTTTGGGTGGGCAGTGGGGGAGAGGGCCAGCCTGAGGGGTCAAGCACAGGAGAGCTCTGGGTGGGATCTCAGGTCCCTTGGCCATTGGCCTTCAGCTGGGACTGTGGTGGGGTCAGGTCTGTGCCAGGGCTTCAGACTCAGTGGGTAGGAGGAGTACTCACGGACTTGAGAAACTAGGTTAGTTAGGCAAGGACTTGGGTTTTGGACACCTTCCCGGCATCAGCAGGTGTTTCCCCAGAGCTGTGGCGGCAGTACCAAGGCTTCCAAGGAGAAGGCTTTGAAGCTTAGTCTGGGAACCACCTGGGAGTCCAGGGCCACTAGGTGACTGGTTTCTGTGAGACTGAGCTGGACCAATGGGTGGTCTGGGAAGTGTGGTCTCTGGTGCTTGTGTGTGTGCATGGGATGGAGGGGGGTCTTTTCTGAGCAAGGCTCATGTCATTGAGGGGTTGGAGTTCAGGGGGCCATGCTTCGTGTAGGAGCAGGGAGGAGCTGCCCCCGTCATTGGGGTGGGGGTGGGGAAGCTGATAGAGGCAAGTTAGAGGGAGCGCTGAGGGCCTGGTCCGCAGGGAGGAGGCATGGCCTTGGCAATGAGAGACAGGCCCCTGGGCATGGAGACTGAGGGCATTGTACTGCTCCTGAGAGATGGTGGGGTGGGGAGAGAAGTCCTGTGGCAGCCGTTTGCCTCTGGAGTCTGGAATGGGGTGGGGAGCACCAGAGAAAGGGAGAGAAGAAGAGTGGGAGGCCACGTGATTGGGAAACCAAGGGGAGAATGAAGTGGATGTCACGGTGGCTGGCATGTCCTGGCCTTCTGTGTCCCCTGGCCTCCTGGGTTCTGTGGCTGCGTGCACGGCCCCTCTGTGGGCAGCATTGGTGGCCCTTCTCCCAGACTGCACATTCCTGGGGCCAACACCTGCCCGGCCACGGTGACCGCTGGTCCACACTGAGGAGGAGGCGTGTGTTTCCATGCCCACTGTCTCCTGCTTGGTTAGTCCCCACCCCCTGGAACGTCTGCCTCAACTCTGGCAGCTTCCTCCTGCTCATCTGGGCACCTGGCATCTATGGGTGAAGGCAGGACCCACCCTGGTTTTCCTGCGGGTGGAGAAAAGCGGTAGATGCACAGGATTGGCGTGTGGGCGGTGCTGCTTAGCTCTGGTCAGGAGGGCCCCAGGAGCAATCATGTGTCGAAGAGGAAGAGCGGGCCGCAGAAGCAAACAAGTGGCAGGCAGCCCCTGCTGCTCCCTTGAACTTGGTTTTGTGCCGAAGGTCTGGGAGGGTGTCAGCCCATCCCGTGTGCTTTCTGAGAAGAGAAATGTCGTGCGTGGCACACGCACACAGATTTTTACTGCAAGTGTACCTTAACTGCAAACAGTTCAGCAAATAGAGAGCTCAAAGCAAAGATGAAGCGGCACATGTAGTTTTACCTCCCAGAGAGCACTGTTGCTAGCCCTGTTCTCACCTCCAGTGAACCTGTAGTTCACTGCCGCTCAGCTCAGGAAGCCCGTCCTGGAGCCCACGGTGTGGCCGACCACGAAGGCAGCACACAGCCAGCCTGCGTGGGGCCCTCCCGGCTTCGTCTCTCAGGCTTCAGGCCAGGCTTCTGTGCTTGGGCTCTGGGGTGCAGCCTAAGCTCCTGATGTTGTCTCGGGAGTTGGGGCATGCAGATGTGGGGTGGGGTGAGATGCTGTATTTCCCGAGGGCCCACTGCCCCCCTGGCAGGGGCTTTCTGATGCCTGAGTTTGGAGGGTCATGATCTGTGACTGTAATTCCTTCTGGGGGAATCCCGGGACCTGTGGAAATGCTGCCCAGTGCTTTCCTGACTTGGGCAGGTTCTGATTTGGGCATTGTTTTCCCAGAGCTGGCGATGATGGGTCGATAGCAGCTGGGCTCCACTCTGGCCTGGCCCACGTGGTAAGCATGTGCCCTGCTAGGCTGTGGTGGGAGGGGCAGCTCTCTCATGGGTTGGATAATGACCAGTCAGGGAGACCAGGGATCAAAAGTGCACTTGACTCATGCCGTGCCTGACCCTGGACCTGAGTCTCCAGGCCCCCGACTGGGCACTGGCAGTGTCCATTCTCTGCTCAGCTGCCTCACTTCTTCCACAGGCTATGTGAGCGTGCAGGTGATGCCTTCTTTGTGGGGCTAGCAGGTGGTGAGGAGGAACTGGGTGTCCGCCAGGCCCCTGGGGGGTGGGGGCGGGCCGGGCCTGTGCCACTGTCTTTGGACCAGGAAGATGGGAGTGCTGAGCCAGGAGCAGGGGTCCTCAGGTGGCTTGAGGTGGTTTTAGGCCGCTCTCTCCTGAGTTCCAGGGGCGGGGGGCCATCCCCAGCTTCCAGCACCTCTCCTGCCAGTGCAAAGTTGGGCACGAATTAACAAAAAGCAGATGAGTTCAGATGTCCCTGGAATTCCATGCGAAGCTAGACGGTAGAACAAGTGATCAGCCATGTGTCCTTGGCTGAACCAGAGGTACTCGGAGAGTTGCTGAAACTGCCAAGTCTTCTGAGAAGCTCTTGCAGAATTTGTGAACATTTCTGTGGCTGATGTGGCTCTTCTCCACCAAGTAAAGCGCTACAGAGAATTTCCCTGACCTCCCAGAACTTGGAGGGTGGTGTGGCCTGTGCTCATGATCTTTAAGCCAGTATGCAAATTATAAGCTAGGAAGGGGAAGAGTCTGCCCAAGTCACAGTGGGGGAGTGGGCATGCTGGATCCAGGAATCCTAGCTTGGGGAGGGGAGAGCAGGGCTAGAACTAGGTCCCACAGGTCCCCAGGCCCACTCTTCAGAACCTGTCCTGGGCTCCTCTGTCTGGGTCACAGGTAGACGTCTGGGAACTGCATCTCATTACCGATCGTAGGGGGAAGTGAGTGAGGTTCTGGGCGGGGACGCTCCCCTTAGGTTCTGTTTTCATCAGATGCTTAAACTTGAGGTGTAGGGAGCTAGTGTCCCCCAGGATGTGGGGCAAAAGAAATGAGGCCTAGGGCTTGGTGCTTTGCACCTGTTTCACCCACACAGTGTTTAGAGAATGCGGTTTGGTGTGTAAGGCGGCCTCTGGTCTGACATCAAAGGATCCACAGGGTGACTTTGGTCTGGGCACAGCCCCTAGGCAGGCTTCAGCGGAGGCCCCATAGCCAGGCTAGAACCCAGGCTGACACCCAGGGCCCAGGGTACTTTTGGTGCCACAGCAGTCGGGAATAGGTGAGGAGCCTAGCTCTTCATGGCCTTCGTGTGAGAACGTGGTGGTGATATGAGAATCAGGACACTGAATGGGGGACGCTGGTGGACGTCCAAGTGGAGAATCCCACAGCATGTGTAGGGATGTCCTGCCGTTCCCGATGACCCAAATCCACCATGCCTGGACCCGTGGCAGCTTCTGAGTTGGGTCTAGTGAACAGTCAGAAAATGTGTGCTCCCCCCGTGGCGCGGACTGGGTTCTGGTGCTCTGCGAGGGGGTGAGATGTGTGTTCCTGTTTCTCACAAGAACTCGGCCTGCCAAAGGGCTGACGTGGGTGCACTGCATTCGTTTTCATTTCCGATTGTAAAAGTTGAGTGTGTTTATGAAAGAGGATTTGGGAAACAGTGAGGTATTAAGAGAAAGATGAACACAGAGGGATATCAAGAACTTTAATCCCACCCGCTCACGAGTTACCACGGTTAACATTTTTGCCTCTGTGTTTTAGTATAAAACTTGGGATTTCTTCGTGGAACTCATTTTGTATCCTGTACTTTTCCCACTGGAACATTCTGTCACGATCATGTCCCTGAGATGCTGACTGGTTTTTTGACCCCGTCTTTCACAGTCATCACCAGTAACCTAACAGGCCTGGGGGTCTGTGGCTGTGATACCTCCAGCGACTTGCTCTTCTGGAATACCCCGTGACGAGGGCATCCACAGGGGACTCGTCTTTGTTGTTTTCACAGCTTGAACTCCTGGAAGCAAGTAGGGAAATGTGCAGTCAGGGATAAGGGAGCATGAGCCCAACAGCCACGGCCACATGGGAGAGCAGCAGTCTGGCCCCCGGCAGGGACGGCCTTGTGAGAGACCCAGAAGGGTTCCACGGTGAACTGAGGTGGCTGTATGGAGTTGACATAACAGAAGCCCCAGGCCCACTCTTGACCCTGGGACCCTGTCCTGTTGTGTCCCCCACCTCTGGACCCTCAAGGCTCTAGGCTGTATGGGGCGGCCTCAGCCACTCGGGATCTTGGGATCTCCTGGTCAGGGAAGGGGGAGTTTTTCCACAGCGGCGCCAGGCCTGGGAAGGCAGCTACAGGACCTCTTCTCATCTTTAGGGCTCCAGCCACACCCAGGGGTTCCCGTCCCTCTTTTCAGCCCCACAGTCCACCCAGGGCCCTCCACGTGCCCTGGACTTCGCCCCACCACCCGTCTAGCTCTACTGGTTCCCGGCGTCTTCGGCCCCGCAGCACATATATCTGGTGGCCAGCTGGGCTCTGGACAGAGCTTGCTGGAGCCATAAATGCAGCCAAAGCCAGTCCCCAGGATAGAATGGCATTCTGAGTCTGCCACTGAGGAGGGCCTGGTCAGGCTCGAGCCGTGAGAGGCCTGCCTGGCTGGGTGTGGCCAGGGTCTTGAGGTCTTGAGGCAGCTTTGGTGACTGTTGAGATGAGTGCACACATGCAGTGGTGTCACTCAGTGTGGCTCCAGCCCCTGGTCTGGGGCCGGCCCCGTGGCAAAGCCTCTGGGCACCTGCTGTGTCCTGGAAGCCGGAGCCTCAGCCCCAGGGCTCGGGCTGAGGCTCTCCAGGCTCCTGTGCGCTACCTACGGAAAAGACCATATGAAATCTTGTGCATCCCAGGGCCACGCTGAGGACATTGTTTCCAGAGCCCCAGCTGTGAGCATCCAGATAGAAGCCCAAGACCACTGGGCATTGGGACTCCAGGGTGGCTACTTGGAGTTTCTGGGGGGAGGCAGCCACCTGGCCATGGAGTGGCGTTGAGGCTGGGCCATCCTCCCCCTGTCTTTCTGCAGCTGGCCCATCTCGGGGCAGTCAGGACTCACAACCGCTGCCTGCCTCTGACCTGAGGCCCCGGGCCCTTGACTCACAGTCCACCCTGCTGTGGTCAGGAGCTTTGTCAGGGTCTCCCCTAAGTGTGCAGGTAGAAGGTGGTGCAGGCACGCCAGGCGGGGGACCGGGCTCAGACTTTGCTGTGCGGCCCTGTGTGTCACAGAACCTGGCTGGGCCGGATTGGCTGCCCATCACTTAAGCAGTTTACTGGGGTTTGAAAAGGCAAGTGCCGGCAGAAGCAGAGCTGAGGCTCGTAGCCCTGGTTACATGGCCCAGTGACTGGGGCTTTTACCAAGGCCGCTGCCGGCCCTCCCGGGAGGGGAGTGGAATTCTAAACCAGACTAGTGCCTGGGGAACTCTGGGAGCCTTCTGTAACTCACAGCTGTAGGTGTCCTCCTGGCTGCTCAGAGGAAAACAGCAGGAAGTCCCGTGGGAGGAGGGGAGCCTTGCAAGGGGCTTGAGCTGAGCAAAGTCCCTGCTATCTGGCTTGGTCTACCCCCGCCTGACCCAGTGTCTGCCTTGGTCCCTGCAGGGGTTGGGCTACTTCCAGATTTGTTTTCATTTTCAATTCCCTTTATTGCTCAAACCACCTCAGGGCCGCAAAAAACAAACCGTTATCCTCAGCTGACCTCAGATTCCTGGCCTCAATTGTTTGCCGTTTGCTAATTTTAGCTTCTGATCATTTCCACCCTTATCCTCCCCCCTCAAAGGGAGACACAGACCGAGAATAGCTGCCGGGAAGGGGGGCTGTGGCGGTTGTGGCCAGAGTTCCCACAGTGATCTGGCAGGGTGCTCAGGGCAGCTCCCTGCAGCCGGCCTCCCCCTACCCCAGGCCTGGGGTGGGGCGGGGGGGGGGTGTCAGGGGGCCCTTGGCTGGCGGGACACCCCCTCCCCCAGCCCCTTTCTTGTCCAGGGCCCAGCACCCACGGGATGCGAACATGCAAAAGAGAAGGACTCTTCTCTGAATCCCTTTCTCCTTTCATCAGAAACCAGGCTGCTTCTTGGAAAACAACACCCCTGCCGCCCTGCCTCGCGCACAGACCCCTGGGAGTCAGGAACTCCCCAGAGCTCCCAGACTCCAGGACCAAGAGGACATGCACAGTCTGGGCGCAGACATGGCGCTGTGAGGCCCCCCGAGACAGCGTCGGGCTGGAGGGCCCTGGACAGGCCCAGTCCCTGCCTGGTGCCCTCTGCTCTCCCAGCCGTGCCAGCGAGCACAGGGCCTGTGTGAAGGACTGACCGTGACAAGACCGGGGCTCTGGCCAGGCCTGCAGGGTGCCTGCCTGCCCACGGGAGGGCGGGCGGAGAGCAGCCTGGGGTACAGTGAGCCAGCCTTGGGAGAGCCAAAGGAGGGTTGAAATCCTGTGAGCAGAGGGACCCCCAGGCTGGGCCTAAGGCATGTGGTTGCACCCCGCATCGCAGCTCCACAGTAGGGAGAGTGTCAGGCAGACCCCCTGGGTGAGAGGAGCACATAACGAATGCCTACATCCCCAGTGTCCCCTCCAGGCCCCCCCATTGTTTTCAAGGAAATCCCAGACACCATATCATTTTATCCATTAATATTTCAGTGCTGCAGATTTTTAAATGAAAGTCCAGTGTGTCTAATGCTAGAATAACACTAATTAAATATGGAGTAAAGAAAACCACAGCCTGAAGTCACCCCAGAGGACTCGTTAGACTCGGGGAAGTGGTGTGGGCCACGCCCTCTCAGGGCAGTGCTTCCTCAGAGGCAGAAGAAGGTACCCAGTGCTGAACTGTTCTGGACACAGGCTTTTATCAAAATTGTAAGCAGCAGCAACACAGATGATCAGAAGTGCTACTGGGGTAGTACAAGTGGGCGAGGGAGGAGGCCCGGCTCCCCAGGAAGGGCTTTCCTCTGGGGCGAGGGTCCGGGGAGGACCAAAGCAGGGTTACACCCACAGCCCTTGGCTGCCAGTTTGCACGATCACAGGACTTCCGACCAGGTGACAGGGATGGCAGAGCAGTTCTGCATGGAAGAGCCTTCCCGCCATGGATGTTCTGTCGCATTTTGTAAATTACTTTAAAAATTAAATTACTCTTAAAAACGTACTAGAGGGGCGCCTGGGTGGCTCAGCTCAGATGGTTAAGCGTCGGCCTTTGGCTCAGGTCATGGTTCCAGGGTTCTGGGATCGAGCCCTGCATTGGGCTCGCTGCTTAGCGGGGAGACTGCTTCTCCCTCTCCCCTGCTCATTCTCTATCTCTGTTTCTCTCTGTGTGTCTCCCTCTCAAATAAATACAATCTTTAAAAAATAAAAGAAAAAGAGAAATGTATTAGAGTAATGCACGAGGTAACACATGTAACCCAAGGACCAAATCTTCCTGCACATTTTATTAGGATAAACGGGTGCCGCGCTGTGCCTCTTCCCTCCCATTCCCTCTGCCAGAGGCTGCTGCTGTGGGCTCGTTCAGCAGCCTCTTTTGGGACTTACGACCCTAGCTCTCGACTGCGTGCCCCTGGGGGCTCTGCTCTGTTTCAGCTCGAGCATCCTGTATTGACTTCCCACGGTGGCAGATGAGACATGAGCTCCCTGTCGCTGCCCCCGTCCCTGCCACCCCGCTGGGTTAGTGGGGTATTTTGCATTAGGTCAGCATTCACTGTTTACAGATAACCAGGACTAACTGATCGCTAGTTGGTGGTGACCCTAGTGTCACACATTTCTTTTTCATAGAATTAATAGTTGCTCCTTTGTTTGGTTTTCTTAGTGCTGTTGTCCTTGACTTGTCCCCACACCCCCTGGCCATGGGGCTCTCCCTGAGGTGGAGGGAGAGGTCTCGAAACCTCTGGCGGCTTCCTGGACTGGCCATCCCTGTTGTCTGGAGACCTCCTCCCCCCTTTGAGGCCCCGTGTCTTGGAACCCACGCCTCTGTCTTCTGGTGAAGGTGTGGGAGGCCAGGTCTTGGAGACTTATGTGTCTGGAAGTGTCTTGCCCCTTGTCTGGTTGAGTTGGGGCAGAAGTGCTAGCTCTGTTTCCTGCAGCGGGCGCTTCGGGGTGGCCACGAGCACCCCGGGCTTCTGGGACCCGTTCTTGCACGTGTTCTGGATGATGGTCCACTTTCTGTGTCCTCAGGACTCTCAGGGTTCCTTTTGTCGGGAGCTGAAATGGTTGGCTGAGCCTTCTGTTTTCCTACCTTTCCCCTCCTATCATCCACTTACTCGTCATTTTGCTCTTTCTGTGAGGCTTTCTCCATTTTCTCCTACAATCCAACACCAAAATGGAGATTTTAACCTTTGCCCTATTCCCCTGCTGCGTCTTTACTGCTGCGTCTTGACTTTCAGACTCAGGTTTCCGCCACCGGATTGCTTTTTGGTAAGGAGGGTCCTGTCCTTGCCGCATGGGTGCTGTGTCTTACCTCACCGCTCTGGAAGTTTTCTTCTCCCCGTGTCGCATGGACCCTGCCTCCTCTGGGTCGAGTTTTTCTGCTTGCTGGTTTGGACCTCTCGCCCAGCAGCCCTGGTCAGAGGCTCTTCTCTGACTGATGGTCCTGGGTTTCTGAGGATATTGCTCCAAGGCCAGGGCTGGTGCATGGAGGGGGCCGGTGCCTTTCTGCCACTGCCTGGGGGGCAGTCTAGGGTCCGGGTGGGGAGAGGGCTGGGGGAGGCAGCAGGGATCAGGGGAGCTGTTCCTCAGGCCCCCATTTGGGAGGCTGTCCTGCCTGCTGTGAGCCGTGTCTGGAGTCCCCAGTCTGGAGCCTCCTCCTGCCATGACCCACCAGCGGTAACTTGTTCTTCGGCAGGTGGGGAAAAGGCGGGCAGCTGTGATGTGTCAGGTGCCCCCTCTTTCTGCCCTGCCGTACCCTCACTACCAGGGGTTCCTGAGCCTTTGGGAGGTCACGTCCTGCTGGGTAACGTGCTTCTTTGCTTTCTCTGCCATCCCTCTAATTTCCAGCTTCCAAATTACTATTGTTTTCTCCTTTCCCTTTCACTTAGCCCTTGAAAAATCCCTTTCCTTTCATTTTAGAGGGATCTGGGGATGCAAAGGTGGTGATCTGCTATGTTTATCCAGAGTTCCTATTTGGCATGTGGGCTGGTGCAGGGAGGTCCAGGGAGAGGTGGGAGGGCAAGACCAGACCCTCCCTCAGCAGCAGCAGGAGAGTCGCTTCCCACGTAGGTTCCTTCCTCTGCATGGGCCGAACTGTCCAGCCCCCAAGCTACCAGTCCCCCTCTTTGGTTATTATTCAATGATGTGATCCAGGAATTACAGCCAGAGCTACAGCGAGCAATAATCTTGAAGCAACTGTAGGCAGCTCACAAGAAGATAGTTGCCAGGGAAAAGAAGGTCTAAACCTAAGGTTGGTAGGTTTGGGTTTCTTTTTCTCCGGTTACAGGTCCCAAAGTGGATATCCTGGGCTGGTGTAGCAGCTCCAGAATGCCACCAAGGGACCAAGGCTCATCGTCTCTTTTTCGTTGGTCGTTGTTGACACACGAATTAGGTTGTGCTTTCCATGCATGACCGCATGACAGCTGCTGGTCCTACAACCTTGGAACATGCTCCAGACGGGAAGAAGGGCAGCAGGCACATGGTCCTCTTTATCATGATGAGGCTTATCCTGTGACTTATCCAGAACTCATTGGCTGCAGTCAGTTCACAAAGCCAATCCTAGCTGCAAGGGAGTCAGAGAGGAACCGTCTTTACCAGGTGCTTGCGGCTGTAAACGTAAGTCATGTTGTCTGGGGAAAGAAGACACAGAGAACGGACCCTGGCCCAGCTGGTGCTCAGTCGTCACTGTCATGGTCGCCGGGCAACTCCTATGCGTTTGTCCTCAAGGTGGGCAAGCACTGATCAGAGAAGTGCCCTGCTGGCAGAGGTGACCACTGCATGAGCCAGTGCTCCCCAAGCATTTGAGGAAGCTCAGAAATCATGTGCTTTCTCCAGCATTTACTTTTTCCCCCAGCAAGTGAGGCTATAGCAGCCATTTGTCCTGGCTAAGAAGTACTGACTTACTGCTCAGAAATGAGCCACCTGGTTACAGCTGTAGTGATCACAAAATGTGAGTGAGATGGGTTTTCTGTAATTTATTACTGGAACTGTAGTTGTCATGCCTTCTCAGGCTCCTTGTGAGTTGTGACAATTTCTTAGACTTCCCTTTTTTCCATGACCTTGATAGTTTTGAGAGGCAATGGCCAGATATTTTGTAGATTGTCCCTCAATTTGCATTTGTCTGATGTTTTTCTTGCGATGACACTGGTTTATGGTTTTGGGGGAAAAATACCACAGAGGTGAACTACCCTTCTCATCAGAGGTGAAGTACCCTTCATATCAGTGGGAGAAGGTTACCACGTGATTGCCACTGATACTTATTTTGTTGCTCATTGTTCCAGCATTGGCCAGGAACTCTGTCACGTTGGCTCTGCTGTCCCCTTGACCCATCCCCATCCTTCTGGTTTTTTGTGCACTTCCTTACTTTCTGGCATTACTGAGATAAATCAGGTTCATCTTCTATTTTTCCTCATCTGTTCCTAGAATCATCTATTTCTCTAAGGAACTCTGATTCCTTTTGATGGAAAATGGTATTTAGAAACCAAGATCTGGGTGCTGGGAGTGCTCCCTGGTTTTGGGGTGTCACTGCTTCTAGCCCCTCCCAGTGGACAGACCCAGGAAGCATGTCTGTGTCCCAGGCCATTTACATGTACATACCCTTAATAATTTCTCTATCTGGCCCTCTGTGTGCATATTGAGCTAAGCAGGCATCACATAGGTATCTCAGATCCTGTAGCAGCAGGGTAAGGAAAGACTCATTCCCATCGCCCTCTGCTAATCTATAACCTCCCTTTCCAACAGTGAGATGCCAGCTCCCACCATCGACCATGTGGTCGCCTGTTTGTTCAGAACCAGCATACATGCGAAGCAGTTTTGTAATTGTTTATCTCACGAGAAGCTAGAGCAGTGTTTAAGTACTATTTATGTTTATAGTCTTTCAGTTTCCGGTCAAAACACCATTTTCCCAAGTTACTTAGGTCAACTGCTTTCCACTCCCGCCCCCTTCCCAGAGGCCGTGTCATACATTTGTAATAGGGTCGGAGGCTGTGGTCACAGTCTGCATTCCACCCTGGGATCCCCCAGCCTCCTTTACGTGTTCAAAATTTGTGTACATTAAAGTGTAGACTTCGGTGTGCCGTTCTGTGGGTTTTGACCAATGCAGAGTCTTATATCCACCATCCCAGGACCAGGCAGAACAGTGCCATCGCCCTAAAAATTCTCCATTGAGGTCAGCCACTTCTTGATTCCCCAACTCTGACAACTCCTGATGTGTTTTCTGTCCTTACACTTTCGCCTTTGGCAGATGTCATGTGAATGGAGTCATACAATATATAGACTTATAATCTAGCTTCTCTGACTTTGCAAAATGCATTTAATACTCAACCATTTTTTGTGTTTGTGAATCAATACTTCTAATTTTCGCTGATTGAATAAATCTGCTATGAACATTTGCAGATGGCTCTTGGGTTCATTTGGTAGGTACCTACGGCTGGAGTTGCTGGTTTGTGTGGTGAGTCTGTATTTAACTTCATAAAAAACTGTCAAACTCTTATCGAATGACTGTGACACATCATCACCAGCAGTAAACGAGAGTTCCAGTTGCTTCAACAGCTTTTAGCATTGTTGGTTTTTTGGAAGGTAGCCCCATTCTCATAAATGGATGGTACCACCTCATTGTTTTACTTTGCATTTCCTTTGTTATGGTATTGAGCACCTCCTCACAGAGTTGTTATCCCTATATCTTGTTTGGTTGAGTTCAGATCTTTTCTCATTTTTAAAATCAGATGTCTGCTTCTTGTTGAGATTTAAGAGTTCTTTGTAAATTCTGAATATGAGTTTCCTTTATTTTCGATCTGCTTCAAATGAAGAACATTTTTATCAAGGGAATAAACCTGAATCTATAATTGTCGATTCCAAACTCATGTCTTTGTCCTTGTTGCTTGAGAAAACCTCTGAAAAGAGCAACTGAAATGTCATCCCTAGGTTGTCAGCCGCTGTCAGTGCTGTGTGTGCCATAGATCACAGACGCCCAGAACACGGTTGGTGACAGCACCTGGCTTCCCAAGCAGGAAGTGTTCCTCTGAGATTGCAGAGGGAAAGGGGGGTCAGGGAGCTTGACGTGAGTCACTCTGTTCAGCCCAGGGATAGTGCTCCTGGTGACAATGAGCGATGTGACTATCAGAATAGTTGGGAAAGAGATGGACGTGTCTGTGCTTTGGGGCACCTCCCATGGGTCTACTCATCACATTTGGTCACTCGGTGGACCGTTCTAGTCCCGAATCTGGAAGTGTTTGGGGGTGGGAGCCCATATTCCTCTCTCTCCATGTCCCTTCAGGAGAATGTGTGTGTGTGTGTGCGTGTGTACGTGTGTGTGAAGGGGGTGGGGAAATCTAGGGCCCTTGTTCAGGGTGGCTTCTGGCTGCCTGTTGGCAGAAATCATTAGTATTTTATTATTGCTATTTTAAATGGGACCTTGGGAACGGAAATTTTCAAATGTGTTTTGTAACCCTTAGCAAAAGGGGGGAAAACACCTTTGTGAAATTTCTGGCATGTGGTCTTTGACCTTTCCCAGCACATTGCACCCGTGCGTGTCAATTAGTGCTACTCCCTCACCAGAAGCCAGAGGTGCTGAGTTCTATGGAAGCAGGCCAGTTAGTGAGCAGGACTTTGGGTGAGCTATTATCCTTTTGTAACAGGGGTTTAGAATACATATACACAAGTACACAATATAGATAAATACGTATGCATCCAATTTCATGAGATAACATGCTGCACTCTGCAAAAAGCAGCTCAGTTGAAGAATCCAGAAATGCAGAAAGGACAATCATGCATGAATCCCATCTTCCCAAGAGAATGGCTTTGTCTTCTTCCTGCCTTTACAACTCTGTAGCGTGTGCATTTCCTGCATGCATTAGGACAGCGTGCCTCACCTGCTCTGTGCTGTTTTCTTGGTTGGTTTGCACGAATATGACTACTTACAGGTGGGCCCCTGTCTGTGGCTTACGAGACTTTAGAGGGGGCAGCCAGGCAACCTCCCTGCTGACCCTTCCATTGTCTGCTTACCCAGCACATGAAGCCTGCCTCCAGTGACACTGAGGGGGACCCCGAGGAGCACCAAGCCCCTGACTCCCCACTTCAGGGTTTTCCTGCCCTGAGCAGCTTGTCCCAGGTTTTGCTGGCCCTCCCTTGTCGCCAGGCTGGCACCGGTATAGCCTTGGGTCATCGAGTCCCCTGCAGAGCTGTCACCGGGAGAAGGAAGGGCTCACTCTGGGGGATGGTGAGGGGTGCAGTGCAGTGGGGCATCTGCTTTTCTTGCTGGTTGCTGTCCTTGGGGTCAACGCCCGTAGTGGCCTGTTCCACGCAAGGCACAGGAACAGGGTTGAGCGCGAGGCAGGATGTGACTGAGGAGCAGTGGGCAGGCCCTGTGACAGGGAAGGGGCTGGTCTCTGTGCCCTGAGCCTCGGAGGGCCCTGGGAATGCTCTCCCTTCTCTAGAACAGTGTGGGTTTCTTGAGGTGGGGAGAGGGCTGGCTGCTGAGGGCAGCGGGGGGCCATCTCCTCTCTGGCGATGGAGCTCAGGTTCACTGAGAAGCAGGGCCTCTGGCTTATTGTACTAGTATCCTCTTCTCCGCAAGTGGTTTTGTGAACAAAATCGTCTTCCTAGAACACACTGGGTGTAAATTGCTCCCAGTGGCTGAGGCTGTGGTGAGTCTAGTGACCTGGGCTACTGAAGGAGAGGCCCCAGGAGCTCTCTGGGCTCCTCCCAGAGTGGCTGAGTTCCTTAGCACTCTTCAGCTGTTCTAGAAAAGGTAGGTCAGTGACTGGCTTTTCTTTTCTCTCTCTCTCTTTTTTTTTTTTTTTTTTGCATCAGCTCCCTCAAAAACCAAAGACATTTCAGGACTATAGAAAAATGACCTACTCGTTTTTATCCTGATTTATTTGCTTTATGAAACCAACTTTGACAAATACGTTGTTTTGCTATGTTCTGTTTAAAACCTTGTGACTGCTTTTTATTCCCCCTGAGGGAAGTGGACGACCGCTTTAGTACCTGCAGCAGGCCAGGTGTAGGTGCTGGTCTGGAGGACGAGCGTGCTCCCCAGAAACCACTTCTCAGCTCCCTTATTTTGAGTGCGCTGCTTCGAGGTGCTCAGTCCTTCTCAGACAGGCAGGCAGGGCCTCTTGGAAAAAAGCTGCCCAGCTCGTCCCCACGTTAGGTGCGGCTTCATGCTGCAGAAGGACTGGTGGCTGTCTGCCAAGGCCCCCAGCAGGCAGAGGGGCTCTGTGCTGCTCCCCCGGGCTGGGCATGCTGCTGGGCAGCTCCCTTCCCTGGGAAGCTGGAGGCCCCAGGATGCCGAGGGTAGCAACTTACAATGTGTGTGCTGGGCCTCAGTGCCTTCATCTGTGAGATGGGCCCCTGGCCTTGACTGTCCCTCTTCTGTCAGTTCCCAGGACACTAGTGGCTGAGGTCAACTTGGGCAGCTTGCCATAGCAGTGCCTGTTCCACAGTGGGAGGGGGGGCGGGAGGGCTGTGAGAATGTCCTCCTTCTAAGGGAAATCTAGACTCGGAGGGCCAGCCATGCCGAGTGTATGGCCTTGGTGAGGTCCTTTTCACCTTCCACCTTTAGTCCCCATCTCTGAGCTAGGTTTCATCTCGACACCCTTCTTTCCCTCAGGGTAGAGTCACATGAGCTTGCAGATGTCAGAAGTAAAAATTGTGTACCTGTAAAGCTCTGTGCTTGCAGATGTCTGTGCTGTGGATTGTCCCTGCCACAGGAGCAGCTGTGGTCAAGCCAGGTCCCTGCTGGCGAGGCCCACCCAGGAGGCACAGGGGAGAGGACGGGAGTGAGGAAATGAAGGCTGGGGGAGGGGGGAGACACAGGAAGAGGAAGTGGGACGGAATGGTTGCCAAAGGCTCGACAGAGCAGGGCTCCTCCCTCGGTTGCCTAGAGAGCCCTGGGTGTGCGCATGGGGCCTTGGGGTGCAGAGCAGGGCAGCTGGGCGCGCACGCTGGCAGATGGCAGCAGGAGGGGAACCCGTCTGCTCTGCTCCCTGCCCTCTCCTAGGGGCCCTGGCTCCTTGAAGAGTTTTCTTTCTTTGGGGAGGGGGTGGTGTGGGCAGCCTCAGGTCGGCTCAAGGCTTGCTTGTCTGTGTCTAGGAGCATCTTGGCTTCTCCATGAGTCCCTGCAGACCTCCTTGTGTGGCCGCCAAGGACTTGGTGCCACCCCAGATGTCACAGCCCAGCACAGCCTGCCAGAGGCTTTTCTGCTCTGTGGCTGTTTCCCCCACCCCCACACGCCTGGCCCTCTGTGCTCCCTCCCTCCCTTCCTTCCTTTTCCTCTCTTTTGGTCCAGGAGAAAAACCTTTCCCTGGAGCCTGCACAGGTTCTCTAGTTCCCACCTTCTTCCCAGTCCCTGGCAGAGGGGACTGGGAGACCAGTTTTCCTGCCTTGAACTTGGGGCCTGTGTCCTGACAGGTGGCCGGACTCTACTGGCAGTGCCTCCCTCGCCCATCTACCGGGGCTGGTTCTCAACCGTCAGGTCCTGTGAGGGTGGACCCGGCGACGCTGATGACAGGTGCATGGTATTTAGGAGCCCGAAGGGGCCTCGGACACGTGCAATCACAGATCCGGGTCTCCCTTGCCCTTTAAGTCAGACCAGGTCTGTCAAACCGTGTATCAGGGAGCGCCCTCCAACACCAGCAATTTGCGGTGTGGCCCAAAGACTTGAGCCCCAGAAGTCCTGCCCCAGGAACACCTTCCAGAAAGGTAGATTGGAACTCATTGCTATTTTTGAATTTCTCCTACGCCATGGAGCTCCCCTGCCCCCTCCCCCATTCTGAGGAGAATCTATTTTAAGGGGAGCTCTCAGGATCTTCTGTGTCTGCAGAATGTACCGAGGGATATGCAAGACCACGTGTGGTGTGAGTGGGCCTGGCCAGGAAGGCACAGAATGTTATTCCTTGACTCTTGTTTTAAAATTTGCCTTCTTTGTCGCTAGCGTTTCCTAGTTTGCTCTGGATTCTTGTTTTTAATTGTTTGACTAGGTAAATACATTTGAGTGTTTTGAACTCCAAGAGATTGAAGCAGTTTTCAGAGAAATTCCCAGCCCCCCTCCGTCCTCCCAGCTCTCTGTCCCCAGGTCACCTCTGTTGTGACTTTCTTAGGTGTCCTCCCAGAGGGTCCCGCTGCAAGCACAGGCGAATGCACACATGTACACTCACTGTTTATCCTATTTCGTGCCTTCTGCTCTGAGCCTTGCTTTCCTCCCTCAGCAGTACCGCTTTAGAGAAATCCCCTTATCAGTTCACGAGGAACCCAGTCCACTTCTTTCTTATAGTCTTCCGTGGTGCGGCTGTTCCAGAATTGATTTAACGGCCCCGGGTGGAAGGCATGAGTTGTTCTACAGCTTTTGCTGCCTTCAATAATCAGGTACCTATCCCATTTTGTAGGTGTGCAGGTATGTCTATAGAATAGGTTCCCAGAAGTTGTTTTGTGGGCTGAAAGGTTGCACACATCTGTAATTGTGATCAGTCTCACCAAGTCGCCCTCCGTAGAGGTTGGGGAAGTTTGTGCTTCCACTGGCAAGCTGGGAGAGTGTGTGTCCTGCCGCCTTGCCCCCTGACAGGTATGAAATAGGACCTCAGTGGGGTTGGTTTGCATTTGCTTCCTGATGGGTGAGGCTGAGCATCTTTTCAGACGTTGGAGAGTCCTTTGCATTCTTTTTTCTCTACTATCTTATAGCCTTTGCCCATATTTCTATTGGGTGTTGGTTTTCCTTTTCCGTACCTTCTTTCTGTATAGGAGAGTAGGTCTTTGTGATATGAGCTGCAAATATATCTGTTTTTTCTCAGATTGTCATTTATCTTCTGCCTTTGCTTCTGCTAGCTTTGTCCTTAGAGAAGTATTTTATGCTTTTGTAGTCAAATTTATCAATCTTTTCATTTATGGCTACTGGATTTTCATTTATAGAGAGAACTTCTATCCTAACATGGTCTTTACTTTCTTTCCAGAGGCTACTTAGTTGTCCTTACACATATTCTGGACCTTCTCCCCTCCACCCATCTGAGATGTTAATTTATGCTGAACTTGTTTCCCACTCTTTTGGGGTCTAGTTCTGGCATTTCGGCTCCTCTCCACTGGCCAGTTACCGTCTTATTTGGCAGTATGTTGAATATCTGCTGGTCCAGTAACCCCACATCATTCTTTCTCAGTTTTCCTCGCAGTTTCTGTTGGTTTGCTTTTCTGTAGGAATTTTAGGATCAAGTTATCCCATTCTAAAACAAAGCAAAGCAACACCAAAAACGCCTACTTTAAAAATACACTTGCATGTATCATAGAAAGGCAGATCGTGTTCTAACTGTGCCCTCCGGGCTGTGTGTAGCAGTCTCCCATCCCTCCTCACGTCCTGCCAGGTCTGGCTTGTGCGAGAGTGTCAGGCAGCATGTGATTGGCAACACTTGGGCACGCATTACAGCAGCATGAGACCAGAGTGCCCTGGGGCGGGGGCCCTTCCAGCAAAGATGAATCTTCACAGGTGTGGGGCTTGAACATGCAACCAGTGGTTCCCATCATGGTCATTTGCCCGTGGCTTGCTCATGAGAGCCCCCCTCAAGGGGCTCAGGAGCCCAGGAGCACCTGGGCTGCTCCCCAACTGCTCCCCCCCAACTGATGATAACAGTGTCCCTCATATGAGCATGTGTGTGCTCCCACTTAAATCTCCCTGTAACTGTGAGAAGAAACAGGCAAGATGACAGGCCCTGGAGCTGTCAGCAAATGAGGAGGGGAGCAGGGGTGCGGCAGGGGCTGACCGCCGCAGGGGCTGCTTCCAGGCAGAAAGCATCTCTCCGGCTCCGGCTCCGGCTCCGGGCAGAGTCCCAGGGCAAGAGGGTTCCCCGCTGAGTGGCAGCTCTCCCTCCTTCTGGGCCTCACCTCCCTCCCTTGCACAGTGGTGGGGAGGGGCTTCCAACGGGGGCATCCACACGTCAGATCCACATGGGTCTATAAACCGTGGGCATTGTCAGCGATCGGTCAAGTAGCCAGTGGCCTCCTAATAACAGGACAGTCTGCTTTCCACCACAGGGGACAGCCCTGTCTGCTGACCCCAAGGCTGCCCATGGGCCCGGGTTTCTTTGGAGGCGGGCAGCTGGTTGGCTTCAGTGGTTGGCTGTCAGCCAAGCTGCCCCAGAGTGGGAGGGTGAGCAAGAGGGATTCCCCGGAGGGAAAAACATGGCAGTGCTGGGCTGGCGAGCTGGAAGTGGCCCCATGCCAGTGGCCCCAGGTCAGAGCTAGCTGTTGAGGAGTGACAGCCCACTCGCTGGCAGTGACTAGCCAGGACCTGGGTGCTGGGGCCTGGGGGCCCAGGAGAAGCTGCATGTCTGCAGCAGCCTCTCCCTGTGCCTCCCTCTGACTGTGACCAGCCCTGTCCCTCACCATCACTGCCCAGACACACACCCAGGTAGATTCCTTGTACTTGCTGAGGTCTGCTCATGGGATCTTAGGCACTGCCGTTACGTCGATGGATCCCATCTGCCCTTCTCTTTGGGGCCCTCTGTTCAGAGATGTACCCCCTCTCTTCTTTCTTCCACAGAAGGGAGCTCAGCTCGGCTTCTGGTGGAGCCGGCCTGAGCTGAGAAGAGAGCCAGCAGGAGGCCAAGGGGGCCAATAGCGGAGGGCACTTACTGGCCACAGGCAGAAAAGACTTTAGTCCACAGACAGGATTCTGGCCCCAGCCCTGTGAGAGGCACGGGGAGCCAATGCCAAAGGACCCCCAGGACTGCCCACAAGAGGCCCACAGATAGAAAAGGACAGCCCTGCGCAGGCACTCTTGGAGTCGGGAGGGACCCACTAACCTGTAGGAGCTGGCAGTCTGGCCCAAACTGGTTGGAGCAATTGAGATAATTGGGGGCATGCCCTTTGGACAGGGGTCAGAGCCAGAGGGAGTCTCCCTGTGGCCAGAGCCTGAGCCCGGGGCAGGAGCGGGGTAGTGCACACTCCCTAAGCCACACCTGCTGGCTGCCTGGCAGAGGGCAGGGCCCGGGGCTCGGTGCCCAGCCAGGGGCTCGAGCAGGAGGAAAGCCCCTGTGCTCCCAGTCTGGCCTCTTGCAGCTTCTGGGAGGAACAAGCTGTCCCAGGCCAGGCCTGTGGCTTGGGCAAGAGGAGCCTGTTGGACGCAGTGTTCCCTGATAAGATGAGGCAATCGCTCTCACAGCCTCATGGCAGCGCCAGGGAACATTTATGTAACCCTTGCCCTGCGCCCCACGAGCCCTTGGCCGTGGCACCCCTGCCGCCCAGCTGCCCCCCTTACTACACAGCAGCAGCGCCTGGCCCAGTACAGACCAGTTATCCCCTGGCCCCTTCCCCAGCCCCCCACGTGACCCCAGCCATCCCCTCCCTGTGCACCCCGTACCCCACACAACCTGACCTCTACCCCCTTCCTCTCACTCTGCCTCCCCCTCCCAAGGCCCTCTCACTATTCAGTCCCATGGCTCCGATCCTGGCCCCCTGCATCCCTCCCTTCTTGGGAAAGTGAGGGCAGGGGGACTGCAGTGGGCCATGCCCGGCTTAGGCTTCAGGTAGGATGCCGCACAGGAGGGCTGAGCTCCCTTCAGGGTTCTGGAATCCTCGGTTAGGTTTCCTGTCCCAAGAGGGCCCGTGTCACTTCTGAGCTAGGCTGCGCACTCTCCTTGCGATGGCCCTGTGGTACTCTTGCTGTCTCCCTGTCACACACCCAAGAGGAAGCAAATGCAGAATTGGAGCCAGCAGGAGGGAAGCTAGGGTTCACTTCCTCCCAAGGGCCGACTCCCTGTAGGGCCAGGACCTTCTGGGCCCTAGCTCCATCCTGGGTAACTCCCTCTGTGCTCAGTCCAGTCCCACCACCCTGGGGTCAATCCTGAGCAGAGCAATTTTCAGAGGGAGGTCCAGAGACACCAGTTGGTACCTTGGACCCTTCTAGGAGGCCACGAGGCCAAAACTATTTTCAAAATAATAACATTATTTATCCTTTATTCTCTCAAAAGAATACAATGGAATATTCCACAAGCTAAAAGATGAGTGATGACATCATCTCTCTGTCAGCTACTGGAATGTGAGCTTGAGTTTGAATTTTTTTGTTTTAATTTCTAATATGATAAATATCAATGGCTATAACCCGCATAAACAGACAGTCTTTGGGTCCCTCTCTACAAGTATGAGAAGCACTGTTGTGGGTGACTCGGTCCTCCTGTCCAGGCTGCCTTGCCCCCGCCTGTTCTCGATTCTCCTGGCTGTTCCCCATTAGCCCCCTGGGTGCTGCTTGAGTGTCCCCAGCCCCGCCAGAACCGGTGCGGCTCCTTACCAGCGTGAGTCATAACTTCCAAGTGTTTGCTTCATCCGTTCGGGGGCCACTTTGTTGCCATCTGCCCTCCTGGATTGGGCTGACACAGGTATAAAGGATGGAACAGCGAGGACCCTGTCTGCATCAGGACCCTGTCCCCAGGGCCAGACATCGGGTCTGTGTTCAATAAAAGTGCTGAGCTGCTGACGCCCAGACAGACCAAGAGCCGTGTGCTGGCCTAGGGGTGATGCTGGGCTTTCCCTACCTTCTGCTGCTCCAGGCTACCTGGTACCAGCATCCCATGCTACTGGATGCTGCAGTTCTGTGCGGCCCTGACATCACGGGAACCCATCTGTATTTATACCTGCCGCACGTGCTTCCCAGAGCTGCAAGCATAAGGACCCTGAAAAGCCCCCCATCCCCCAATGAGGGAGGGCCCAGGGCTTCTTAGAAAGCAAGAGTAAGTCTGAATTTGGGTTGGTCCTCCCCTACTCCCACCACAGGCCTAAATTTGAGAAGACACAGGTGACAAAAATAATGGATAAGAACAAAAATGATAGTTTAACATTTCAAGGGTAAGCTTTTGGCATGTGCCAGGCATGGGTGCCACGATCTGGTTGTGTGGGACCTCATGGAATCACCCTGTGTACCCCACTGTGAGGATGGGGTGGTGTATTCATTTCCTGGGTGATTACCACAAATGAAATGGCCTAACACGACAGATTACCATAAACAGATTACTGTAAACTGGGTGAAACAACAGAAACGCACTTTCTCACTGTTTTAGAGGGCAGATGTCTAAGACCAAGGTGTTGGCAACTCACTCCCCTGCCCACCTCTATTCCTTCCGAAGGCTCTGCTGGTAGCGAGGAGGAAGGAATCCATTTCATGCTTCTCTCCCAGCTTCTGGGGGCTGCCCTACAGTGCTTGCTGCCAATCCTTCCTTGGCTTGTGGATGTGTCACTCCAGTCTCTTCTTCCATGATCACTTGGCCTTCTGTTCTGTGTCCTTTCCCCTTCTCTTTTCTGAGGACACTTGTGATCTCATTTCAAAATCTTTACCTTAATTTATATACAAAGACCTTTTTTCCAAATAAGGAAAGGGATTAGAGGATTCCTTGGTTGAAAGAATTAGGACTTGGACTTCTTTGGAGGTGGGGCACTCTTTACCCCACCACAGAGGCCCTTATCTGAGGCCACACCATCAATACACTGTGAA
This sequence comes from Nasua narica, assembly GCA_028533885.1. Taxonomy (NCBI): domain Eukaryota; kingdom Metazoa; phylum Chordata; class Mammalia; order Carnivora; family Procyonidae; genus Nasua; species Nasua narica. The sequence continues at coordinate 18,089,431 of CM052797.1, forward strand.
GACAGGTCTAAACCTCATCCTTCACACTTGCCACACTGAGCTCTTGAACTCAGTGCCCAGTGACACAGAAATGAAACCACTCTATTTATTGACCAGGGTGCATTGTGAAGTTCCTAGAGTGGGCTTTGCATGCAGCATTTCTCAAACCTTTTTGTTGATAAGATTTTTCCCTCCAGAACCAATTAATATATTCAGTTCTAAAGACATGTAACACAGAAGAGCTTACCACAGCAACAACAAAAATCCTGTTCCCAGTGCAGCCTCACTCCCCAGAGACCAACACTGCTGTGATTTTAGTTGTGGTTACTGATATAAATAAACTATATGATTTTTTTTTTTACCATTCTTTCATATTTCAGATTTAGATTTAGATGTCGGCACGATCTCCCTGCCATGAAATTTAAGGATATACCTCATTCCTACCCCTCCCCTCACCTCCTCCTGAATTGATGGATATGTTATTATTTTAATTTTTTTGTTGATTATCCTTATAACTTTAACCTCATTTAGACATTTCCTTTGACTGTGCATATGTTTGTTCCTACCTTTCTTATAAATCCACATTCTCTACTGGGGCCACGAGTCAGTTGTGTGGACTTTGTCTATAACATGATTCTAAACACTGACAACTAACTGGTGCTAGGGTTCACATGACCATGACTGTGAAAAGATTACTTCCATATGCCAGGGCCTGTACAGGGATTTCATTCCCTCCTGCTGCCTCATGGGGTTGTTGTGAAAGATAAATAGTATAACATACAAAAAGCCCCTAGACCAGTGTTTGGCTCACAGCGATTCCCTGATTGCTCAAAATCTTGTAGCATTTTGGTTTGCTTTAAATTTAGACCCTAGTTTTCTTGCATGTCTTCCGTTTTTCCTGAAGTTTCTAATTGCCTCCCTTTTTTCTTTTAACCAAAGAATAATATGTGCCTTCACTGTGTCCTGAAGTATATTCAGCCTCTTGATCATACTCTTTGATGCGTGGGACTCACTGTCTTCTTGGAACTATCCTCCTATGAATCCTGCCTCAGTGGTCCCCAGTTCTCTGCCTCACTCTCCTGAACACCTCTTCATTTCTCACTCACCTGTCTGGCTTCTCGGGTTTTTTTTTTCTCATTTTTGCTGGAGTTTGAGAGGTAAACTTGGAAGACCCTATCTCTTTGTCATCTAGAATCCAGTGTGGTTTATGAGAAGTTTAGTATGTGTCCCAGCCTTACTCCCTTACGGATAACTTGGTGTTCATTTCTCACCTCTTTCTAATAAGTTTTGTGGTCTCTTTTTATTCAGTGTTCTGACATTGCAGAATTTCTCATAGCAGGAGCCTTTACTCACTACCCTACCCACATCTGTGCTAGCTAGTCGTATTTGATTCTGACAGATACCGTTCTCTTGTTTCTTTGGTAATTTGCTCTCCTCCCCTTTTTTCCTGTTCTTTTCTTTAAGAAACAGAAATTAGTTAAATATTGCACCCCCAGGATTGATTCCCTGTAACTCTGAACTATCATTTGTAACTGTTAGATAGGTTTGGGAAATGATGGTTTGCTCTCTTACTTGATTTTTAATTTCCCTGCAACACACACCCTTTCCCCCTCCAAAAAACCCCCATAAAAATCAATAAGAACATATACAACCACACATAGCTCTTAGTTCAGCATTACTAGGAGACAGAGAACACAGCAACATTCACATATTTCTAGAGATTTTTTGATATTGTTCCATTTTTCTGTGATACTTCTTTGAGTTTATTTCCAGCTTTTCTGTGTAACTTTTGTTTGGCCAACAATACTCTCAATTTCTAAACACTATTTTTTGTTCTCTGAACTTTCTTTTGATGGTATTGTGTTTGCTTTATGGATGAATTTTGTCAGAAATTTCTCTCAGAATACCAATTAGAATTTTTAGGTTTGACATTCTCTTTTGTCTCCTGGCTTCACTCTTCTTCCTCTGGAGTAAGCTTTGTTTTGTTGCTCTTGGGACTTTTCCCCTTCGTGCTGCTGGTTTTCCTTGGCCTTCTGGCTATCTTTGGGTGTTTGTTTATATTTAAGGTTGATGGGCTCATTTAGGGTGGGTGGTGTGGATTTCTTCCTCCAGGCACAAGTGGGCCAGCCTCAAGGACTGGCTGTTGGCTTTCCGGCCAGAGTGGGGGAGGGAGGGGAAGGTAAAGGGTTGGAAGAGTGGCTATGTGGCCACCCTGGTGCGATAGGGCTTTATTCTGGGGTGCCAGGAGCTTCTGCTGGCTCTCTATGAGCAGTTGATATCATTTTTCTTGTGGTTCAGTTTGTCTGGGTAAATGCTGGCGTGTTCCTTGCAAGGGACAGGAGGGAAGGGAGTGGTCCTGATCACAGCCTACTCTGTTACCTCCCTCTCATGGAGTGTTCTGAGTAGCCACCCTTGTCTGTCTTGGTGCTTGGGTGTGCAAGAGCCTGTTGTAGTCTCCTGCTCTGCTGGCTGATGCCTGTTGGCCATGCTGGAACTTCTGTAAGAGAAGGGCAACAAGAGAAGAAAATTACCTGGTCTGGGCTCCTCATGTTGTAGATGAGGAGGGGTCAGGATGGTGGTAGGGCACGCGGGTTTGGGCATTGTCTCTTGGCCCTGAGAGGTGTGGGGCTCTGAAGTGTGGCTCCCCTAGGGCCAGGGTAGGGCAGCTGGACTTGTGCAGGCCTGAAAGTCCTTCCTGGCCCTAAACCCTTTACTCCTGGTTCCCAGTCTTTGATCCTGAGGATGGGCGTGAGCTCCCCAGAGGCCTTGGGCCCTGCAGCCACATTACCTGAGATGCCACTTCATCCTGGGAGCGGTCTACTGCCTTCCTTGAGTACCGGCTGGAGGGCACTGGCAAGGCACACCTTTGCCCTGATGGGTTTGTCTCAGAGGGAGGGAAGGCAGCTGTGGGGGTGGGGGGGGGTGCGGAGGGAGAGGAAGGGGCTGCGTGGAAGGCAGGGCCGGGAGCAGGGACTGACACTCTGCCCTGTCACCCGCAGGTGAGAGGCCCTTCGCCTGCAGCTGGCAGGACTGCAACAAGAAGTTCGCGCGCTCTGACGAGCTGGCCCGGCACTACCGCACGCACACAGGCGAGAAGAAGTTCAGCTGCCCCATCTGCGAGAAGCGCTTCATGCGCAGCGACCACCTGACGAAGCACGCGCGCCGCCACGCCAACTTCCACCCGGGCATGCTGCAGCGGCGCAGCGGGGGCTCGCGGACCGGCTCCCTCAGCGACTACAGCCGCTCGGACGCCAGCAGCCCCACCATCAGCCCGGCCAGCTCGCCATGAGCCAGGCCGCTGCCCCGCCGGCAGCAGCACAGCCCCGGCCGCCCCTCCGCGGGCGCCCCGCCCATCCCTCCGCGGGTGCCCCGCCCCTCTTCGGGGCCCCGCCCACCCCTCCTCCCCCACTACAGCCATGAGCAGATGCTCGCCCTTCTCGTGATGCCGTGTCTTTTCCTTTTGTAATAAGAAAGAAGAGAGAACTTTATGAAGTCAGTAACAACAACACAATTTCTTCACCTCAGGTGTCAAAAGTAAATTTGTAAAAAAACAACAAAAATTTTTCAAAAAACACCATCCACAAATTGCACAATAGACATACCCACAAAGGTGAGATTCAGTGGTGTTGAACCCCCCCCTTTCTCAGGGATGGACATGTTCCACGAGGTCAGTGAGGACACCCCCTTCCTGCCGCCTTACTCTGTACATAGATTTGCACTCTGGAGTTTTCTGTTAGGTTCGGGAACACACTGGGGACAAAGGATGTGAAGCAGTGCAGGCATCCAGCCTGTGGGTCAGTTGATCAGTCAGTTCTGAGCGGACACGGTCACTGACATTTGCTTCTAGGCCAGATTCCCAAGCAGGGGGCCTCCCAGCCACCAGCCTCTGCCCCAGCAGCCCGGCCGGGCTCAGGACATAGATGATTCAGAGGGATGCCTTAAGCTGTACCGGGCAAAAGAAGCACTCCACCTGAGGAGACCACAGAAACGCCTGCCTCATGCGGGGGCCCTGCCCATCTCCCTCCCCCTGCCTCCAGGAGCCTTTCTCAGGGCCTCTCAGAGCACTGGGAGCAGAGATGTGAGCCTCCCGCTGGTCAGCCCACTGCACCATCTGAAGTCCGATGTGACAGGGCCCGGGCCACGTTTGCCCAGCCCTTGGCCTATGTGAGGTGTGTACCCCGCGGAGGGACACCTGGTAGTCTGTCCTGCAGAAGGCACGTGGGGACCTCTCACTCGGTCATGTTCTCTGACTGGAAAACAGAGCCTGGGAATCCTGGCCTTCTTCAGAGATGTCTGAAAGTGTCTTTGGTGCCTCCAGTTCCCGTGTTCTCCTGGACCGGCCCTGCTCTCAAGACACCTTGGTTTGCAACCGTGGGAAGGTTGTTGGGCCCAGTGTGTGGTATGGGGCCATGCACGTGGCAGCGTTTGGTGCTTCACAGAGACGGTTCTGTAGCAAGAGACCGGAACATTGTGACTTGGAACTTTTTGGGAGTGGTAAAGCAGATGTTATGGGAAATGCTGTCGGAGAATGTGCATTTCTGTTTCCTCCCCGGGGAACACCAGACAGAAAGTTGTGGGAAATACTTTGCTCAGACCCACCGTGTTCCCAGCTTGGAATTAGCAAACCTCCAGCTTCTCCATGAGCTTTGCACCCCCTGGACTTCTCCCTTTCCCTCCCATTTCTCCCCTCCTGCCTGGGAGGTCCCAGCCCACACCTGCCTATGGGGCATCAGGCCTTGGGGGGGCTCTGTCGCCAGCGTTCTCCTGCCAGGAGAGGAAGTGCAGAGAGCCTAGCGGTTTCTCCGGGAGCCCCCGCCTGGGCTGGGCTGGGCTTTGAGCGCTGGCAGGGTGGTCAGGCTGGGCTCCAGTGTGCTGCTGCTCTGCAGACATTTGGAGGTTCCACCTCAGTGCTGCTGCCCGGGCACCTCCCTTCCTCCCGAGAGCTGGGGCGTGTAAATACAAGCCCCCAGGATAGCGCGTGCGTGTGTGTATGTGTGTGTGTGTTGGGGTGGGGGGTGTGGGTTTGGGGTGGATTTGGGGTATCTTGCAGAGACCTCTGCTCATTATGGTGAGGAGGAATGACCCTCGGGACCTCAGAGGGCTAGAGATGGGCTTCCTGGGCCCAGAGTGCCTTGGTTGTGGCCATCCTGCTTCTGCCCCTATCGTGTCACAGCGGGGGATGCAGCACAGAGAAGCCCCAGAGACCCAGGCCTGGATGGTGCCCAAAGCCCTTGGCCGCAGCTTTGGGCCGTCACCCTCTGCCCATAGCGAGCACAAGGGTGACAGTCTGCTTTCTGCAGCACTTGGGTGCCCCTTTTGAACTCTGTTGTATGTCATCTGGGCTCGGCCTATGGCATGGTGGTGGTGGCTTCTGAGTGGCATGTTAGGTACCGAGCTGGGCAGCAGCATTGTTCTTGCTGCGGGTGGAAGCCAGGCAGGGCTGGGGGGTCAGGTGCAGAGCTGCCGGCCCTGGCCGCAGTGGCCCCTTTGGGCTGCGTGACAGACCTGCTTGCATTTGGTCTGGGGGAGAGGGTGGAAGATCGTAGAGAGACCTGGACAGAAGAGCGCCCTGAGTGCTTAGGGTGAGAGGTCTTCGTGCCCAGTTCCAAAGTGAGGCCCGGAAGGCCCTCAGAGGCCCCTCCCAAAGTTGTTTCTGTGTGAGGCATAGAAAGCCACACTCTGAATACATTTCATGTCTCAGGAACTCACATTCCAGGTTCAGGAATTTTATTCCAAAGTCCTTTGGTGTGCTCACCGTCCACGGGTCCCCGAAGGCAGGGAGAGGGAGCTGTGTGTTTCCGGAAGGCCACGCAGTGCTGTCCCCTTGAGGAGCCAGGAGTCTCCTTGTGATCTGCCCACTGGCATCTCAGAAGGAGGGTTTCTAACCCCACATCTGTCTGCACACAGGAAGGGGAGTAAGGACTCTAAACCCAGTCATCTTGGAATAAAAGAAGAGCTGGTTTGTTTTAGAGGCGGGGTGGGGGGTGGGGGAGGGAAAGCGGGTGTTTGCTGTTTCCAAAGAGAGCACTTAATTTAATTTTTCCTCTAAATGACCCAGGGCTGTTCCGTCGGATAGATGGAAGGGTAACATTGCCTTAAAACAGAAATATGCAGGCATTGGCTATTTTTGACAAACGAGTGTGTCTTCATTCCCAAAGTGGTTCTGGTCTAATGGCAGGGTGCGGTCCTTCCGCTGTGGGCCTGGCCCGGGAGATGGGGCACCACTCGGCTGACTTAGGGCACTGGGAGGGAATTCCCATCTGGCATCCCTGGGCACTTGGCCTGGGGCTCCAGTCAGACCATCGTGACTCATCTAGGGCTAGAAGTCATGTCACTTGAAGGTGGGGGAAAAAATCCGTGAACCTCAGGTGAGGTTTAAGTGGGCTCTCACTGGCATCTCATCATCATGAAATGAGTGCTTGTGGAAGGGGGCACTGGGCTGTGGAAAGCCACTCCCCGAGGCCCCCACTGGAAGTAGTTACATGCGGCGGACCCTCCTGAAACAGCCTGCATTTTCTTCTAAGATGTAGAATGTCTTCCCAGCCTGGGTCTATTTCAGGGTCTTTCATTTTTCTGGTTTATGGCCATGCTTGCTGGCTGCAGTGTGATTGAAGAACCCATAGGACTCTTAGACAGGATAGTGGAAACTCAAACCTTTATTTTGTAGCAGACTTGTTCTCACAGGCCAAGGGGGCAGAGATCTCAAAATGAAGGTTGCCTGAACAAAGGGACAATTTCCTCCAAAAAGTCCTAAAAGTGACCCTGGACTCAACCATCAGGGGGCTGGTGTTCAGCTCACATCCCATTTAAGAAAGACCCTCTTTGCGCCAGCCATGTGAGGGGACCAGTTGTCAGCTCCCCATGTGCCCACAAAATCCTACAGCAATCCAGAAAGGAACAGATGAGCACAGCCATTTCCACAAAGGGCCCCGGGGTCCTCTTCTGCAGGGTGCTATGTAGGAACAGGCAGCGATGCCCTTGATGGGAATGTAGTCCTGGAGGTGCCCTACCTGCATCCCACCACACCCCAGCTTCTGGCACTGGAGATGCAGGACGCCGTCCACCTTTTATTCCGAGGCCAGGCAACCGGGCACCTGCAGGATTCACCACGGTGCAGCCCCCAGGTGCAAACATCAGGGGGCACTGGGGTCCCCGGATCTCACCGTGTCCTGACTCACAGCTCAGACCGGTGGGGAGGGACTCAGAGATAGGGCCCCCCAGCCCACCTGTTGGGACACGAAGAGAAGGCCAGCGGCTTTCTGTGGTCCTGAGAGAAGTGTGGCAGAGCTGGGGTCTCCAGTTGAGCTCTCTGCTGCCCCGGCCCAGAGTCTTCAGAAGACCCAGTCTCCTTTCTTGCCAGAAGTAGGTGCTAAGGTGGATGGCACAGGGTCACAGAATTCCCCAGGGACTTCATCCACAGTCTCAGCGAGCAGGAGGCCCACCTAATAAGAAAGGGGATCTGAGCAATAGCATCCCCTTGTCATTTGCCTCCTGGTTTGGACTGTTTACAAGGCTACCTGATTATTTTGACTTCTGACAGATATCACTGATTTTCTTTTAAACCCATTTTTAAAATCATTCAGTTGAAAACAGTGCTGGAAGGTTGAAAGGGTCTGATGTAGCGGTCGCATCGAAAACAATAGATGCTTTGTCGGTCACCCACATCTTTTGCTACCCAAAGATTCCATATGTGATTCTGGTGACCATGTTTTCCAAAGGTAAAATCAAGGGTGTGGGCTGACACTTGCTGAATGCGGGATTGCCCTGGGAAGAGCCTGCTCCTATGACCGATTTTCCTGACTCTGAGGTTCAGTTTCAAAGGTTTGTCCAAGACACATTCCAGAGAATTTTGTACCAGACTTGGGATGCGCAATCCAGCTTACTACTGATAAACGCCTGAACGTCATTTGGGGCAAGGCCCTTCCCTCACCCCCTGCCCTGCCCCTCACTGATGGGAAGATTTGGTTTGGTGGGAGCTTCGAGCCCTGGATCCATGAGGGCGGAGGAGGGCCCGTACTTGGTTTCTTCCGACCCCCTGTAGCAATGTCGGACTTGCAGTGCGGGCGCGCTGGCCCTGCCCAGCCTCTCCCGTTCTCCTGCAGCTTTAAAACCTTACTACTTTTATTTAAAGATGAACAAGATTGGAGGGGAGTGGACCACATGAGCAGCTTTCTCCCAAGGCTCATGGGTATTTTCCTAGTGACATATTGACAGGATGCTGTACGTGCTCATTTAGAAACCCAAGTACGGGAGCTGAATGCCGAATGCCGGCAAGACAACCACAGGTCTGGATGAAAGGTTGTCCCCCGCCCCCACCGGGAGCACAAGAGCTGGGTGTACCGGCCGGATTCCTCCCCAGCCTGCCCTGTGTGTGGGGTGACAGGACCACTTGCCAGCGGGGCTCAGATGCCACCTAGGGAGCGGGGTGGCGGCCGTTCCTGGGTCAGGGTGCCGGTATAGTGCGGGGGCGGGTGGCCTCACTCCCGTCCCACCTTGGAGAGTCCGCGTGCCTGGTGCCGAGGATCCCAAGGACTCAACCGGGTCAGCACGAGCTATGCATTGTGGGGAGGGCGGCTTGTTGTGTTCCCACATAACCGGGGATACCTTGTGAGCGTGTGTTGGGCACATGAGTCCGCCGCCCCCAGACCCGCTCAAATAAACCCTTCTTCCCCATCCAAAGCCATTGATGGAGCTTCTCTGGAAACGTTTGCCAAAATCCCAAGGCAGAATCCAAGGGTCCAAGACCATTTCCATGGAGCACACATTTTTCTTTTCTGTAGGAACTTTTTTTGTTCTTTTTAACCAGCACCACACCATGCTTCCGAAGGCCACGTTTCATCCTTCCTGGATCACTACAGTGAAGTATTACAGTTGTACAGTTCCTAATCTGGCCTTGGCTTGCTCGGATAAAACTTTGTATGTATTTTGTATGGCATAGATTCTATATTGTAATGATGTCCTATGCAAAAAGAAAAAAAATAACTAAATTGTAAATTTTATTGTTTTAACGTGTATGCATGTTTAGTGACGTTTACATTTTGAAATAAAATTTATGATTCATTATTTCATTTGCCAGAGCGGGTTCCTTGGAGAGGCCCGGTGGGGGCGGGGCGGGGGAGCAACCAAAGGGGATCAACTCTAGCACCTGTATATAATTTGCTGAGGGGGCAAAAACCCACCTGGAACTTTGTAGGTCTTCCACAGAAGGCTTTGCAGAGAGTCGGTGCCCTTCTGGCTATCCCCTCCCACCTACTTAGCTGATTTCAGCTTGTCACATTCTCATCCCTCAACTCTTCTCCCTTCCCACCCTCCCCCAAAAAGCTCAATCTGACAGTTCCATCCCCAAGAGCATCAAGGAGAAAGGTAGGCCCCCAAGGAGGCAGCAATGATGGGTTTCTAAGCAGGGCATAGTGATTGTCCCTAGAAGTCCCCATAAACTCCTGTACTTTCTCTCCCCAGGGCAGCAGCCCCATTTCTCCACCCCAGTCACCCTCGGAGGTTCTGACAGCCCCTCAGACCACATTGTCCCTCAACCAGATGCCTGTCTGCTCCCCTCGCTCCTCTGCCCAGAGTCCAAAGAATGATCTGCCTGCAGCCACTGAAGTCCCTGGGGGTGGTTGGGGGCACTGACCCCAAAGCACTCTGCCACAGATGGCAGCCCGGAGCTATGGGGATGGGTCTCAGGGTCTGGGGATTGGCATGGTCCATGTTGATGCCGGGACTCCTTTAAGTCTCCTGTGATCTTGGGGCTCCCCCAAAATGGCATTTTGGCAGCAGGCAGTGTAAAGCCTGTAGCTAGTGGGAAGAGATAGGTGGTAGGGTCTGGCCTATGGCCTGTGCCCACAGAGCACGGAGAGAAGCCCCCAGCCGGGGGCAGAGCCAGGCCTGCCTCCGGAACAGCGAGGGCTTCTCCCATGATCACCTATGGTTCAGTGAGCGCACGAAAACACGGAGAAATGTTCAAATGAGTCATAAGAGCAACACGCGTTGGAGCTGATCAAAGGTGATTTTTCCTAAAGTGACATCTACACTGGCAGGGGCTTCCTGATAAAATCGTTTCTCTATTACAGTTGAGGAGGAGGGCCCACAAAGTGAAGGCCCTAGAGCGAACACGGAACCTGTAGCAAAACAAGCACCCATTTTCAAACAAAAGTCTCTTGGTGCTGAGACATGGGGAGCCCCGTCTTGATGGGGGCATTTTCCCAGGACAGCCGTTGTTCTGCCTTCTCAGAGACCATTTCTTCCTGCTTGGGAACTCCCTGATCACAGCAAGCCAGATGGATCCACTTCCATAAATAGTTGTACGTTGACAGGAGCCCAAATGCTTTAGAAATACTGATGGGGGTGGGGTAAGAAATGCAGCCATCCGCCGTGACATCATGACATCACTGCTGAGGTTTGCAAGGAGTTTCAGGGTCCTGTGGGGGCTCCCTTCTAGAAATTGGGGGCCTGGCATTCAGGGAGCCTGCATCTCAGGGCCAAGGCATGTCCTCTGACCTTGAGAGGTACCCAGTCGTGCAGAAGGAAGAAAATGCTCAAGCAATCGGTTTTCCTGGTGTTTAAAAAACACACAAGCTGGGTGTGGGGTGGAGGGTCTTGGGTGATGGGACATCAGAACTGAGCAGGGACTGGGTGTTATAGTATGGTCAGCCCCCAGATACTCCTTGCCTAACACTCTCGGTGTTTTTTATCAGGACATTGCCTTACGATGTCCCACCCGGGGCAGTTAGCTGAAGCATGCACTGTCAGGGAGGGTTCGCACAGAGATGGGGCTATAGTAGTTAATTTCTGGGCTAACAGAGGATTCAAAATGGCATCAACTGGCCAGTAGGATGACAGTAAGCCCCTGACCATAGCTGACAAGACCAAGCGTGCCTGTGCCAAAGGAGACAGACCCGCATGACCTCATTGAGTCTGGAGGAGACCCAGCCTATGGCTGGCTGCTGCTGACCCGCCCTCAGGTCTCTGGGGGACACAGGGATTGCTGGGTTTGACGGGGTCATGGGGGGGAGGTGGCATCAGAGGGCAGAGGCCAGCCAGGGCTCACCAACTGAGAAACTTCTCATCATTTGGCATCAGTCTTCAAGTACTGATCACCCTATGGCTGGAGGGATTCAAGCAGAGGCTGAAATGCTACCTGCCCCAAGTGCCACAGAGGGATTCTGGGTGGGAGCCTGGCCGGCAGGCAAAGCCAAGGCCGCAGGATTTTCCAGGGGGCACCCAATGGGGCATAATTCTCTGAACTGATCTCTTTAGGGCCTTGTCAGTCATCTTGGGGGTGTGGCTCCAGTTTGGTGGGTTGGACTTTAATAACAGGTTAAACTGTGTAGTTCATTTTGGGGACATGGGTGGCTCAGTACTCCCTAATCAGACCCCATGCATCCCATGATAAAATTCCTGCCACGAGGAGTGTCTGGGGGGCTCAGTTGGTGAAGTGTCTGCCTTCGTCTCAGGTCATAATCCCCAGGCCCTGTGTGGGGCTCCCTGCTCAGCAGGGAGCCTGCTTCTCCCTCTCCCTCTCCCTAATGCTCCCCCTGCTTGTGCTCTCCTTCCCTCTCTCTCTGTGTCAAATAAATTAAAAAATCTTCAAAAAAAAAAAAAAAAATCCCTGCTATTAGCACCTGTCCTAAGCCCTAAGCCTCCTGAGTGGACGGCAGTTTAACCCAGGGACGGCACCTGGCCCCTCCTGGCAGGGATGCCGCCTCCATCCTGACTTTGCCACTGTCGTGGATCCGAGAGTCCACAGCAGTGATACACACAATACGCAGGGTCTGATGGATATGCTGTTGGAAGCATTGGGCCCATTGTAGCTTCCTCTTGCCGAAGTAACAAATCACTACCCACAAAGCAGCTTAAGGCGACACACATTTAATCTCTTATAGTCCAGGATGTCAGAAATCTGCAATGAGTCTGATAGGGCTCAACTCAAGGGGTCAGCAGGACGGGTGCCCTCTGGAGCATCTGTTTCTTGCCCTTTTCAGCCTGCACAGGGCACTTGCACTCCTTGACTCCTGGACCCTTTGACCATCATCAAAGCCAAGAAGAGCACAGCAACTTCTCTCCTCTTGGACCTCCCACCTCCCTCTTATAAAGGCCTTTGTGATGATGTCAGGCCCACCTGGAAAGTGCAGGATAACCTCTGCACCTGCCCCAGCCCTTCCTGCATCTACCCTGAGCCACCAGAGAGCACAGCAGCAGTGCAGGCTGCAGCAGAGAGACGCAGGCTTGAGCGACCCCCAAGTGGTGGGAGAACCTGCGGTCACACGGGAAATTAAATTGGACCCAGCTTATGCCACGTGCATTCCGTAGTCCCTCCGGTATTTTCCTTCAGTTGTTGGCTCTGAAAAGTAGAAATAACAACCATGAAAATAATAATGTCACTGCACTGTAATTCTTTTTTAAAGAGGTGATTGGGGAGCGCCTGGGTGGCTCAGTCAGTTAAGCGGCTGCCTTAGGCTCAGGTCATGATCCCAGGGTCCTAGGATTGAGCCCAAAACTGGAGTCCTTGCTCAGCATTGAGTCTGTTTCTCCCTCTCCCTCTGCCCCTCTGCCTGTTTGTACTCATGCTCTTTCTCTCTCTCAAATAAATAAATAAGATCTTAAAAACAATAAAAGTAAAATGAGTAATCTGACCGTTGAAAAAAAAAAAAAAAAGAAGAGATTGGTCGTCTAAGAACCGTAGGCCAGGGACCTGCGGCGGCCAGCAGGGCCTTCACGCAGTGTAATCGTTTGCCTTGTGCGGGCGCACACAAGCACACCAGCTCTCAGTTCTGAGCTGGCCCCCTCCCGCCCCCCCACCACACCCCCAGCAGCCCTAGAGAGGTCCTTCTCCAAGCCTCGCCTTCCTTCCTCACTGGGGAAACAGGCTTGGCTGGGGGCCACGCACGCTTGTTGTCAAGTTCGCAGGGAGGCACCAGATGTCAGGCGCCAAGTCAGGGAGAATTGTGTCTGTGCCCAGACACCGGCTCCCTCGGGTCTGGCCTCCACTCCCACTCACAGCCGCCAGCAGGACCCCATCTCAAGCAGTTAGGAGGCTCAGTCCTTCCATGAAGACCCTCCACGCAGCCTGGCAGATCTCCTGCTCCTCGGATGGCTCCTATGCAGCCGGGGCGACCCCCTCCCCGAACTGGAGGCAGCCAGGGCAGTGCAGTGCAGGGCCCCCCATCCACCAGGAGGATCCCCAGCAGGGTGAGGTGGGGAAGCAGCACTCAGGGACTTAGTCTGCTTCTCTACCACCTCCCGGTCCTAGTGCCTTCTATTCCCATCCTTGCTGCGGGGCGGGGAGTCACTTATTAATTCCTCAGGAGCACGGGCTGAGTATCAACAAGAAATATCAATATGATTTGCATCATCAGTAGGCTTCCTTCTCAGAGGAGTCATCAGTACACAGAGCCACTGCACCAGACCTCTGCTAATTGATCCGTTATTGCTTTTGGAAAATAGTTACTGACGCAGGCTCTGATGAACATAAACTGCGCTCTGTCTTTGGTCTGCCTCCTGCCCTTTCTAACTCTGAGTACATTCCGGAAGGTTAGCGGAGACTGATCGAAGGCCCTTGAGGGCAGGAAGCCCAGAGCAGGGACGGCGGCTCGGTCTGAGCTTCCGCAGCTCTCTCCCAACCCTGGTCCAGGGAATATCTTATATGAACCTTTCACCTTGGGAAGGAAGAGCAGCTGCTGGTGCTTGAACCTCCATTGTCATGGAAACACAAACCTCACATGGAGGGAAATCCATGTGAGTCCTTCTAGTGTGGAGGGACCTGAGGCCGACGGCAGCCATGAGCGGCTCTGCGGGGATGGGGTGCAGAGGTCAAAACTCACACACCTGGGGGCGCCTGGGTAAGTCCTGATTTTGGCTCAGGCCATGATCTCAGGGTTGTGGGATCGAGCCCTGTGTCGGGTTCCACACTGGGTGTGGAACCTGCTTAGGATTCTCTCTCCCTCTGCCCCTCCTCCTCTGCTCGCTCTCCCTCTCTTAAAAAACAAAACAAAACAAAAATACAACAAAAAACCCAGCTTGCACCTCCATTAGATATATTCTTGTGAATGCAGCAAATATTAAATAATAAAACACTTAAAATTATTTGTTAAAAGCACCAAAATGTTTAGAATAGAATATATAGGAATAGGGGATTGGCTAAGTGAACCTATGTAACATCGACGGTCTCCAGTACCCAATATATTATTAAGTAAAAAAAAAAAAAAAGCAGGTAATAAAAGTTTACGAAGTATAATCACATGTTATTTAAAAATTTTTCTCTCTAACTATATAATTGTGCTTATGTATATATGCATAGAAAAATTCCTGGTACAAGACAAAACGCAAGCACTTTTATCTGCAAGTAGTGGAAATTAGAAATTATTTTTTATTTACTTTTTTTTATTTTTTAAGTTTTCAAAACTACCCAGGTATAACTTTTGTAATTGAAAACCACAATAGCACTTTCGTGAGGCAAAGAGCTTATCAGAGGTAAGCTGGGAAGCCCACCTCCCACCCCCAGGAGATGTCCACTGGGATCCATGACTGTGCCTTTAGGGACAGCAAAATCCAGACATATCCCAACGGCTTCTAAACACGCAGCCACATGAGGAAGGACATGTCCAGTGGCCGCCTGCCTATCTGTGCAAACGTGCAACACAGAACCGAACGCATCAACCTTAGAGCATCCCAAAACAGCGCTGCATAAAGAAAGCAAGCTGAGAAAAGGAAGCCCTGCCATAGAGCAACATGCTTGTGAGCTGGAAAACATAGGGCAATGCTGTGCGTTCCTCGTGCATCCATTCCCATAAGCCAGGTGTGCAGAACCATGGAGGGGAAGTCGAGCAGGTAGCTCAGAGGCCTTCACCTGTACATGCTGGGTGGTGGGAGCTATGGTGGTTGTTTTGCAGCCTATATATTTGCTCTAAGTATGAAACATCTGGCAATCTTACATGGCCCTGGGATTTGGTTCCTGCATCTGTGCTCGCATCGTTGAATGGATCTGTGGGCCAACGTTGCAATGTGCAGCCTAAAGTGTACTGTGATGGCTTCAGGCTGTCCCTGCATTGGGCAAAGTCTGGCACCAGGAGCACAGCCTCTGGCTAGGACGTAAGCTGTGCATCACAGGAAATAAAAATAGACCTGTTCCAGCCAAAGGGAAGTTGGGCGAGGTGGAGGGTGAGGCAGGCTCCTTGCTGGGAAGTCTGGAAGGAAAGCAGTGTTCACTGATCTGAGACTATGGAGGGACGCTGGCCCTGAATGCAGGGAAGGGTCCAGCTCTGGTACCTGGAGGCCCAGCTGGGGGTGGGGTAGAGGTGGGGGACTCATTATTCCTCACCCTGCCCTGCACTGTACCCTTAGGTAAAGGCCTGAAAGTTTTTTCCTCCTTCATGTGCACAGGTAGAGTAAGGAAGTCATGCTCTATATACATTTGGTGACGATTGTAAAACTAACTGAGAAAGTGCCAGCGAAATGCTTTACAAAGTAAAACAGCAAAATATGTTTACTTTGCTTTATGGAGTGTTGAGTCATGGTGTTCAAGGACTTTGGAAGCAATTCAATCATTGGTTTCGTTTTTAACATTCGTGAATTTTAATCAAAGTAATACATGTGAACAAGGTTAAAAAAACAAATACCAGAAAACCCAGTGATAAAGTAATCTCTCTCCTCCTGCTCCCCCACCCCCACCCCAAAGTTCCACCACCCCAGGCCTTACCTTTTTCTTTTGATCATTTCCCTTTCTAAGTATCTTGTTAGTTATTCCCTTAAGCCTTAATGAAATGCTTGTCTGTCCTCCTGTTTTGCGATTTGTGACCATTTGATAAAGTATACCGGCTTCCTGATATGAAAGAGAATTTATTAATTCCATCTATCCACGCTGTGCTTACATGATGAGGAATGCTTGAGCTCTATAGGTTCTCTCTGAAGCTTTACAAATTGCTGTTCTTCTCATGGATGCTGCCCCACCTTTGGTCCATGTCTCTACTTGCCTTTCTGGAAAGTGAGGGTCCGATGCCCCCTACCATCCACCCCCACCCCGGCCGCCCCTCAGTCATGTACTCTAGCAAACTTTGCAGAGTAAACGTGGATTCAAGTGGTAGAGTAACAAGCACCTCTACCCATTGGAGCTGTGAGCATTTTGATGACTAACCTGTCACTCACTGCACAACCAGGCCCTAGGCTAGGGGACATTTCCTTCTCTGTGAGCCTACAGAAAAATATTCTTAGCATGTAGGGCAAATTGGGTGAACATATTTTATTCTATCAGTAGCTTAAAAGCATATCTCATTTTAGTTTGCATTATATTTGAAACGTCATTATATTATATATATATATGGTTTTTTTTCGGTAGCTATTAATCCCCTTTCTTCCTTTTTGTTAACAAACTAATATAAGGTGCCTCTGCCACGTCTTTCTATTTGTTCATTTTCTTTCTCACTTTGCTGCAATATATCCTCAAGTAACTGTCCAAGAAAAGATGTGTGTGAAGCGTATATGTGTATTTTTGCATCTTTGAAGGTGTGAAGATATCTTTATTCTGTGTCATACTTTGAGTGATATTCAGCCAAGTATAGAACACTAGGTTCAAATTTACCTCCCAAGTGTCCTGTTATGTCCATTGCTACTGATGGGAAGTCTGAGCTGCCATGAATCTCACTTCTTTGCACAAACATTTTACTTTTACCATTTCTGAAATCTTTCAAGCTTTTCTTACTCCCTGTTGTTTCTCACTTTCAAGCAGGTATTTCTAAGAGCAGGTCATTTTTCCTTCACCCTCCATCCCACGTGTCTTTTTAGAAACGGAAATGTTTTCTTCGATGTTTATTGCTAATTTTCCTCCCTTCATTCCTCTCCTTTCTTGAATCATATTACTGGAAGGCAGACTTAGAGAGTCGACTTTGTGTAACCCTTATCTCTACTTTCACTTTTTCTGTCCTGGATTATCCTCCTATTTACCTTCCCTCTTATCTCCTGGACTGCTCCCAGAGCTAGAACGGGCTTCTATACTCAAATCTCATACATCCTCTAAGACGGAGGCCACACTTCTGTCCTTTTCCAGCCTGCCCTAGCATCCCTGTCTCCAGGCAGTGCCCATGCCCCTCTCAGGAAAGGACGCCAGAGTCTCCACTGCATAAGCTTCCTCTACCAGGTTGGGGGCTGTGGGGTATGTCTTTGGGTGGACCTGTGGGGGACTGTGAGAGACTGCAGGGTGGGGTTATAGGTAGGGCGGTGGGGGACAATGGGTAGAGCTGCGAGTGAGGTTGCAGGCAGGGCTGTGGAGCCTGAGTGGGGCTGTGGGTGGGGCTTAGAGGTCTGTGGGCGGAGCTGTAGGTGAGGCTGTGGAGCCTGTGGGGGCTATGGGCGGGGCTCCGGGGGCTGTGGGCGGAGCTATGGGTGAAGCTGTGGGCAGGGCTGTGGAACCTGTGGGGGGGCTGTGGGCGGGGCTTCGAGGACTGTGGGCGGAGCTGTGGAGGAGGCTGCGGGCAGGGCTGTGGGCAGGGCTGTAGGCAGGGCTGCGGGGCTCTGGGCAGGGTTCTGGGTGAGGCTGCGGGGTGAGGCTATGGGACACTGCAGGGTCCAGGCCTTCAGGGGCTCCTAGAAACAGCAAGAGGGAATAAAAGAAGGTGTGGGAAGGAGGAAAGGGAGAGGGGCCAGGCGGGGAAGCCCTCCTTGCTTCCTAAGGCTCCAATAAATTCCCGAAATTCAAGAACTGCTCCCAGTGAGAGGGTTTTCTATAGCAGCCAGGAAGGTTCGGGATTCCTGTGTGGACTGACAGGCGTGAAACAGTCAGCACGTGTGACAGCAGGGCTAGAGGCAGGGGGCTTCTTCACAGAGGCCGCTGTGCTCACCACCGGTCTCTCCCTCTAAACCAGACCCAGCCTTCACCGTGCACCCCTCCCAAAGCTCTGTTTTCCTTCACAGCTCCACTCAGCTCCATGGGAGATGACATTCCCGTGTTCTGTCTCAGGCTCCCGCCACACCCGTGGCCCTCCCACACCAGATGTTCACGTAAGCACCCACTGCGGCTACAACTACGTCTGAATCCTCCGGCTGCATCTCGTGTCCCTGGGAGCGCCTCTGTCCTCCCTTGCACTATCCGTCGCCTTCCAGACCAGGGCCGGGCATTGCCCTTGGCGCGGCAGGAAGCCCCTTTTGACTTCCTCGCTCAGTTCCCGCCCAAGGACGACCCAAGGACTCCTAGAGGCTGCCCTTACTGCTGCAGTCTGTATTTCTAACCCCCACGTGTCTTTCAGCCCTCTGGTTCTGAGAATGTGCTGAAGCCACTCTGGGACACGCTTGCACACATACCACTTATGCAATAGAAAAATGATGCCATAGTCTCAGGGAATAATGACAACAGTCATCACTCGCCTTCTTCTTTGCACTTTGTAATTTTAAGGTACTTTTTACTCATATGAGCTCATTTAAGTCTGCTGTTGATCTCCAGAGAGAGGGAGAGGAGACTCCATCTTCATTTACAGAAGGCCCATTGAGGTTCTGCAGGCCATGTTTGGGCGGTGGCCACAGTGAGGGAGGGGCTGAGCCTCGAGCCCTTTCCAGGTTTTGCTGGGCTGCAGCCATGAGGCCAGTGGCCCCAGCCTTCTCCTCTGCCCCCCATTCTGTAACCAGACTCCCCTGGTTTCTCTGGTCCACGACCACATATCCTTTGTCCTTCACCTACTGGAGAGGTCTGCAGGGGTGTCCCAAGCGGCTCTGTCTCTTGTGATCCCTTATGCCTGTTCTTGGGGGCCACTGCTGCTCTGCTTCATTCCATGGGGAATGAAGCCATTGGGGCCATAGTGTCTGGACGGTGCCCAAGGAGATCTTGGGGAGGACCCATATAAGCATCAGAAAGCAGAGTGGTTTGGGCAGGTGTCATTCTGTCTGCTCGTGTTATTTTAACAGTGTGGGCTCTGCACGGACCCCACACATGGGTCAGGTGGGAACTGGGCCAAGAGCCCCATCTGGGGATCCCACGCATTTCCTCTATTGACCCTCTCAACACCCTGCCTCTGCCCTCCTGAAGCTTCAGGCTTAACAGACTTAACAACTCCAGAGACATGCCCAGGACCCAGCTAGGCCCTGCTGCCCGTGGAGGTGGATAGACGCCGACTATGTTGGCCCCATCATTAAAGTAAATCCTTCATGGAAGGCTTTTCAGCACCTCCGAGGCCGCCACTCCAGCTCCAAGTCACATCGTCTCTTGCCTGGACTAAGACAGCAGCCAATACCGACCGGCCACAGACGACTTATGTCCTTGCCCAGACCCTGCAGGAGCCTTACAAGTCTAGAGGCAGATGCGTGGATCCTTCTCTGATCAGAACCTGAACATGGCTTCCCTTCCCACTCCCACGGGCCCTACCTGACTTGGCACCTGCCTCTCCCAGAACTCTGCCTTGCCTCCACCTTCCTGCCAGCCCCCACCTTGCTAGAATCACACGGCCTTCATGGCAGAGTCTGGCGTACAGCCAGTGAGCCCTGCCCGGGGCCTTTGACATTTTGGACCCAGATATCAAGGTTTGCGCCTCACGCTGAGCGGCTTTGGGCAAACATTCCTCCCTCGAGGCGCATGCCTGCCCCTCCACTCTCGGCCCCTCCCAGAATTGCTCCGACGGTGGCCTGTGTTTCCTAGGCTGTCACCATAGCCCCTCCATGCACCCTCTGTTCCTTTATCAGAAGGCCCCCGCTCCCACCCCTACTTGTCTCCCCCGTTTACCGTACTCCACCCCGCTGTGCTCTGGGGTCAGGCTGCTGCTTCTCCCAAAGACGAAAGAGGGGGCACCGTGCCAGGCGGCAGGCACAGATTCCCGGCCAGACGTGGGTTTGCTTGGCCTTGAAGGTGAGGGTAATCATAATCAGAGTTCCCACTTAAATCATGGTCATTAGGTCCCAGACACTGGTGTACGTCTTTGACCGGTACCAACATGCCTCACTCCCACTACAGCCGGTTTACAGGTGAGAAGCCGGAGGCGGCAGAGAGCAGCGCCCCAGCCCCAGGGCGAGTACAGCAGCCCCCTGCCAACGAGTGCACACGTGCACTTGGATCCAGGGACCTCCCTCGGTGAATCACCAGGACCCAGATGGAGTAACAGGCAGGCATGGGTGTTCCTGCTGGTGCGTACACACACACACACACACACACACACATACACACACACACTTCACTTACTTTTGCAAAAAGAAGTCCTGTGGACATAGGCAGAAAGGATAGGAGAACAAGATTTCTCTGGCCACACATTCTTTGCTACGGCAGCTATATTGAGATAGAATTTATATATCATGCGATTTACAATTCAATGGATTTTAGTATTATTTGGAGGTGCAACCATCCCCCCAGTCAATTTTAGAACATTTCCATCACCTTAAAACATACCCTTGACTTTCACCCTGCTATTCTCCTTCTTGTCTCGCCCCCAGCTCTAAGCCACCAGGAATCTACTTTCTGTGTCTATGGATTTGCCTGTTCTGAATATTTCATGTAAATGGAACCATACAATATATGGGGTTTTGTGTCTGGTTTCTTTCACTTAACATAATCTTTTCAAAGCTCATCCATATTTCACGTGTGTCAGTACTTCATTCCTTTTCATGGCTGAATAATAATCCACTAAATGGATATACTGCTTTTTTTAACCTGTTCCTCAGCTGATGGACATTTGGGTTCTTTCCATTTTATGACTATTGGGGATGATGTTTCTTTTTTTTTTTTAATTTTTTTTTCAGATTTATTTATTTATTTATTTATTTGTCAGAGAGAGAGAGCACAAGCAGGCAGAGTGGCAGGCAGAGGCAGAGGGAGAAGCAGACTCCCCACCAGGCAAGGAGCCCCATGCGGGACTCGATCCCAGGACCCCGGGATCATGACCTGAGCTGAAGGCAGCTGCTTAACCAACTGAGCCACCCAGGTGTCCCTGGGAATGATGTTTCTGAACATTGATGTGTATGTTTTTCTGTGGACAGATGTCCGTTTCTTTTGGGTCTACACCAAGGAGCGGAATTGCTGGGTCACATGGTAGCAACACGTTTAACCATTCGAGGAATTGCCAGAGTGTTTTCCATCTGTACCACTGTACGTTTCCAGGTGCTCCACATCCTCACCGGCACTTGTTCTTGTATGTCTCTGAACACAGTGGGATGGGGGCGGGGGGTTGTTGCGAGGAGGCTGGTTCTGGGGGTCACCCATGGCTGGGGCTTGCTCCCCCACACAGATCGGAACTCCTGATCCATGGGGGGGCACGGCTGTCTGGGCTCCTCCATGCTGGGGCCACCCACCAGCACAGTCTACTTGAGGCCAAGACCGTCTAGCTAAGGAAAGAAGGACAGGGCACAGAGGACAACATTACCAAGCAGCAGGGGCCACAACCTGCTAACGGGGGCGCCCGGGTGGCTCAGTTGGTTAAGCGTCCGGCTCTTGATCTCAACTCAGGTCTTGATCTCAAGGTTGTGAGTTCAAGCCCCACACTGGGCTCTGTTCTGGGCGTGGAGCCTACTTAAAAAGTAAATAATAAATACCTGCTAACATATAGGAAGACCTGGAAAAGAATCCAAGACTGAAGGCAGCAATACGTAGACCAGCTGGATACAGGTGTGGAGGCAGGAGGGTGGGGACAGCCAACATCCGTGACTAGAGACAGGAATTAGGGGACAGACAACTGACCCATGTCCGGGGACTTGATTGTGAAGACTGGCCCTCCGCTGGGTTGGAGAAGGGAAGGGCGGAGCCACCGTGTACCAGGTCCAGCCTGTCGGGCAGGTGGGCACTAGGCAGGGCCTCTCCTGGCAGCAAATGCTCTACCAGCCAAGAACACACCCCGGCATTCCTTGGACAGGTAACTCTGATATTATTTTGGATGAAAACACGGTAGAAGTGTCTATCCAAATGTCTTCGAGGAGGAAACCCACAATTTTAACGTTGCTGAAACATACAGCTTTGGTCTTTTCAGCATTTGTCCTGTTGAAGATAATCTGGGCTGTTAAGAGTCATAAGCCAGCTTTCTAATTAGAATTTAAAGCAATAATTGAGTCACTAATTTAAGCTTGAGATTTTTAACTAGAAATCTAAGTTCTTATACGGTATTGGAATACTTACAGAATGAGAGTCACTATATTTTAATGTATTAGATTTATAAAACAGTACTTAAGTACTCAAGAAGGATTTTTTTTTTTCTTTTGTTTCATTGATACTATTGGATTACTTAAAACTGAATTAAAATTAAACATAAAATGTAGTTTAATACGTTTAAAAGAGGGTAATTAACAAATTATGCAGGGGCATCTGGGTGGCTCAGTGGGTTAAAGCCTCTGCCTTCAGCTCAGGTCATGATCTCAGGGTCCTGGGATTGAGCCCCGTGTTGGGCAATCTGGTCAGCAGGAAGCCTGCTTTCCCCTCTCTCCCTGCCTGCCTCTCTGCCTACTTGTGATCTCTCTCTCTCTCTCTCTCTCTCTCTGTCAAATAAATAAATAAAATCTTAAAAAAAATTATGTGGATGGGCCAAACATAAATCCAAACCCTTCCTCCACAAAGCAATGGTTCAATTTTGCTAAGCTTATGTATAAAATAAGAAGTTTAGAAGGAGAATTTAAGAGCTCAAGGAAGAGCTAGTCCTTTATATCTGGTACTTTGACAAATTGAATATTAATTAAAAATTTTAAATACCATAAGCTCTGAGTTTTATTTACAAAATGTACCCTTTGAAGATCTAAAACGAACGTCCAGTTCCGTCAGAGTGAGGTAATGAGCTCTGGGGTTTTAGAGAAATCCTTTCACTCCTTTGGCACATGGGGGCCGAGGAGGGTCCCCAGGGTGAGCAGGGCTGCCCTGCTGCAGCCTTGGCCCCAAGTGATCTTATCAATTGTGGTCAATCCTAAATCTATCTCCACCGCAGCCAGAGAGACCATTTAAAAGTGTGACCCCGGCTTAATCCCATGGATGTGTTCCTATCACCCTTGATATAAAACCCAAGCTCTGCACACTGGTCCTGCTGCCCTCTCTGGCCATCTGTCCCCCACTTTCCCTCCCCCACCATCCAGGCTCTCTGGCCTCCCATCTGTCACTGGAATCACGGAGGGGCTGCCGTCTAGAGACCGTGCCAGCGGCTCTGTGCTGCTGGATGCTTCCTTCTCCTGCACACACCAGCTCCTTCGCCTCTTTCCTCTCCTGGGCAGGCGCCCCCGACCCGTCCGAGCAAGGCCCCTATCCTGGTAGTCACTGGATCTTCTTTTCCTTTTCCTACTGTCTGGCAGTTCTTATCTCTTCTCTCTGATGTTCGTTGTGTCCTCAATCAGAATGACACCCTAGATACCTCCTGGGTGTCCCGGGCAGTGTCTCATATATTACCAGGTGCCAGATACATGTTCACCGACCCAAATGAACAAGGAATGTGTTGGGAAGCACCATTTTACAGGTGAGAAAACGGGGGCTCACAGACTCACTTGGCCGGTGTCACTCAGATCATAAAGAGCAGGACTGGGATTGGCACAGGGGTCTATCTGACACATGAACCCCCCATGTGCCTGGACCGAGGGCAGCAGCTGGGAGGGCGGGCAGGTAGAGTACAAATTTGAGGGAGGAACCAATCTGCCCTTCAGGGGCAGCACCAGGTGCTACTCCAAAGAGTAAGATAAGGAGATGTGTGAACTTGGCCCTAGAGGAGAGGAAGGACCCTGGTCTGTGGGTTGGAGGGGCAGAGGGCTTGGCTGATGTGGGGGACAGGTGTAGTCCAATGGCGGGGCCCTTCCAATGGTGGTTTGGCCCAGTCCAGAGAGGCAGAGAGGATGGGTGAGGCAGTGGGGGCCGAGGAAAGGAGGTGCAGAGTTCTAGCTCTGAGATTTGGAAGGTGGGGTGAGGCAGACCCTGGGGGGGTCCTGCACCCTATGAAACTCAGCTCATAGTTGCAACCTGCAGTGCTGGGCACACCTCCCTCCATTGCTCAGGGGTCAGGATTGGGCCATGAAAGGGCATCTCATCAGCATGCATTCTGGGAACTGGGACCATGGAGGGACAGGGTGCCCTGGCAGGCTCTGGGGGCTCCTTGAGGTACAGGTCCAGACACTTTCCTGTGAAAGCCACCCCCACCTCTATACTACCTTTCTGTTTTATTTCTCTCAGGCAGGCTGGGCTTGCACCATGTTCTATTCTTACCTTGCTCACGTGCTTGGCACCTCCTTTGAAGAAAGGAGACCAGACACTGGGGCAGATCTGTAAGCCCTGGCCTCATTGGAAGGTGATATCCGTGGGACAGGGGCTTCCAGCCTGTGGGCTGAGGAGGGGGTCCACCCCCCAGGCCTCCCACCTGCCCCAGTCCCACCACTGGTGAGAGGGACATTCAGACAGATGAGGCGTTCCAGGCATCAGCCAGGGTGTAGTTTTTAGACAAGAAGGCCTGGGAGGAGCCCTGTCGAGGTATTTCTCTAGAGAAATCCTTTGGGTTTCAGGAGGAACAAATGAGGGAATCCATGGGATGGTCGTTTCTGAGGGTGGAAGAGGGAAGCCGTGAGCCAGGAGGGCTCACACTGTAGCTGCCCCAGACCCCTCTGGGGGGCGTGTTCCAAACCCAGTGCTGGCCTCACCCCCAAGTTGCTGACGCTGGAAGTCTGGGGAGGGCCGGGGTACTTCCCAAGCGTGCTACTCCTGACTATACTCGGAGGACCCTCCCTACGGAGCAGGCCTGTGCCCCTTTGCTCTTTTCACTGAATGAAAAGAGAAGGAATGAGAGGAGATAGGTAAGGCCCAGTGAGCCCCTATGTCCAACTTAGAACTTGATGTGCTCCTCGTTTTCTTAAAGACCCCAGGCCTGTGGGGGTGGGGGCTGCAGGAGATGCAAGAACCTTGGGAAGCACTTGGGATTTCTGGGTGACTCCTGGTGGCCATAAGGGAGGGGCCCTGTGTCTTGGGTGTTTGGTTCTGTCTCAGCCTACCTGGGCCCTGCTGGGGTGTGGATGAGACCCCATCTCTGTCCTCCAAGCTTTGAAGGCCATGGGGAGTGTGGAGGCCTTGAGGGGTAGGTTGGGTCCTGGAGGTGAGCCAGCCAGGCCCGTGAGTGGGGCATCCTGCGCTGGGAGGGGAGGTGGGCCAGGTGACGGGGTGTGATGGGCCTTGTGTGCAGAGCAACAGGCAGAATCTTGGTGGATCGTGGAAGCCTTGGGGGAGAAGGTGGTGCAGGGGCCCTTCCTGGCTCCCCCAGGCCCAGTAGGCACCCTCCTTCTTCACGTCCTTACTTTTCCTTTGACTCTAATGCAGGGGACATCCCCAGGGCTCATTTCCCCAGAGGCTTGAATTTGGCAAATTTGGCGGGGGGTGGAAGAGGGCGTTGGGGGAGGTCGGGGCCGGCACGTTCGGGTCGGGCAGTGGTGTGCTGGGTGCTGAGTGATTCCCTGACCTGGAGCCCCTAGCAGCCGGCCCACCCACGGCCAGCCCAGCATTCTGACATGCTGGGGCCTGGGCCTGGCCTCCTCCTTCCCAGTGACTTGCTGGGCCGGCTAGGAGCCTGCGGGGGACTGGCCCTCAGGGAGGGGCTCCGGTCTCCCCAGCATGCCACATCCTCCAGGCTTGTCTGTTTTGGGAAGTTCCTGAGCCTGCTTGCCCTTTCAGGCTGAGGCTGCTTCTTGGTTTCCAGCTCTGAAAGTTGTAAGCAAGTCCCTTAACATCTCTGGGCCTCAGTTTCCCCATCTGTGAAAAGAGGATGACTTTGCTCCGAGGATTAAATGAGCTAATCTGTGTACAGCACAAAGCCAGTTTTATTAGTAATGTTACCATTATCAAGCAGACCCAGTGGCCAGGAATTCCCAGCACATTGTATGTGTGGAGGGATGAGCTTTACAGATAAGGGAGTTGCTGGGGGGTGGGGGCAGGGCAGGGTTGTGCAGAGTCCGTAGGCTGGTATGGGGTCTACAGATCCTTTAGCTCTTGTCGGGGTCTTCCAGCCCATCATTTCTGCCATCTTTTCCCCCGGGCCTCAGCCGGAGGACCTTTGGCAAGCATTCCTCCCAAGGAAAACACCACCTTGGAGTGGCTCTTTAGGCCAACCCTGAGTTTATTTTACGTTTTCCACAGTATTGGTGGGCCAAGGAGTCAGCCCATAATTAGTCTAATAATGTGCCTGCCGCACTCACTTCTGTGCTTGGGCTCCACTCGGATGGCTACCCGGTAATTTGCCAGATATCTAGGATAAGGCCTTTGCCTGGACATGTTCCCATCACAAAGCACCCCGTGCTCAGGGTGGGGCCTAATTGTGGTGTTTTCCATGCTTCTTCCCTCCCCCCAGACGTGGTGGGAGCCAGTCCTCGCAAGCAAACCAGTCTCCCCAGTAAACAAGCATCTGGGGAAGGGGCTGCAAGAAGACAGAACAGAGAAAACACGATCTTTTCTGACAGCTGTCCCAAGAGGAAGGGAGACACCTCCCAAGCAAAGCCAGTGCTCTGCATTTGTGTACGGAGCAACCTGAGGGAGTCATGACAGCAGGCGCAGCTCTGTGGAGGGTCCCACCCCACAGCACACTCCCAGACTCAAGGTCAGCGCCCATTCCAGGGACATACTCAGTGCTGTTGTCCCCCTCCCCAGGGAGGTGCCTGCCTGCCCTCCAGGAGTGCCCTGGAGCCAGGTCTCCCTGCCTGCCCCCCACACCTGGGCTCCTGGGCACCATCCAGAAGGAGCAGCTCCCTCTCCCCAGGGCTCAACACCAGGTCCCTTGGGCCACCTTTCCCTCCAGGGACATCAGGTGCCGCTATCACTGGAGGATTGACTTTGGAGCAGGACCCCAGGCCCTGGAGGGACCAGGCAGGAGGACAAGGCCCTGGACCTGTGGAGCAGGAGGGCGGACCTCACCACAGGGCCCCTTTCCCTTTCTGCCCAGGCAGCCGCAGGCACCCAGTGGGCGACCAAGGAGCATCCAGGCCTGGAAGCGCTGGGCCGGTCCTGCCACTGACTGAACTCGCCCACAGGGCTGGCTTTGATCCGCCCGCTGGGTGGGGCTGCATCCTCAGTGAGGTTGTCCCTAAAGCCGGTGCCTGGGGAGACCTGGCCTCCTCCTGGCCCTTATCCGGTGTGTCCCTGGCAGAGTCCAAGTTCCCCCTCACTGCCTTTCTGGAGAGGGCGAGGATACAGGCTACCCTGGAGAAGGTCAGCACCAGTCAGATGGGGAGCCAAGACCCCCTCAGCCGTGCTTACCCGATCCCCCTCTGAGGGGTAACTGGGATCCTTCTGGAAATGGAGAGGGCCTCTGAGCCTGGCAGCTTTGGGGATCCAAGGGTTGGGATCCCATGGCAGGGTATCTGCATCCCCGTGTTTTCGGGGGTCAACTGTGCCAAACTGCCAGGTAATCCCCTTGGCTTCCTGGAGCTGTCAGGCCCACGCAGGTGTGAGGCTAGCCCCTGGGGGTTCCTTGACACTCACTGCTCTAGGTCCAGGCCCAGACCTGCCCTCTCTGTTCCCAGACAGGTCCAAGAGCACTGAGAACCGCCTAGCCGCTGTCCATGGGCTGGGTGCAGGACGGTAGGTGCAGCGTGAGAGCTGGCTCAGCCCAGGTGGGTGTGAGGCTGGGGTTGCCTCGGGGCACCAGGGTACCGGCCACTGCGAGGCAGGGTCCTGTGGCCAGGAGCTCTTGATGCACATGCGGGCCTCGCGCCTGTCCTGTCTCACCTCTCGCCCAGGTCTGCCAGGGAGGAGATGAGAACCTGGCTTTGGGTTCCAGACCTCCAGCCACACTAGGTCCCCTACCTCAGTGTCTCAACGGCTCCAAGGCCCTTTGCTGGATCACCCTTCACAGCTTCAGTGAACTTGGCTCTGATCCTCAACAGGGGGCTTTCCACTGCCCTACCCGTGGGGAGGGTGCCTCAGACCCCCAGGCTTCCGTCAGCGCTTCTCGAACCCACAGAAGCCACAGCAAGCGGCTTTCAACTGCCTTGTCAGGTGCAGTGTCCTACTTTCCCATGCCATCATCACCCTCCTATCCCTCTGCCTGGCATCAGTTGGGAAAGGGGCAGTCCCACATGAATTTGGTCCCAGGAGTCGCTGCAGCGAGAGCAGTGGAAAAGATGAAGATGAAATCTTGCTTTCACTTCCGTGCTTGTATTTTAATTGGGTGAGGGGCAATAAACCCCCAAGCTCATGTGTCAGGTGGCTATAGTAATAAAGAGATAACAATGATGAAGGAAAGGGGACCTCCAAGTGGAGGGGATGATCTGCGGTTTTCAATGGGTTGGCCAGGAAGGCCTTCCTGAATAGGTGACATTTAAATCAATATCTGGAAAAAGTGAGTTAATAGGACTTAATAGGTATCTGGGGGAAGAGTTTCCAGGCAGAGGAAAGAGCAAACCCGAGGTCTTGAGATGGAGGGATGGACAGGATAGCTTGTAGGCCAAGGGATGGAGGACGAGAGGAGGGACTGCCCCTCCTCTCATCCTAGGGACAGGCCCTAGTCTTCTCCCTGGCTCCTACTCCTAAAACCCTTGGAATTTCCTGAGCGATGGGAGTGTCTTCTATTATTTGAACACACCTGAGTTTATGCTAATGAGATGGCTTAGGGAGGGGCCCCTACCTGTTGCAGGATGGGGCTAGTTCTTTAGAAAGACCAAAGGATTAGAAGGTTGGAACTTTCCACCCCTCCAACTGATCTCTAGGAAGGAGAAAAGTGGGGGCTGCAGATTAAGCTCCATAAAACCTCTTGAACAGGGTGCCTAGGTGGCTTATTCGGTTAACCCTCCGCCTTCCGCTCAGGTCTTGATCCCAAGGTCCCAGGATCAAGCCCCATGTCAGGTTCCCCGCTCAGCGGGGATTCTGCTTCTCCCTCTCTCTGCCTGCTACTCTGCCTACTTTCGCTCTCTCTTGTTTTGTCAAATAAATACATAAAATCTTTAGAAAGAAAAATCTCTTAAACAATGAGATTTCATGAACTTCCAGGCCGGTGAATACCTCCACATGTGGGGAGGCTGGCATGCCCCAGTTCCTCAGAGACAGAAGACCCTGCTCTCGAGATCAAGCCTTCTGGATCTTGCCCTATATACCTCCTTATCTGGCTTTCCATTTGAATCCTTTATAATAAATTGGGACTTGTAAGTAAGTTTTCTCGGAGTTCTGTGAGCTGCTCTAGCAGATTAATTGAACCCGAGAAGGAGGTGGTGGGAGCTCTGATTTATAGCTGGGTGGTTGGAAGCCCAGGGGACAATCTGCCCTTATAACCAGGATCTGAAGTGGGGGGCTGTCTTGCGAGTCTGAGTCCCTAGCCTTCGGGATCTGAAGCCATCTCCAGGTAGGTAGTGTCTGAACTGAGTTAAATTTGTAAGACATCCATCCAGTCGATGCCTGTGGGGAATTGGAGAGTTGTTTGGTAGCTTTGGGAAACATGCCAGAGGCCCCGACTTGGGTTTTAAATGGATCACTGCTGCGTGGAAAAAGGAGGGGTGGGTGAGGGGAAAACAGGGGACCAGGCAGAAGGCAGATCTTGGGAGAGGTGGAGGTGTCCTGAGGCAGCGTGTGTTTTGTGTGTGTGCGCATGTGTGCGTGTGTGTGATGGTGGTTGGATGCTGACCGCACTGAAAAGGGATCAATGGCTAGATTCGGTGGCTGTGACCATGAAAGGAAGAAGGAAGATGAGCTGGCTCCAAGATTTCCAAGCCTGAGCACCCAGCAGCACAGAATTGCTATGGTCCTACTGATACCTCTAGGCGACCTTTTGAGGGAGGGGCTGTCATAAGTCCAAAACCCGACCTTGGAAGATGAAGAGACATGTCTTTTAGCCCACAAAGTTATGCTCTCTTCTCTAAATCTCTCATCTGCCAGTCATTCCAGGTAGGAAGAGTTATTGGAGTGTGTTGCACACCTGCACAGGGAGGTCCCATGGGGATGGGGAGGTGGCCCATCTAAGCCAGCCTGAGTGACACAGGGCATGGGTCTAGAGAGGGGAAGAAGGTGATGGGCTGCCTGCTCCGAGTGCATGGCTGGGACCTGCACCTGTCCTGGATCCCTTCTGGATGTGTGCCATGCAGAAGAAAGCAGGAACAGTGGCCAGCATTGAATGGGGTCACCCGAGCTGTGTGCCTGGGCAGAGCCCTTCCCATAGAGATTTGATCCCCTTAATGATAACCCTGCAAGGGAAAGACATGATGCTATGGTCCAAATGTTTGTGTCCTCCCCTAAATTCATATGTCAAAATCCTAACCCCCAACGTGAAGGTATTAGGAGGTGGGGCCTGTGGGAGGTGAGTAGGTCATGAAGGTGGAACCCTCATGAGTAGGGTTAATGCCCCCAGAAAGGAGACCCCAAAGAGCTCCCTCGCCCCTCCCATGGTGTGAGGAGGACACAGCAAGAGGACAACTGTCTGTGAACCGGGATGAGAGCTCTCATTAGACACTGAATCTGCTGGTGGCTTCATGTCGGACTTCAGGTACCCAGAACCGTGGGAAATAAACACCAAAGGGGCCCGACTCAATGTAATGATTTTCTGACTCTACATTGGTGTGAAAGCAACACGCATTTGGTAGAAACCATACTTTGAATTTTGAACTTTGATCTTTTCCTGGGTTAGCCTAGGTGGCATAGGGTTCTCTGGTGATGCTGGGCGGTGGCAGTGGCCGCAGCTCCCAGCCAACCTCTCGATCAGGAGGGGAAGCAACTGACACCCTCACACCCATTCTGTTCTCCACTTTCAGTACAGTAATCACTGAATTATATGAGGCCGCCAACACTTCATTTCTAAATAAGCTTTGTGTAAGATGACTTTGCCCTCTGTAGGCTCATGTGAGTGTACCGAGCACACGTAAGGTAGACGGAGCTATAATGTTCCACAGATTAAGTGTCTTGAATGCATCTTTGACTTACGGTCTTTTCGACTTACAGTGGGTTTATTGGGATAGGATCTCATAGTAAGGGGAGGACGATCTGTGTTCTTGTTTATGAGTCACCAGTCTAGGGTTATTCTCTCCCGGCATCCCGAACAGACTCAGACACTGATGTTGTCAAGCCCATTTTACAAATGAGGGAGCCGAAGCTGGAGGCAGAGGACTTGCCCGAGGCCACACCGCTGGGAGGCGGTGCAGGGACCCGAACCTCGCTCTCTAGTTCCCAGGTCCCCAACCTTCCTCCCAGACGGCCAACTCTGTCTGCTCCTCGGAACCCAGAGAGCCTCGATGTTTGAGGTCTCGGCCTCCGGGGGCTGGCCCAGAATGGGGGCGAGCCCACTTTGTCCTGGGTCTGGCCTGCAGCACATTCTGCTGGCACTGAAGAGCTGGAAAAGTGAAAAAAAGGGTAAGTCCTGAGTTGAGAGCAGCTTCCTTACGTTGGATGGGAAAGCCACGAGCTAGGACGAGTCCCCATCTCGAGGATACTGGAGGCTACAATGATCAGTCCAGAAGCAGCAATCTCCTATGAACCAGGCACTGTGGCCAGAATGGAGTGTGTAGTGGTCAGAACACAATAGGCTGGCGTGACAAGCATCCTCCCAATCTCAGTGGTTGAAAACAAAAGGCTGGTTTCTGGCTCCTGCCGTCCGTCCAATGTGACCGGCAGAGGGGACGTTTCCACGTCTTCCAGAAGAGTAGGCGAGAAATGGAGCCCAGCCGTGAGACCTGTCACATGCGCTTTGCACTCCAATTGCCTGGCCCACAGCAAGCCGCACGGCCACGTGTCTATTCGAAGGGACGGGAGGGGTGATGTTTCTGCCAGACGAAGGATGCGGTTTCTGTTCCTGTTGCTTGATCACGTGTTACCCCAAACATAGCCGCTTAGCTCATTCTGTTCTGCATCCGAGTGTCAGGATTTGGGCAAGAGCGCAGCAAAGAAAGCTGAAATCTGTTCATGGCATCTGGGACCTCACTGGGAGGACTTCGAGGCTGGGGGGACCGCCGGGCTTGGGGCTGAAGATGACCGCGTGTCACCTGGTCACATGCTGGCTTGGACTGTTTCGAGAAACATCCATGTGGCCTCTCTGCAGCTTTGGCCTCCCTAAGGCACGGTGCCTGCGTTTCCAAGGGGAGAGTACCAAGAGGACCAGACAGAAGCTGGCTCATCATTTGTGACCTGGCTTCAGAAGTCAAAGTGTGTCACTTACCCTAGAGTGGCACCCTCCCTGGATTTTGGCGGAGGGAGCATAGCCCCTGCCTCTCTGTGGGAGGATGGTCAGAGCTGGTGGTACATACAAAGACCAGAAGTTCGGTGGGTGGAGACCCCATTTGTTGCTAACTTTGGAAAATGCGGTTCGCCGCAGAGGAGAGATGGAAGGCAGGTGAGCAGCACTGTCTCCTTGGGTGGGGAATATACTGTATGTTGAGATAGCACCTCTGACCTCTCAGCACAGGGCATCCTCCTTCAAGATTATGCTTGAAAAGAGGAGGTTGAAGTGAGAAGAGAAGGGGAGATTGACTGGGACCCCTCCCCCAGAGGCACTGCTTAAAGGGGGATGGGGGAGGGGAACTCGTGCCTTGGGACACTTTATTCACCATGGAGATGAGTCCAGACCAAGACTTCCCGCCCAGGTCCCCCAGGCAGCCCCAGATGACAAAGGCCCTGGAAAGGCATCATAGTCACGGGGTGAGTGAAGGGAATGATGTGGGAGAAGAGGGGACCGAGCCTGAACGTTCCCATCTGGAGCAGGACCCAGTGATCGCCTTTGGCCTGAATGTTAGCAGGCACCAGACCCAGGGCTGTCGTGTCTTCCCGACTGCCAGCGTGGATAAGAAGCTCTTTCCCCGGCAGCAGCGGCCACAGGAAGCCCAGGGTGGAGCTTGAGAAAGCAGGCTCCGCGTCCTCTGCACGCAAGTCACCAAACATTTATTTCTTCAGCTCGTTAGTCTGGAAGTCTTTCTACTGGGGCAGACCCTCCCCTGGGATGCAGAGATTGTTCTGGCTCAGCCGAGGGCAGTAAATGGGGCCTTATCCAAACAAGAGATGCGAAAATGTGGAAAAAATACTTCGGAAAATGTTTGCATTGGAAGGACGGGTGAGGGCACTCATGAATTGTTTTCTTCTTTCCTAGCATCCCTGACGGTAACTGGTCCCAGCAGAACTGATGCTCGGGCGCAGGACCCGGGGGACGCGGCAGGAAAAGCAGAACAGAGGAAGGGCGGGCTACTGGAAGGCTGGGGGAAACAAGTTGTTTGTTGACTTTCGCTCCACAGCTCTGTTGCCAGTTCAAACCAATAGTCTCCCTCGACCCCTGGAATGTTCGAGGACACAGATATGTCCCTGATTCTCTTAGTGGCTCTGTGACTCTGAACTAGTATTGGGGCAAGAGCTTTTCTTCCCTCTGGGCTGGGAAATGGTGGGTGAGGTATTTAGAATCAAGAACCACAATGAAACCGGGTGTCTGGCAGATAATTAATAGGGCATTAACTCTGACCCCAGAATTCTTGTCCCTGGATGGAGAATATGTTGCACAGGTCTTAAAGACCCGGCAAGGGTGTCTTAGCGTGTTCCAGCTGCTGTAACAGATTAGCACAGAAACTTCTTTCTCACACTTCTGGAGACCGGAAGTCTGAGGTCAGGAAGTCAGCATGGTTGGGTGAGGGTCCTCTTCTGAGGTGCAGACTTCTCGTCATAGGTGGGGCCTCTTGTGTAAGAGCACAGGTTCCATTCATGAGGGTTCCCCACCTTCATGACCTAATCCCCTTCCAAAGGCCTCACCTCCTAACACCATCCCATTGGGCCTATGGGTTCCAACATGTGAATTCTGGGCAGGCAAAAACATTTGGGGCACAGCAAAGAGGTGAGTAGACCATTCTGAGCCACGGACAGTCAGCTGGCTGTCTTCTCGAGTGCCCTTCCATCATGTGCAGGCCCATGAGGAAGATAAAATCATGGAAGGGACATGGTGCCCGCCCCCAGCAGGCCCCACTAAATATGCTCCTTCCTTAATAATACAACCCTCTGGTTTGAGCTTGGCACACAGCTATCTGGACCAATTCTGGCCTGTGGGATGTGAGTGGCGGCATCATGAGTGACTTCCATCCTGGGAAATAGCATTAAAAGGAGCAGATGAGCCGTCCCTCCCTCTTTCTTCTTCTGGAGTGTGGACTCCTGGCTGGAATGTAGACAAGATGACTGGAGCTGATGCTGTCCTCGTGGGCCATGTGGCGATCTAAGGAGTGAAGCCACACACAGCCAGGCAGGGGAAAGAGAGAGCCTAAACCTCAATGTGCAGCAGCCTCCCTAGCAGACCTTCCTACCTCCCACATTGACCAAACTATTGTCTCTTTAAAGTCACTACTGTTTTAGAGTATCTTTCCCCCACAGCCGAAGGTAATCCTCACCCATACACCACTTGCAGAGTGCTTATAGTCAATTATGTTTCTCATGCCAAAAGTTAGCCAGTTAGAAGTAATTTTGTTAGATGAGAACACCCTAGCTAAACGAAGGCGATTCAGTGGTGGGATGGGGCTGGTGTTGGAGGGAAGAGGCTTCCTACACATAGACACATTACCAAGAGTCTGGTGACGACTGCATGCATCTAGTACTTACAGACCTACCAGAGAGGAGTACTAGCTTAGGTGTCCACAGGGTAGTCTGTGCATCTTTTCACTTCCTGCTCTTCTCCAAATCCCCTGGAAATGGCAACATAATGTAATCCCAAGCAGATTCAAGAAGAGGATGAGTGCATAGGTGAGTATCAGTGAACTGGTGACATGCATAGATTTCTAGAATGTAGAAATCAGGTATGATCATATTGATTAAAAACCATGAGGAGACTACATCCCACTAGGAGACTTCATCCCACTAGGTATGCAAGAGGCAGCCCGTGTAGAGGTGTTAGCCTCCCTGAACACCTGGGAAAGCTGTGAGCTCAGAGTCTGAAGTTTGAGAACAGAAGTCAGCCAGGGGCTTTACTGCCATGGAGAGGAGGAATGATGCAGGGATTGTCCATAAAACAGTGGAGAGAGCACTCTGCTAGCCTCTAACCCCAGGCTTCACCCTGAGGCTAACAGTGCTGTGTTTGCACTTGGAAATGACCTTGGGAGGAGGCTTAGAACCCACCTGCATAAAGCCCTCATTAGTTGGGTCTTTTTGTGGGGTAAGGAGCCCCGGCACCCTCTAATGAAGGCTGCCAGTTACTATGAGTCACCCTGTATGCAGAACTCAAGCCAGACTTCTCGGGAAGGGGTGAGGCCTGCTGAGTAAACAGACCCAGGAGCCACAGACGGAAGCCTTGCCAGCTGTCTATATGCACCAGTCTTGTCTTTCATTTGTACATGTAAACAGGCAACCAAGGAAAACAGTCACCACAAGAGAGAAAGACCCCTATGAACAAAAGTAACAGCTGTTCCGGGAAGATATAGATAACAAAGGCAATGAGTAAGTCCAAAAATCATGATTAACACCTCAGAGAAATGTGAGGAGGTATTAAATTCCCAAAACAGGAACAGGAAGCTAAAGAGAGGAAAAATCAAGGAACAAGAAAAAGTTCATAGACATCAAAACTATGACTGCAAAACAAAACAAAACAAAACTCAGGAGAGGGATTGGAAAATGCAGTCAGAGAAACTTCCCAGATGTAGGGCAAAAACACAAAGAACATTTGAGGAAAGTTAAGAGATGTGCAGTATCAGTCCAGGGAGTCCAAAATGTGTCAGTAAGAATTCAGAAACAAGGAAGGGGACAAAAAGTGGAAGGTAAGTGTACTGGTTGCTATTGCTGTTGTGACAAATTTAGTGGCTTAAAACAACACAGATATATTACTTTATGGTTACAGAGGCCAGAAGTCCTAAAATCAAGGTGTTAGCGGGGCCGCATTCCTTCTAGAGGCTCTAGCAGTGAATTCATTTCCCTACCTTTTCCAGCTTCTGGAAATTGCTTGCATTCATTGGCTCATGGCCCCTTCCTCCATCTTCAAAACCGTTAGGTAGCATCTTCAAGACTCTCTGACAGCGACCTCTATTCCCATCACCACATTGTGCTCTCTCCTCTTTCTGCTATCATATTGCCTTCTCCACCTCTGACCCTGTAGCCTGCCTGTTATGAGAACCCTTGTGATGACATTGGGCTCATCCAGTTAATCCTGGAAAATCTCCTTGTCTCAACATCCTTAACTTCTTCACATCTGCAAAAGTCTCTTTTCCATGTAAGATAACATATTCACAGGCTCCATATCTTCTATGTAAGATAACATATTCACATCTTTGGTGAAGCCATTACTCTGTTGATCATAGTGGGAAATAAAGAAATGATGAGAGAAAACTTCCCAGAGCTAAAAAAAGTAGGAAAAGTTTTAAAATTAAAATTAAAAATTCCAGAAGTAATTTTGTTAGATGAGAAATTACTTAATTTACTTAATGGAATGATTAATGGAATTACTTAATGGAATGATTGAGAAAAGATCAATACCTGGGAACTCTATCATGCATATTTGGAAAAATAAGGAGAAAATCCTAAAGGCTGCCTTGGAGAAGAAGGGGGTACATGTCACCGGCAGAGGAAGATCAGCAGTGTGGTGTGCTAATGAGAAATAGAAGACATCCTTCAAGGCTTAAGGGAAATTATCTTGACGGTACAATGAAGACATATTTGTATATACGTTTCATACAAGAAAAGACTCTGAAAGTTGACCTCCCATGGACTTATTCTGAGACAGTATACTTTGAGGTGTACTCTGGCTACAAAAAAATGAAATTAAAAAAAAGAAAAATTAGAACTTTCCCGAACTATGGAGCTTAGTCAGTACTACAGTGAGAAGAAATTCTATACCAGCTATTCGAAGATGACTCAATAGTAGGAAATCTACTATTAAAATTGATCACATTAATTGAAGGAGAAAAATAATTATATGCTTATCTCCACAGATGCCAAGAAAGCCTTTGAAAAAAATCAGCACATATTTGTACTTAATGGTCTTGAAAAAAATGAATGGGTTCTTCCTTACCAGGAAATACAGTCCTAAAGCTGATGATTTAGTTAATAGGAAAATACTAGAAACATTCCTATCAAGGTCAGGAACAAGACAAGAATGCTTTCATTATTATTTAACATAATTGCTTATGCAATCAGATAAAATAATTGGAGGGATAAAAATTGGAAAAGGAGTAGAATTATCTCTATTTGCAGATGACAAGACAATGTACCTAGAGAGAAAATCCTGGAGAACTGTTGGTAAAAACACCTCAAAGAATAAAAGAATTTTATAAGACAGCAGTACGTAAAATTAGCACATGGAAATTAATAGGCTCCTATGTTACGTGTAACACATCATTTGTACAAATAAGGTTAAAAGTTGAAATGAATCCTCAGATACTCATAAGGAAGACTGAGGAGACCCTGCAAAGGCTTCCTAGTGACGCAGGCCACCTCTCCCCTATCTTCTTCACCCTTCCTCTCCCTGCAACCCCTCCCCAATGGGAAAAAAGTCTTAAACTACAAGAATGGAGAAGGGCAGCAAACAGTGTCACCTTATGGTACTGAAGAAAACTGATTACAGCTGGGGAAGGAGATAGAAAAAAATCTTCTGCCCCATGGGAAAGGGCAGGAAACATGTGGGCCCAGAACTACAGCTAGAGGAGGCACATCCCCAAGACCCAGGGACTGGGACTTAAAAAGAATGTTGGGGAATGTCCCAATGCATCCTACCTCCCCCTCCTAGCAAAGAACACCAAGTGACTGCTGTGGAAACTTCCCCAAGAGACAGAGGTCTCTGCAGTGCAGTACTAAAAACCTAATGTTAAAGGTCGAGCACACTATGAAGTGAAACCTCAGCAAAAGAGCCCCCACCCCAAACACCCTAAACTTCTATCACTAGAAGAATTTAAAACCTGTTACGCCATGAGGGCAACAATGACAACAGTAAAGTCCAAACCCAGTCTGGCTCCTGATTACATTAATAAACTCCCTAGCAGAAGGACCTAACAGAAGGAAAAATGTACTCATTTCCAAGCATAAAATGTATTTATTTCAGCCTCTACAGTCTAATGTCTGTGTTTTAACAAAAAAATTATGAACCATATGATAAAGCAAGAAAAAAAAATACAACCCCAAGAGACAAAGCAATCAGCAGATCAAAGAGATATGGTGCAGATGTTTGAACTATCTCCTAGGGAATTTAAAATAACAATGATTAATATGTTAAAGACTCTTAAGGAAAAATTAGCTATACTGAAGATCAGACAGATAATTTTAGCAGAGAAATGAAAACTGTATGAAAGAATTGATGGAAATACTAGAAATGAAAAGCAGAGTCACAAAGATGAAGAACACCTGTAACTGGCTCATTAGTATAGGAGCTATAGAGAAGGTAAGAATCAAGGTGAAGTTGAAAGTTAGTCAATGAAAACATAAAGAGAAAACAAGAAGAACCAAATCAAACCAAACCAAACAGTGTATCAAGAGCTGTGGGACAACACCAAGTGGAATCCTAAAAGAAGGAAAAGAGAATAGGAGAGAAGTATTTGAAAAATATTGACTGATATTTTCCCAAAGTTAATGACAGACACCAAACCATAGATCCAAGAAGCTTAGAGAATGCCAAATAGGATAAATGAAAGAAAGAAAGGAAAAAGGCAAGGAGGAGAAGAGAGGGGAAGAGAGAGGGAAGGGAAGGAAGGAAGAAAGGAAAGAAGAGAGGGAGGAAAGAAAAGAGAAAAGAAAAGCCACTCTTATGCATAGCATATTTTAATCGCTGAAAACAAAGAAAAAGGAAGAAAAAAACCTTCCAATAAAGAAAATTTCATGCTGAGATATGCTTGTTGATGAATTCCACTAAATAATTAAGGAAGAAATAATAATACCAATTCTACACCATCTCTTCCAAAAAAGCAGAAGAGGTGGCAACATTTCTCAACTCATTTTTTCAGCCCAGTATTACACTGCTACCACACTGAGATAGGCTGTACAAGGAATGGAAACTATACGTTGATATCCCTTATGATTATAGAGACAACAATCATCAATAAAATGTAAATAAATTGAATCCATCAATGTATAAAGACAACAGCACATCACAATCAAGAGGAGTTTATCCCCAGAATGCAGAGCTAGATCAAATGTTTTAGATCAACATTTGGGGTTTGATCAATATAATTTACCTTATTGGGGCACCTGGATGGCTCAGTCAGTTGAACGTTTGCCTTTGGCTCAGGTCGTGATCTTAGGGTCCTGGGATCGAGCCCCACGTCAGGCTCCCTGCTCAGCAAGCAG
The DNA here is from genome assembly GCA_028533885.1 of Nasua narica. Lineage (NCBI taxonomy): Eukaryota > Metazoa > Chordata > Mammalia > Carnivora > Procyonidae > Nasua > Nasua narica. The sequence goes on from CM052797.1 coordinate 18,128,495, forward strand.
TCTGCTTCTCCCTCTTCCTCAGCTCCTCTACACCGTTCATGCTCTGTCTCTCTCTCAAATAAACAAAATCTTTAAAAATATGTAATTCACTTTATTAAGAAGCTTTTTAAAAAAAGAAAACCAAAATAAATTTTAAAATTAAAAAAGAAAAATAAGTAAAGAAGAAAACCATATGATCCACTCAATAAAAGTATAAGAAGCAGGACTGAAGAAATTATATTACATGAATCCAAGACTTATTTTCATGACATAGTAATTAAAACAGTATAGTACTGGAATAAAGATTTTAAAAAAGTAGATCAATGTAATAGAATAGAGAGTCCAAAAATAAACCCATATACATTGGGCTCAAATTTAGTAACAAATAAAAAGAATTATATACCAAGACCAACTGAGATTTATCTCAAGGATGCAAGGTTGGTTTAATGTCTAAAAATTAATGAATACAGGGCACCTGTGTGGCTCAGTGGATTAATGCCTCTACCTTCAGCTCAGGTCATGATCTCAGGGTCCTGGGATCGAGCCCCGCATCAGCCTCTCTGCTGGGCAGGGAGCCTGCTTCCCCTGCCCCCCGCCCCTGCCCGCCTCTCTGCCTACTTGTGATCTCTCTCTCTCTGTCGAATAAATAAATAAAATCTTTAAAAATAAAATAAAAATTAATGAATATAATGCATCATATTAATTGACTAAAAAATAAAAGTCACATGAACATCTCAAAAATCATTTGGCAAAATTCTATAGCCTTTCAAGAAAAAACGCTCATTAAACTAGGAACAGAAGGGAACTTCCTCAATCTGATAAATGTGTCTATGACACACCCACAGCTAGCATCAGACTTAATAGTGGAAGACTAGATGCTTTTCCCCTATGATCAGGAACAAAACAAGGAAATCTGCTCTAGGCACTTCTATTCAATATTGTACTAGAAGTTCTAGGCAGGGAAATTGGTAAGGAAAAGAAATAAAAGGCATCTAATTTGGAAAGGAAGACATAAAATTATCTCTGTTTGCAGATGGCATGATCTTCTATGTAAAAAGTCCTAAAGATTTCAAACACACACACACACACACACACACACACACACACACACACACACACACACCCTTTAGGACTAATTAAGGAATTCAGCAAAGTGGGAGGATACAAAATCAACACACACAAATCAGCTGCATTTCTATACACTAACAGTGAACAATCCAAAAAGGAAATGAAGAAAAGAATCCCATTTACATTAGCCTCAAAAATAATGAGATACTTAGGCATAAACTTAAGCAAGGAGGTGAAAGACTTGTACATTGAAAACTGTATAATAGTGTTTAAAGAAATTGAAGAAGACATAAATGAATGAAAAGGCATCCTATATTCATGGACTGGAAGACTTAATATTATTAAAATGACCATACTACCCAAAGCAGTCTACAGATTGATTACAATTACTATCAAAATCCCAATGCAATTGCTATCAAAATCCTTATTTCAGATACGGGAAAAAATCCTAAAATTCATATAGAATGTCTAAGGACCCTTAAATAACAAAAACACTATTGAGTAAGAAAAACAAAGATGGATGTCGCATACTTCCTGATTTCATAACATATTACAAAGTCACTGTGGTCAAAACAGTATGGTATTGGCATATGGACAGATATACAGACTAATGGAATAGAATAGAGAAGTCCCAAATAAACCTTCCCACATATGGTCAAATGATCTTCAGTAACAGTGCTGATATTACACATGATGGTGAAGGGATAATCTCTTTAACAAATTGTGTTGGGACCGGATATCCACATGCAAAACAATGAAACTGGACTCTTATCTTACACCATATACAAAAATAACTAGAAATGGATTAAAGACCAAAATGTAAGACACAAACGATACAACTCCTAGAAAGAAAACATAGGGGGAAAGTTTCCTGACATTGGATTTGGCAATGATTTATTGGATATGATTTACTGGATATGATGTCAAAAACATAGGGAACAAAAGCAAAAATAGACAAATGAGACTGCATCAAACTTAGAAACTTCTGAACAGCAAAGGAAATAGTCAGTGGAATGAAAAGGCAACCTATGAAATGGCAGAAGATATTTGCAAATCATTTATCTGATCCTCATCAGGCTTAATATTCAAAATATATAAATAACTTCTACCACTCAACAACAATAACAAAAATAACCTGGCTAAAAATGGGCAAAGGATTTTTTAAAAGTTTTATTTACTTAAGTAATCTCTACACCCAAGGTGGGGCTTGAAATCATGACCCTGAAATCAAGAGTCCCATGCTGTTCTGACTGAGCCAGCCACATGCTCTGGGCAAAGGATTTGAATGGATATTTCTTCAAAGAGGTTATACGGATCACCCATAAGCATACGAAAAGATGCTCAACATCACTAATCATCCGGCAAATTCAAATAAAAACCAAAATGAGAGATCACCTCACACCTATTGGGATGGCCACTATCCCCCCAAAAAACAGAAAATAACAAGTATTGGCAAGGATATGGAGAAATTGGAACACTTGTGCCCTGTTGACGGGAATGTAAAATGGTGTAGCCACTGTGGAAAATGGTATGGTGGTTCCCCAAAAAACTTTAAAAAGGATTACCATGAGATCCAGTAATCTCACTTTTGGATATACATCCAAAAAAACTGAAAACAGGGCTTCAAACACATATTTGCACATCCAGATTTACTGCTGTGTATTAGTCACAAAAGCTAAGAGTTGGAAGCAACCTCAGTGTTCACTGACAGATACATGGATAAAGAAAATGTGGTAAATGTGGGGGAATATTATTGTCTTAACAAAAAAAAAAAAGAAAATCCTGTTATATGCTACAACACGGAAGAAACTTGAAGATATCGGGCTAAGTGCAATAAGGCAGTTGCCAAAAGACAAATATTGTATTATTTCCTTTATATGAGGCATCTAAAAGAATGAAACTGTTAGAAAGCAGAATTCTGGTTCCCAGGGGTTGGGAAGAGGAGGGAAAAGGGAGTTGTTCAATGGGTGTAGAACTTCAGATGAAAAAGCTCTAGAGAGCTACTGCACAAGAATATGCACATAGTTAACAACACTATACTATACACTTAAAAATGGTTAAGATGGTGGGACACCTGGGTAGCTCAGTCAGATAAGCATCTGACTTTGGCTCAGGTCGTGATCTCAGGGTCCTGAGATTGAGTTCTGAATTGGCCTCCCCACTCAGTGGTGAACCTGCTTGTCTCTCTGACCCACCCTCCTCTCTCCCTCTCTCTCAAATAAATAAATAAATAAATAAATAAATAAATAAATAAATAAAATCTTTTTTTTTTACAGTCTTTTTTTTTTTAAATTTTATTTATTTATTTGAGATAGAGACAGTGAGAGAGAGAATGAGAGGGGAGAACGTCAGAGGGAGAAGCAGACTCCCCGTGGAACTGGGAGCCCGATGTGGGACTCGATCCCAGGACTCTGGGATCATGACCTGAGCGGAAGGCAGTTGCTTAACCAACTGAGCCACCCAGGCGCCCTAAATAAATAAAATCTTTAAGAAAACTAGTTAAGATGGCAATTTTCTGTTATATTGTTTTTTACTACAATAAAAAAATCAAGTCCCTTGGATATTTGTATATGGATGAAATATGGATGTATATGGATGAAAGTGTAAATTAAAAAAAATGTGAAGAGAGTGAAGTCTTTGGACGAATTAACTATGTGGATAGGAAGGCTGAGTATTTCAAAGGTTAAATCTCCATAAATTGATCTACTGATTTGATGTAACCTTAAAATCCTAAAAAAAATTTTTTTTTTGGTGGAACTTGAGAAACTCATTCTAAATTTTATATGGAAATTGTACTAACTAAAATAGTCAAAATATTCTTGAGGAAGTATTGGAAACAAGTGGGAAGATTTGCTCTACCAGATTGCAAACTTATAAAACTGTAATAATTCTTTTTTCTTAAAAGATTATTTATTTATGTATGTATTTGTGTATTTATTTATTTGAGACAGAAAGAGAGCATGAGCCGGGGAGAGGGGAAGAGAGAGAGAGGGAGAAGCAGACTCCCTGCCCTGCAGGGAGCCTGATGTGGGGCTTGATCCCAGGACCCTGACATCATGACCTGAGCCGAAGGCAGATGCTTAAGTGATTGAGTCACCCAAGTGCCCCTACAATAATTCTGACAATATGTTACTGGCAAGACTGATTATATAATTTGTGGGATCCACTGCAAAATAAAGATGCAGGACCACTTACTAAAAAATTACTAAAAATTTCAAGGCAGCAATAGGAGAATTTCAAATCAAGTGCAGGCCTCTTCTGAGCATGAGGCCCTGTGTGGCTGCATAGGTTGCAAACCCATGATTTGGCCCCAGTTATTGGCTCAAAAATGTAAAATAAACCAGAATAGGGAGGTCAGAATAGGGAGCCTAGAAACAAGCCCAGGCATTAAAAACTCATTTGACTTATGACAAAAGGTGGCACTGCAGTGGAGAAAAGTGTGGACTTAAAAAAATGAGACGTCCTTTAAAAGGGAGGAAAATCTGACACCAGCTATAGTGTGAATGAACCTAGAGAACATTATGCTGAGTGAAATAAGCCAGTTACAAAAAGACAAATATTATATAGTTCCACTTACATGAGTCACCTAGAGTAGCCAGACTCATAAAGATGGAAAGTAGAATGGGAGTTACCAGGGGGCTGGGGTGTGGGAGGGTAGGAGGATGGGGGGAATAGAAAATTAGTGTTCAATGGGTAGAAAGTTCCAGTTGGGAAGATGAAAAAGTTCTGGAAATGGATAATCATGTGCGTTGCCAAACAATGAGAATGAACCTAATGCCATTGAATTTTACACTTAAAAATGACTTAAATGGTAAATTTTATGTTGTGTATATCTTAACACAAGTCTTAAAAAGATAAAAAGCAAACAATCTAGAATAGAAGAAAATATACAAGAATCGCTTCATCATCTTGGCTTAGAGAAAGGTCTCTTAAACAAGATCCGAAAAGCACTAACGGTAAAGGAAATGTTGGATTATTTTGATTCATTAGAATTAAGAAACTTTTCTTCATCAAATGATATTATGAAAAGAGTGAAACATGAAGTCAGAGAGTGGAAGAAGATATTTTCAATACATATAACTAGCAAAAGGCTTATACCCAGAATATATAAAGTACAATAATAATAAGAAAAAAGAGAACAGTGAGTAAAATGGGAAAATGGGCAAAACGTTTGAACAGGCACTTTGAAAGAGAGGATATCCAAATAAACAATAAACATATAAATGTTCCTTCACCCTCCAAATTAAAATCACATTGAGCTAGCTCTACACACCAATGAGACTGATCATACCCAGCATTGGTAAGTAGTGAAGTCCCAGGAACTCAGAACACTGCTGGAGGTAAAAATCACTTTGGAGAATGGTGTGGCAGTGTCTTCCAAATCTAAAGACGTGCACACCCATGAGCCTGCAATTCCACTAGGGGCTACAAACCTTCTAATACATTTGTGTGTTGCAGCCAAATGCATAAGTAAACATGTTCTTAGCAATATTTGATCTTAGCACCTGCTGTGGACTGACTCTTCTTGTCCTCCAAATCCATATGTAATAACCTTAATCCCCAATGTGATGGGTTTTGAAGATAAGGCTTTGAGGGGGGAGGGAGGTGTAATTAAGTCATGAAGGTGGAGCCCTCATGTGGGATTAATGCTCTTACACAAGAGCTACACAAGAGCTCTTCTCTTCTCCTCCCTCTCCCTCCCTCTGCCGGGTGAGAACACAAGGAGAAGACAGACACCCATCTATAGATCAGGAACATGGCTCTCACCAGAACCCAACTGCAGGCACCCTGGTCCCAGACTTCCCACTTCCAAAACTGTTTATTGTTTGAGCCACCCAATCTATAGTATTTTTGTTATAGCAGCCTGAACTGAGATAGTGCCCAAATGGGAACAATGGAAATGTATATCCATAGTGTAATAGACAAAAAAAAAAAATGTATACTCACCCAATGGATTTTATACAGCAGAAATAGAATGAACTATAGTTGCATGCAGCAACATGGTTAAATCTTAAAAGCATGTAATATTGAGAAAAAGAAGCTAGCTCTAAAATCATACATACTCTGTATGATTCCATTGATATACATTTCACAGGCATGAAAATCTCACCCTTTTAAACGCTCCTGCTATTGCAGCAAACTATGGTGCAGGTTCAGTTCTAAATCTTCCCAGGAATGCCAGGTGGCAGAGATCCTAGGAAGGGACCAAGATTGCATCTAGGAAGGGATGCAAGGGATGCATCTGATCTGAGTGGTAGCTACAAAAGGATCTGCTTTGCAACAACTTGCTAAGTTGAATATTTATATCCTAAACATTTTCTGGATCTATATTATATTTCACAATAAGGAGGAAAGATAGAAAAGAGGAGAGAGATTAGGGCTAGCTAGCGTGAAAACATGTACTTTTGCTGAAAAAGGAACGTTCCTGGAGAAGGAAGTGGAATTGAGATGATTCCTAACCCACTGGTTCTTTTGTGTATTTAATAACCTCTTGCCTTGCCCCTACCTATTGTTCTCAGGCTCTTTTGGGGAGCTCATGCTCTCATGAGCAAGACCCTCCGGACCACTGCTCGTGGCCGCTTCCCAGGCAGACCTGGCCTCTGATGAACACAAAAACGTCTGTGTTGGCCACTTGGACCACATCCAGTTCTCTTCTTTAGGGGACATATTTTCCTGCTTCTTTGTATCCAAGGTCATTTTAAAGATTTTATTTATTTGAGAGAGAGAGAGAGAGAGTGAGTGCACACACACACACAAACACACACACACACACACATCACAGGAGTGGCGGGGTTGCAGAGGGAGAGGGACAGGCAGAACCCCCTCCTCCCCTCTGAAGAGGGAGACTGAGGCAGCTCCAGCCCAGGACCCTGGGATCATGACCTGAGCTAGAGGCAGACGCTTCACCCAACTGAGCCATCCAGGCGCCCCTGTATGCAAGGTTATTTTAATTAGCTGCCAGGTCTTATGACTTTTGCCACGTTGATGCTTGATATTTTTTTATGCTTGCAAATATTCTTGAGCTCATTTCTGTGATGCAGTTAAGTTACTTAGAAGTCCTTGGACCTTTCTGGGTCTTGCTTTTATGATGTGTCAGGTGGGTTGAGCTGTGCTCAGTCTAGGCTAATCCCTGAGTATGGTACCCAATGCCTAGTGAATCCGGGATTCCAGTCTGGCTGGTGGGAGCCCTGGGTGGACACCAGGCACAGCTCTCTACACCCTTAGGGTGGGCTTCATGGGCACGCAACGATTTCTGGAGCGCACCTCCTGTAGATCGCGAAGACTCTCTTGTGGCAGCAGTCTCCTTTTTGGTCCTCTGTCCTGAACCCTCTAGTTGCCTTGGTCTCCCTGGTCTTCCAGTCCCGTCTCCCAAACTCAGGGAGTCCTCTCTATGCTACTAGGGTCCCCTGTCTGCTCTGCACCCGTGAACGCTCTCAGGCAGCGAGCGGCCTGTGGTAGGGCTCACCTCATCTGTTTTCCACCTCCCAGGGACCACTGTCCTTCCTCCCCAGACCTTCTGCTGCTCACTCGGCTTGTCTGCTTGTGTTCTAGCTTCTGGAGGAAGGATAAATCCTGCTCCCATTGCTCCACCCTGGGTGGGGGAGGGGAAGGCAAAGAGGGTTGGTGAAAAAGTGGGAGTCATGACAACACGGTCCTCCGACAGGGGTGCTCTGGTAAGAATTAAAGTTGAAGACGCAGAGAAGGGAGAATTGGGAAGCAGTGTCCATGAGTGGAGAGTGGCGGATGTGGGTGGCCCACTGGAGAGAGGCCATGCCCTAAGGTGGCGCCTCCCACTCTTGGGACAGGAGAGAAGGCCCTGGGTCTCAGAGGTCTGGCAGAGGTCTCAGAATTTCTGTCTGCTGCCTCTCTCTTCTCAGGGAGGAGGAGGACTGAGGAGAGAGGAGATGGCCGGGACAGTGAAGAGCTGGTGGACCAGGAGATCCCTCGATGATGCCCAGTAGCACAAAGGCCCAAAAGGCCCGTATGGGGAGCGTCGCAGGAGTTCCAGACCTGCTCTGTGTTTCAGACCTCAGGCTGCTGCCTAGGGCAGATGCTCAGGTCCTATAGGATGATCATCATGGAAACACGACCCCCTGGGCTCACCCTATTGAGATTCACCTTCAGAAAAGGCGCCCCTTTTCTCAAGCGCCAACGCTGGGCGGCTCGGGGCCTGGCACCCCCAGGATCTTGGTCCTGCAGGCCTCTCTGTGTAAATGGCCTGACAACAACCCAGTGGTTTGGAAAAAGCCAGAAACTCTCAGCCAGAATCTCTGTCCTGAAATTCTCAAGAACAATGTGTTCAGACTGACAAACAGACGTATCTGCTGGGAAAATCGGAGTGACCTCAGCAACCACACAGTCAGCATCAGTTCCCATTCACGAGAACAGTATAGACCACACTACCTCCCTCCCCTTTCCTCTCTGGACCTCATCGAGGGCTGTCCCTTTAGAAGCCAGAGGATAGGCCCCCACGGGCGTCTGGCCTCCCAGCTGCTGGTAGCCTAGCTTCTCGTGACTTGATGCTTCCATGACCTGGGACAGGGTCCAGCCTCTGTCCCAGCCTCTCCTCTTCCTGGACCCACGTCTCCGGGCCACCTGCCTCCTTAGACCACAAAGGGGCCTGTTTACCCCTCGCCAGACTGACACCGAGGTCCTCTCAAGGTCTCCCTGTCTGAACACAGCATTGGGCTGTGGAATGCCCACCTTTCTTTCTCCTACCCTTGTCCAGCCTTCAAGCTCACACTACAGAGCCTTTGAAAGTCCCAGTGAATGTCAACTCCAAGACACACCCACACTGGGTGCTCAGCCTGCAAGGTCTTCCTGAGCCCTTGGTCTGGGTGTGACCCTGGCCCTGTGTGGTTGGAGGAGGGCCAACTCCCGCAGACGTCCCGGGCTCCAAGCAGTGGAAGTTGGCCCCTGGCCAGTCCCGGCAGTCCCGGCAGCCTCGGCACGGCCACCCCCTTGTTGTTCCTGTCCCGTAGACAAGATGGTCTGGCTCTTTGGTGACACCCACCACGCAGAGTCCCCCGACCCCACATCACCAGGACACACAGACCCTCACGGTTTTTTGTTGAGCAGCTGCTGTGTACTGGAAAGATTCCGTAGTGACTGAGGGAAGCTGGAAGGACGAACGACCGGTCCTACTCCGGAGAGATTACCATCTGTGGCATGGAAAGCCTGTTATCATCGGGACGACTGGTATACACAGTGCCCGTGACGCTCCCAGAGCCGGGGATACCCGGCGCAGGGCTCATCCTTCGCACCCACGGTCCCATCTCAGCTGGCAACTCTGATTATCCCCATTCTCCGGATGGGAGAAGGAGGCTCAGAGACTTAACTGACTTGCTCAGGCTCCCATAGCTGGGCATGGAGCTGCGACATGGCAAAATGTCACAGCAGTCACAGCAAGGGACAGCTGTGAACACAGAGGAGGTGGTGTTGAGCTGGGATGGACAGGACTTGGGAGGAGGGCAGGAAGGAAGGACAGACAGCAAATTGCACAGGCCAAGGGAGATACAAACCAGGGAGCTTGCCACAGACTGAGCCTGTACCTGGCAGTGGTGGGGTCAGAGAGCAGGGGAGGCCTCTGGCTGGGGCAGGGCTGGGTCCTGTGGCTAAGCCAGCAAGGGTCACAGGAGCGTCGAAGGGACTTCTGAGTCAGGGACTGACATGCTCAGAGCTGCCCTGGTTCCACAGGGGTGGCTCTGCGGGGGCCTGAAGCTGGTTAGAACCAAAAATCAAAACCAGGCTTGCTGGTGAGTCAGTAGCTGGGAGGCACGGAGAAGCAGGCGTCTTCCCCCAGCCCTGTGGACTGGGCAGCTGCCCACACCTCCCTGCCCCCGGACCACAGCACTGGCCACGAGGACCAGAGGTAGCAGCCTTCGCTTGCCTGCCTGGGTCCAACCCGGATGTCATCGAGCAGTAGCCCGCAGGGTGCCTTCCTGCACAAGGCCCGCCCTTACTGTTGTGTCTAGACAGCAAACGCTCTGGTCCCGTGGGGGATCGGGGTAGGGGGCACCGGCCAAAGCTACGTCTGAACTCTTGTTCAAAACCACAGTCAGGGCGGGCTTGTCGGAAAATATTCCTTTCCCTGAGACATCGAGGCTCTGCCTCTTTGAATCAGCCCGGCCACTTCCTTCCTGTGTATATTTTACGCACGCTGAGGGACGGGGCGGGTTCGGTGTGTGTGCTTTGTTACTTGTTTCAAGTTTTAAGTCCACATTTTGTTCCTTCATGAGTTGTAGACTGGAAGGGGGGCTGGTTCTTAGGGGACTTTGTCACTGGAAAGGACACTGGGGACCCCTTTGGTTTTCTCAGAAAGTTGCAAACCTCTGGTTGTGATAGTGACAAGGACAAGAGTCTCTTTGGGGACACACTGAGCACACTGTGATAGCAAGCTTAATCTCCAAAATGGCCTCAAGAGGCACAGAGGACAGGGAAGGAACGTAAGGGACCAGGGAAGCTGGGGTGCTTGCCAAGGTTTCTGGCCTCCCAACCCCAAGCTCTCTCCTGGACATCGCAGGCAATGTCCACAGCCACCCGATGCCTGTGGCAGGTGCAGGGCACGGTCCCCACCCCTTGACCTTCAGAGCCTGACCTAAAAGTGTCTGTCGCCCATTTCCTGAGAAGTCAAGGGAACTTTGGCTCATTAGTTTTTCTTTCTTTTTAGGTAAACAGAAGGCAGGACTTTCTCAAACTTCTTTGGCTGTGACTCACAGCAGATGGTACAGTTTACATGGCAAGGCCATACGCACGTACACACACGTATACACATGTATGTGCATGTACATGTCTATACACACATGTATCTGTAATGGATACAATTTTTACAATTTTCTTTTCTCTTTATTTATTTGACACAGAGAGAGAGAGAGACGGTGAGAGAGGGAATACAAGCAGGGAGAGCAGCAGGCGGAGGGAGAGGGAGAAGCAGGATTCCCGCTAATCAGGGAGCCCAATGCGGGGCTCCATCCCAGGACCCCGGGGTCATGACCTGAGCCGAAGGCAGATGCTTAACGACTGAGCCACCCAGGTGCCCTGATACAATTTTCATAAAAACACCCTACGTATGACATACGCATCCCACATGTGCTCCAGCCCCCTTTTTCTGTGTATGTGTGCAGACATGAGCAGATGCATACATACATCCACGTGTACGTATGTCTGATACCATTTTTACAACTCTCAACCTACACTAGTGTGACACAGCCCACATGTAACACGCTCCCATTTTCAACTGATCGCCTCCCACTGAGCTTATGTCTACACATTTGTGGATCCCATTCTGATGTTTGGCACACACTGAAAATAAAGGAGCTGTGTTGGTGGGGGCCCCATAGTCCCGGCCCCTGTTTGGAGCTCAGCCCATTGCGTTTATCAGACAGCTCGTGGGCCAGGAAGCCTGGAGCTTGAAAGTGCTTCTATCTCATTCTTTTTTTTTTTTTTTTTAAAGATTTTATTTATTTATTTGACAGAGAGGAGAGAGATCACAAGTAGGCAGAGAAGCAGGCAGAGAGAGAGGAGGAAGCAGGCCCCCTGCTGAGCAGAGAGCCCGATGTGGGGCTGGATCCCAGGACCCTGAGATCATGACCTGAGCTGAAGGCAGAGGCTTTAACCCACGGAGCCACTCAGGCGCCCCAACTTCTATCTCATTCTTGAAGGGGCTTCAGGCCTCGAGGCTCCTCCTGCCCCCTGAGGCCAGGCCACTGTGGGGCTGCAGCAGGGTGGGAGGAGTTCAAGGTGAGACTGTGTCAGGTGACCCAGGGACCCACCCAGCAGGGGCATGGGACCCTGAAGACTCTGTTCGGAGAGGCGTGGCTGAGGGCTGCTGTGGCTCCCTGTGTCCGTGGGGCCCCTCTATCAGGCGACACTGTTACCAGTATGGGAAAGAACTGAGGAACCCTTTTTTATAATCACTACCCTGTGGGGTACTTTGGGCAGTGATGGCACAGAATAGACAGCTTCCACTCTCCCAGAGCTCAGCCTGCCCAGGCTGTGAGGACCAGAGCTTCAAGCCTGCTGCAGGGAAGGCCTTCTGGTGGGTTCTGTGACTGCAGGATGGGAGAGACTGGCAGGGGGCACAGAGGGGCCCCAGCTGGGCCAGCGGTGTGGGTCACCAGCCTTGCTTTCCAAGGCCATCTGGGATATACTGGTTGCCCCCCACCGAACCCTTACATGGATTGTGGGCAAGGGCAAGAGGGGATGAATGTTTATCATCTTTCCATGGAAAGACAGTCACAGGTGCAGCTTAGAGATACATCCCAGCAGTTTAGTACCCCCAGGGCAGCTGGAAAGCTCCACACATCATTGCCCAGAGCAGATGCCTGGCAGGGGAAAGAATCCTGAAGTGCTGACCCAAGGGCCCAGCAGGTGACCAGGGTGGGGGGTATGCATGGGGCAGCTTAGGTACCTTTATCCTGCCTCTCTGTCTCCGGGTTTGCTCTGGGGGCCCCAGCAGCCATCTACAGCTCCCCTAGTGGGAGAAGGGTGCTGCTGGTCTGAGGGTTGCTTTAAAGCCCTAGGGCCTGTGGGATGGGGGCAGGCAGGGGTAGACCCCAGGAAAGAGCCAGCAAGAAGCAAGTTCTGGGATCCCTCATTCACCTTAGCCCCTCTCCCTGCAGGTTTAGCAGATAAAAATACAAGTTGCCAGGTTATAGTTGAATTTCAAAGGAACAGTGAACATGTCCCCAGTGCTCCCTAGGTGTCCTGGCTTTTCTCTGGCACTACCTTCTAGACCTTGGGCTCTGAGGTTGGGCCGTTCGACCTGAAGTGTGCAGGGGCTGGGGGCTGAAGCTGTAGGTCCGGGACAGCCAGGATAGCCCACCAGGCAGCAGAGCCCCTGTGCAGAGCAGACTTGGGAAGACCCAGGCAGGGGAGCTAGATCCCGCAGGCCCTCAGAAGAGCCTGGAGAGAGAAGCTGTGTGTGCTTCAGAGGGCCCACAAACCCTCATGTGGGTATGCCGTGATTTCCTGTGGCCTTCTAGGAACTATTACCCACCCAAGTTCACTGGAAAAGGTCTCTGTTCCCCCAGACTCTCTTCCCACTAGCATTCTGACCCTACTATGGTAGGGCACTGGTCTCCTGCGGAGGAGCAGAAGACGTTCACCAGCTGATCCCTGTGCACCCCCACACCAGAGGAGATGGGGCTCTCTAGTTGTCCTGTCACATCTGACCTCTAGAGCCTCAGGACATGAGAATGAGGGAAAGCAGAAGATTGGGCACGAGAGGGAAATGCCAGGGATAAACACAATCCTGACAAGCCAGTATCTTTCCTGCTCCCACACTGGGGCCAGGTAACTTGCTTTTTTCACTAGCCTTTTTCACTAGCTTTTTTCACTCAGCAGAAGGAGGGACTCTAGTGGTACAGCCCAATTTAAAAGAATTCTGTTTTGAAGTTGGAGGCCAAAGACCATTGAATGATTGTATTATTCAGGACTTTTTCCATTTGTAATTGTTTGAAGGTACAGTCCCAATTAGCTGCCTTGGGAAAAGGAAATTCATTGGCTTTGTAATGGGGTGGTTAGCTTCAGGCGTAGCTAGATCCAAGAGTTTAGTGTGAATTGTATCCGTAGTCTATCATAATTTCAATCTCTCTCTCTGTGTCTCTGTCCTTCACTCTCCATAACTCTATTCTGTTTTCCCCACTTTCTGGCTTCTCCCTCAGGCCAGCTCCCCCCACATGGTGGCAAGCTGACCATCGACAGCTTCAAGTTCAGACAAGCTAGAGCTTTCAGAGCAGAGAGTTCAAGACAAAGTCCTTGAGGCCACTCTGACTGCTCTTCCCCTTGGGTTATGTGCCCAGCCCTGGACTGATTCTTGTGACTGAGGAGGCAGAGCTCCGGCCAGCTGTGGGTCACGTGTCCCCTCCTGTGTGGGTAGAAAGTCCATGTACCCATGGGGAAGGGGGAGTTTCAAGGACAGCTGTGAACCTCTGCTGTTTAATCCTATGCAAAATCTTTTGCTTACCACCCTAGTGCATGTTTTCTAACAGGGACCTCACAGGAAGAGGGACAGTTTGTCTGAGGGTGGGATTCAGCTAATCTTTCACACAAAACCTCGTTAATATGACTTCTAAGACAATCATGAGATCGTGCAAACATTCAGCTGACCCCTGACATGGGCATGGCCTTGGGTAACTAGTCAGCCACCTCCCAAAACAAAGTGCAGGTAGAACTGGCCCTTGGCGCTCAGGCTCTTTGATACTGGAGACCCCCATGGGGTCCTCCTCTCCTTCCAGGCCTGTGGGAGAGGACACTCTGGTCCCTCACAGTTAGTGGGGTCATGTGACGGGGCCTGGCTTTGCCTTGTGAGCAGGGGGTCCATCTCTCACCTTTAGGGGGAGGCATTTTCTGGCCAGTGTGATTCTCCAGGGCCCTCTTCCCTCCCACGATGAGCCCCTAGGAGGTCTCCTAGGAGGTCTCCGGTGGAGACAGGGCCACAGAAGGAGGGCCGCTTGGATAGCCAATTGCTACCCGGACCATGCTTTTCATGGAGTCGCCCAGATCTGAAGTGTACTATGCGTGAGGGAAAAATACACCCTTGCTGCGCTCTCCTTCTCTATCGAATATTTCTGCGCTAGCTGATGGAGGCACTGGCTCCATTAGGAGCCAGGAGTTAATGGCTGATGTGGGTTAACGCCGCCCACCATTCTCTTTTCCTTAAACTATATCCAACCCTAGCCTCCTCCAGGGGGCATCTTCCCTGGTCCCTGGCGCCGCTGTTTCCGGTACACCGCCTTCTCCCTGGGTGCACGTGTGGATCCGTCCGCGTGCGGATCGCTTCACCCCGGGCTCACATGCCGGCCCTCGGAGGACCTCTCCTAGGGTCTGGACCCTAGTCTGATCTCTCTCAGCAGGCTGCACTTGCGGCTTCATCTGGGACTCACTTCGGGGTTTGCCTACTCCCCACGCGCTGGGGGCTCCAGGAAGCTGGTCGGGTTTCCGGCTTGGCGGCGCGGGCTGGGGGATTTGTATCTGCGTTGCGATCCCACTTCAGTAGAACTTCGCTGCCTTCCGCCACTGGGCGAGTCCCTCGGGCCCAAGACCCCGCCTCCCGCCCCGCCCCCGCCATTGTCCGGGAGCCGGGAGCGCCCGGGGGCACCCTGAACCCCAGGCGCGCGCAGGGGCCCCTCCTGCGGCAGATGCGGCCGCCTGGCAGGCAGCGGGAGTCGGCGGCCCGCGCTGACCCCGCCGGCCTTTCACCGTCCCGGGGAAGCGGGAACCGCCCGGCCGAGAGAGCGGAAAGCGCGAGTCAGAGCGAAAGCGGCTGCGAGGTCACGGTGACCTGCCAGGGAAGGCGGCGCCCGCGGGCCGCCGGGGAGACGCCCGCCCCCCGGGCCTGCCCCTCAACCCCCTGCGCCGCCGCGTCTCCGCGGTCCTCGCGCGCGCCCCCCGCAGCTTTACCCAGAACCTATTTTTAAGCCTGGAGGCTGGCTGGAGACCAGTTTTGCAAAGAAAGGGCCTTTAATTAAAAAAAGGTGCATGTATGAAAGAAACAGCAAGGGACATTAGCGTAGGGACCACAGTGACCACAGAAAATCCTTAATGTCTTTGCAGTGGTTCCAGGGACCTGGCGGCTAATTCACATGTAATACCACTGGCTGAATATTTCGCTGTCCCTGGGAGAGGCGCTGGTCATGAGAATGCCTGCCGCTGCTGTTTGCTGCTTGAACACCTACTGTGTGCCAACCACTTTATATACATCCTCTACTCTGACAACGACGCGGGGGTATGGTTATTATTCTAACAACATCTTTCTTAATTGAAATATAAGGGATGTCAGTCTTAGGACTTCCTGTAGCAGGAGATTTAGAGTTGCTTGTCCTCAATTTCCTCCTTTATTAACAGACTTACCCAGTCACTGTGGCTGTGAAGCAAAGCTTGGTCGCTAAACAATGGCAACATTTATTTTGCTTATGAATCTGCAATTCCCTCGGGGCTCAGCAGGGAGAGCTGTTTTAAAGACCCCACCTGCCCAGAGCCTTCTCTGTCCATGGCTACCTAGGCCTGGCTTTTGGGTCTCAGGCTGGATGCCAGGACCTACAAATGTTGGGTCGTTCTGTGTTGGGTCATTCTGTGCCCTAACACTGGAGGGGACTGGGATCAGGAAGCCGAGATCCACAGAGAACAAATGAGCAAATCCAAGGCATCTTGGTTAGTTGTAACTACTTAGTTACATTAGCTACAGGGCAGATTTAGAAAGGGGACAAATTGGTTCCAGGGGCTTCTTCACAACATGCATGCTTTGGGTTCTGAAATGCCTGTGCCCTTAGCATGGGGCCCGGTCTACAGTCTTGTGATTTACATTCAACCTCAAACAACCCCAGCTGGCCCCCAGAGCTGGAGGAAGGGGTGAGGCTCAGGGGCCCTGCTGAATGTCAACAGCTGGGAGGGGAATCCCAGGACCCCCAGGGCCCCAAACCACCCCCCAACCTCCCCACAGGATGATGAGTTTTTCTATAGAATGGACCTGAATTTTATTTATTTATCTAGACTCGATTTGTTCCTCTTCTAATTCATTTACTTTTGTTTTTATTCTTGTGTTTTTTAAAAACATGGTCCTCACATCTTATTTCCCTTTTTCTAATTTCTTATGTTGATGACTCATCTCATTTTTATTAATTCCTTCTTGCTTGGTAATGAAAGCAGGCAATGGCTGCGTCCCCTAAGTTTTGCCAGGTAGTATTCTCATCATTCCTGTCTGTGTACTTGCAGTTTTGATCTCTTCTGTCACCTGACATTTATTTGGGAGGGTATTTTTTATTTTTAAGTTTCGAGTGGTTAGACTTTTAACATCGAGTTTGATTTACATATAGTGCATTTAAAAAATAAGCTATAGTCATTAACTTGTGCATTTATCACATTGAGTTGTTAGACCTCAATATGCAATCAACGTTTATAAATATTTCTTGAATGCTGGGAAGGAAAGAGGTTTGTTTTTATATAAAATTTGATGTGGACATGGCTCCCAGGTCACTAGCCTATGACTACAATGTAATATGCATATCCCTCTAATGTGCAAATTATACCCAGATTATGAAGGCACAGCCCCCTCCCACACTCTACCCCATTGACAAAGGCAAGACCTCCACTGAATATGGCCCATCTCCCCATCGGAGTGGAAAGAGTGATGGGCACGTGCCCAGCCCAAAGCCACATGTAGTCATCTGAACCCAGCAGAGGTCCCTTTAAGCTCCAGTGTGGAGTCTAAGACTTTTTCTTCAATGGATAGGTAACCTCTGACTGTTCTTTCGTGACCCAGAATGCACGGGAAAACTTGATTCTTTAGTTTCATTCCTCATTTCCAACTTCAGGAGCTCAAACCCAGTCCCAGGGACTAGAGAGGATTTGCGCATCTGCTTTGCTGTCCCATCTTTCCCAAAAGACTCCTGGTCCCCACAAATAGACTCCTCCATTAAAAAAAAAAAAGTTCACGTGACAATCATTATCTCAGGAAAAATACTGGGTTAGGAGGGGAGGTGGGGTGTCCATTTCTCCAGCAGTCTGTTAAATTAGCAGGATTGACCAGGCTGTTGAAAGTCTCCACATTCGTTTGATTTCAAACATACCACCTCTGTCAAAGATCCTGAAAGTTAAGGTACCACTTCCCACCACAACTGCATTTTTACCAATTTCTCCTGGTGTTTTAAAAACTTTTCATTTTATATATTTTGATGTCATAGCATTTCACGTGGAAGAAGGATAACGGAATTATGATTCGATTTATAACTTTCATGATTTATATGATTTATATCCTTAGGCAAAATAAGACAATCTTCTTTGCCTTATTTTAATATTTTTTTGGAATTTATTTTCTATGATTTATATTTCTATGATTGAAAAGAGTTTTGATATCTGCCTTTTCCCCTCGCTTGTTGTCAGCATGTACCAAGCACATTTTTTGCCCACCCCTTTGTTTTCATTGGCAAAAGCGTATTGGTACATGCTTCTTGGTGTCTTAGGGCTGGGCTCTGCAGGATGGCCTGAGGTCACTGTCCCTGTGTGCATGAATCACATCCCACACCTTAGTTTTAAGCGTGTCTTTTATAAACAGCAAGTGGTTCGATATTGTTTTTTGAATTAAACTAATAGTTTATATCCCATTACAGAGGTATTTGACCTATTCTGCACTTGTCATTGTAACTAATACCCTCGGTCTTATTTTTGCCATGTTGTTTCATGCTTTCAGACTTTTATCCTTTCTTGCTCTTTCGTTTTCTTTCATTAGCTGGGTTTTGTTATCTTTGGTGGTTATCTTCTCCTGTGTTATGGAAGGTATCTTCTCTGCTTTTTTCCCTTTTTTTAGGGTTCTTTTAGGTTATTGCCTGCATTCTTAAGAATACATTTAGAAAAGATTTCTCCTCACCTGGTCTCTTACCCACTCACTTCTTGGCTCTTAACAGAATAGACTCATGTATATATATATATATATATATATATATATCTAGATCACTAGCAGGGAACATTGTTATGGTAAGTATTTTTGGTTTCAAGAAGAATTCCCAGCATTCATGTTTAATTCTGTAGCTAGATTCATAGTGATGATTTAAGTTGACCTCTTTGTGTGCTCACTGTGAACCTTTGACACCCTATTCTTCTCATTTTTTAAAACATCAAGTTGCTTTTTACCTTATTCAACTGGAGCTATGTCTACAAGAATTTTTGGCAGTGTGTTTTCTGAGAAAGTACTTGCATTTCTAAGAATCCCTTCCGTTTTACTTTCACACATGAGATACAATGTAATTAACCATACAGTTTCTTATAGATTGTTTGTGACATCTGTATGTTGAAACCTAACCTCCAATGTAATGGTATTAGAAGATAGGGCTTTTTGGAGATGATTAAGTCATGAAGTAGAGCCCTCATTAGTAGGACTGGTTACCTTACAAAAGAGACCCTAGAGAGTTCCTTCATTCCTCCTGCCATGTGAAGACCCAGTGAAAACATGGCCATCTGTGAACCAGAAAGCAATCCCTCAGCATATAGTGAATCTGCTGGACTTTGAGCCTCCAGAATTGTGCAAATAAAATGTCTTGTTTAAGGTATCCAGTCTATGGGATTTTTTTTTAAATTAGGTGTAACTTTATTTTAATTTTTTAATTTTATTTTATTTAAATTCAATTAATTAACATATAGTGTGTTCTTAGTTCTTATTTTTTATTTTATTTTAAATTTTTATTTATTTATTTTTTAAATTTTATTTTATTTAAATTCAATGAATTAACATATAGTTTCAGAGGTAGAGTTCAGTGATTCATCAGTTGTGTATAACATCCAGTGCATAACGACATCATGTGCTCGTTTTAATACCCAAATGCACTAAGGTATTCTTCAGCTATAAGCATTCCTTGAAAAAAAAATTTTTTTTTAAAGATTTTATTTATTTATTTGAGAGACAGAGAAAGTGAGAGAGAGCATGAGAGGAGAGAAGGTTAGAGGAAGAAGCAGACTCCCCGTGGAGCTGGGAGCCCCATGCAGGACTCGATCCCAGAACTCAAGGATCATGACCTGAGCCGAAGGCAGTCACTCAACCAACTGAGCCACCCAGGTGCCCCTCCTTGAAAAATTTAAAAGTAACTTTACTGTCTCTGCTATTCTGTGTTGTAGAGAAGTCTGAAACTCAAGGTATTTTTATTTCTTTTATATGGAGACTGTTTTATTTTTTGTTCCTGCCTAGATATTTTGAAGGATCCTAGAGGTGGGAATGTAAAATAGTACAGCCCCTCTGGAAAGCAGTTTAGCAGTTTTTATAAAACTAAATATGCTTGTGGTTTATCAATGTTATTGCTTGTTTTGTCTAGCCAGCTTTTTGCCTCATTGATTTTTTCTATTGTTCTTCTATTTTATTGATTTTATTTTATTTTTTTAATTAATTTAATTTTATTTTTTTAGTGTTCCAAGATTCATTGTTCATACACCACACCCAGTGCTCCATGCAATAGTTGCCCTCCTCAATACCCACCATCAGGCTCACCCATCCCCACCCCCCTCCCCTCCAAAACCCTCAGTTTGTTGCTCAGAGTTCACAGAATTTATTGATTTTAAATATAACAACTTTATTCATTATTGATACATAATTGACATTCTGTACAATTCACACATTTAAAGTGTACAATTCAATAGTTTTAGTATATTCATTGAACTGTGCAACCATCATTTTAGAATATTTTAATCACCCCAAAAAGAAACACTACCAATGAGCAGTCAGCCTTCCCATCCCCAGCTTAAGAAAATGGCTAATGTTTTTAGATTTGCCTACTCTGGAAACAGAACCATACAATATGAGGTCCTTTGTAACGAGCTTCTTCCACTTAGCATAATAATACAAAATTTGTTCATGTTGTGGCATGTATCAATACTCTGTTTTTGTTGCAAAATAATATCCCATTGTATGGACATACCACATTAATTTATACATTCTTCAATCCATGGACATTTATAGTTTTTTTCCACTTCTTCCTATTATGAATAATATTGTTATGAACTTGTCAATGTACAAGTTTTGGTGTGGGCATCTATTTTCATTTTTCTTGGGGAGAGACCCAGGAGTGGAATTGTTGGGCCATATGGGATCTCTGTTTAACCCTTTTAAAACCTGCCAGATTATTTTCCAAAGTGGTAACATCCTCCTCCCCCTCCTCCCCTCTTTCCCCTCCCCCTTCCCCTCTCCCTCATTCTCCTTCTTTTTCTTCTTTTGTTCTTATTGGGTGACTCCCACTGCCTTGTGTTCCAACTTGCTGATCCATTCTTCTGCTTCATCTAGACTGCTGTTGAATTCCCTATATTTTTCAGTTCAATTATTGTATTCTTCAGCTCTGTAACTTCTGTTTGGTACTTTCTCATATTTTCTGTCTCTTTATTGAAGTTCTCACTGTGTTCATACAATCTCCTGAGTTCAGTGAGCATCTTTATAACCATTACTTTGAAATTTTTATCACATAAATTAGTTATCTCCTTTTCATTAAGGTTTTTCTGTGAGGTTTTATCTTGTTATTTTGTTTGAAACATTCTGTTTCTTTATTTTGCTTGATTCTCTGTGTTTTTTTCTATACTGTAGCTAAAACAAACACCTATCCCAGTCTTGAAGGAGTAGCTTTGTGTAGGAGACAAAACTTATCATTTAACTTTGCCCTACTTCCTGGTTGTCTCTTGAATTTCTGTGACTATCTAATCATCCTGATTTATTCTTAATTTGTCCCAGTTATTGAGGGTGTGCCAACACCTGTGAGTGTTCCAGAGGGAGGGATCTCAGTTAGCACTTAGCTTCTGGCTGATTGAAAACTATACCTTTAGGCAGCAGCTTTTAAGATATGCAAATATATATAGTCCTTTGGGACCACAACTGTGCACTCTGCTGGCCTCCAGACCAGGCAATCTGGAAGTGTTCTCTTGGTAAAAAATTGCAAAAATTGGAGCTCCAGATGAATGTTAAGAGTCCCTTTGTGGGAAGTATCTGCAAGCTGACCTGTACTGAAGCTCTCTTTATCTCTCATAACAATTTTTTAAAAATATAGCTTGTCTAATATTAAGATAGCCACCCCAATTTTCCTGAAATTGCTCTTTATGTGTGCCTATATTTTTAAATCCATTTACTTTCCATCTAGTTGAATATCTGAATCTAAATATATATTATATATATATATGTCTAACTATACATTATATACATATCATTTTATGTAATTACTTTTTAAACCAGTTAAGAAAAGAAAATGAAAAATAGACATTTTATGGGATCTTTTACAATTAAACAATATAATTGCATCATTTTCTTTACTAATGCTCCTTGTCTTGTAAATTCCAATTACCCTCTGAGATCACTTATCTTCATCTTGAAGAACTAGAACATTCTTCAAGAACATCTTGAACAACTTGTATGGGGGAGAGGTTGATAGAAACAAATTCTCTTGCTTTTTGTTTATCTGGGAATGTCTTTATTTCACCTTCTATTTTTGAGAGCTTTGCTGGGTGTAGGAGCCTTGGTTGATGGTTTTTTTCTTTGATCACTTTGAATAGATTAGCCCACTTTCTTTTGGTCACCATTGTTTCTTATGAGAGTCAGCTGTTTATCTTCTTGTGGTTTGTTTGTAAGTGATACATGATTTTTCCCTCGTTGCTTTCAAAATTTTCTACTTGTTTTTGGTTTCTAGCATTTTGGGAGTTCATTGTGCTTCTTGAGTGTGTAGATTTTCATTTTTCAATAAAGCTGGAAGTTTTCAGTCATCATTTCTTTGGGTGTTTTTCCTTTTCCTTTCTCTCTCTCCTTTTCTTTGTTAAAAGATAAACTGAGAAGAGGTGCCTGGGTGGCTCAGTTGGTTAAGCATCTGACTATTTCTGCTCTTTATTTCTGTGAGATCAAGACCATACTCACTGGGGAGTCTGCTTAAGTTTCACTCTCTCCCTCTGCCCCTCCCCGCCATGTTCTTTCTCTCTTAAATAAATAAATAAACTGAAGGACATTAAAAATTTGAAGTGTTTATTTGATCAAGTATCAATTTGAATTGGGGAGCACCAAACCAAAAGTAGTTAGGAATGCTCTGCTGACAGAAGTTAGAGGAAAGACTTTTACAGAGAAGACATGGAAGTAGAGCAAAGAAATTATTTGATTTACTATGGCTTAAATAGTTGCCTTCTTTGGGAAAACTTAGCTCTTTGTGGTCAATTGTTCTTAAATTTCATTTTCTCAGAAATGAGTGCATTTATAAAACTGACTCCAGCTTAGGCTTTGATTTGCTTCCACAGGCTATCAGGGTTGTAGAGAGACCTCAGCATAATGCCTTCCTTGTTTATTTACTCTCTGGTACTCCCATTAAAGTAGCCCACTCTTATCAGGGCTTTTGTTTTCCATTGTTTCGGTTACCTGCATTCAGCTGCAGTCTGGAAGCAGATGATCACCTTCTGACCTATCACTGAAGGTCAATAATAGCCTAACACTACTTCACAGTGCCTATGCCATTCATCTCATCATATAAGCATTTTCTCTCTCTTCATCACAAGAAAAGTGAGTACAATACAGTAGGTATGGTGAGAGAGAGAGAGACCATGTTCACATAACTTGATAATTCTTCTGTTTTATTATTAGTTATTGCTGTTAATCTCTAACTATGCCAATTTATAAATTAAAAATTATTATAAGTATGTATGTATATATAGGAAAAAACATAGTTTACATAGGGTTCAGTGTTATCTGTAGTTCCAGGCATCCTCTGGGTGTCTTGGAATGTATCCCACATGGATGGAAGGGGAGGTACTACTCTACATGTATATTGCGGTGCTTAACAGTGTCCCACATATCTTGGAGGCTCTGTTTTACTTTGTCTATTTTCCTCTCTTTTCTTTAGTTTGCATATTCTCTATTGATTTTTCTTTAGCTTTGTTAAAATTCTTTCTTTTGCCATTTTAAATCTGCTGTTGGGCCTCTCTAGTGGAAATTTTCTTTTCTTTTTTTTTTTTAAGATTTTATTTATTTTATTTTAACAGAGAGAGAACACAAGCAGGCAGAGAGGCAGGCAGAGGCAGAGAGAGGAGCAGGCTTCCCGCTGAGCAAGGAGCCCAATGTGGGACTCGATCCCAGGACGCTGGGACCATGACCTGAGCCAAAGGCAGCCGCTCAACCAACTGAGCCACCCAGGTGTCCCGGAAATTTTATTTTCTTTATGTTACTTTCTAACTCCAGTATTTCCATTTGCTTTAAAAAAATTCTCTTTATTGATATTCTCTATGTGATGCAACATGGTCATCATACTTTTCTTAACTTCCTTAATCATGGTTTCATTTAGTTCTTTGAACATATTAAAATGGCCACTTTAAAGTCTCTGCTAAATCTGACATTTAGTCACTGTCATAGGCAGTTCCTCTTGTTTATTTCTTTCCTGGTGTATGGGTTATGCTTTCTCGTTTCTTTGCGTGTCTCATTACTTTTTTGTTGGGATGTTTTGGATAATAACTTGTAGCAACTCTGGGTACTGATAGATCCTCAACTCCCCTAAAAGGCTTGCTATTGTTATTTGCAAGTTTATTTGTTTAGTGAATGGCTGGATTAATTTTTGTAGAATTTATTCTGCTCTGCAGTATTAAGCCTTTGATATTGCTCTAACAGAGTGGGGAATAGCCTTAGGTATACCCACAGTCACTCTGTAATGACCATGGGTTTGGCAGTGCTTTCTCCGACCCAACTATTATGCTCCACTAATTGCTGGCTAATTGCTATATTGTTCTCAACAATTACTCTATAGACTAATCCAATCAAATTATGGCTCCTTTTAAAGAGTGGTTCTGGGTGTCAATGTTTGTTCTGATACTAGATGGACTCCTCCTAGGGTTTCTTTCTCAAGTTCTCTGCTTTCTCACCAGGCAAAATTTCTGAGCCTTGGCTATTGAGGTGGGGTGGGGAAAGTGATGTACTTTTCTTCAGGTGCTATCCATACTTTAGGTGTCTGCCCCCGGTAGATGGGGTTGGGCAATGGCCTCTGTGTTTCTGTTTGTCTTTCCTAGAATGGAACTACCACCTTAAAAGATGGGGCAAAGGTATTTGAGGTCCCTGTATTCTCAGTGGCACCATGTCCAAAGTGGAAATTTTACCCGTGAGTGGGGGCTAACACAGGTTTTGGTTCAAATACTACAAACTCTTACTGTCCTTACTGAATTATAGTAGATTTTCTTGAATACATGTTTTTTTCATTTGCTATATATCCTTGGGACCACTGCCCAACATTTTAAGTAGTTGTTTTTTTATGCTTCTCAGTAGTTTCACTGAGGGGAAAGTTCACAGAACTCCTTGTGTTGTCATGCTGGAAGTCCTTCATCTCTTTTAATATAAGAATTTAATGCTATAAATTTCCCTCTCAACATTGCTTTAGCTACATCTTGCTTCTTTAGATAGGCTGTGTTTTCTTTCTTTTTTCTTTCTTTCTTTCTTTCTTTCTTTCCTTTCTTTTTTGTATTAGGGCTCTCCAGAGAAACAGAACCAATAGGATATCTAAATATCTGTATCATCTAACTATAAATAGACCATGGGCAGATCCTATATACCTATATCTGTACCTTGATATTCTATATCTATCATCTATCTATCTATCTATCTATCTATCTATCTATCTATCTATCTACTGTGTGTGTGTGTGTATGATATTGACTCATGCAGTTACAGAGGCTGGGAAGTTCCATGATCTCTGCAAGTTGGGGACCCATGAAGGTCAGAGATATAGTTGGAAGGACTGAAACCTGAGAGCTGATGCTATAGATTTCAGTTTAAGTCAGAAGCCCTGGCAGAAGATTAACATTACAGGTCAAGAAGTCAAGCAGAGAATGAATTCAACCTTCCTCTGTCTTTTTGTTTTATTCAAGGCCTTGCTGAGTTGGATGGTGTCCACCCACATTGTAGAAGCCTTCTGCTTTATTGAACACATCAGTTCAAATGCTGATCCCTTCCCAAGACATCCTCACAGACACACCCAGAGATAATGTTTAACCAGATATATGGGAAACTCAGCCCAGTCAAGTTGATAGATTAGCCATCATGATTTTCATTCAGTTCTGTGTATTTTAAAATTTCCTCTGAGATTTCCTCTTTGATGCATGGATTATTTAGAAGTATATTGTTTAATTTTCAGTATTTTTAGGTTTTCTTGTTGTGTTTTTGATATTGATTTCTAGTTTGATTTCATCATGGGCAGAGGACATACTCTATATGATTGTCTCCAAATTTTAATAGAGCAGATTATATGCTTTAATGCCTCCCTCACTCTTTGAATGTACAACAGAAACTCATGTACTGTAGAAGGAAGTTTCTGGGTGGAACGTAGCTTCTTCTGTTCAAGGTTCAAGAGCTGTCACTGTGTTCTGTGTAAGCAGCCTCTGGGTGCCCCAGGATGAAGACAGAATCCTGGGCAGTAGGGCCCAGACCCAGCATCTGGTTATCCATGTGGGGCCTGAGTCCCTGAGTCTCCGAACAGGGTCCCTCTCCTGGCACAGTGTGTCGGACTCATGGTTGATCAGGGTTAGTCTGCACCAGCAGCACACACTCAGTAGTGAGTATGGGAGTGGAACCAGTCCTCAGTCATTGGAAGCAGCTCACCCACAGGCCCATGAGGCAGAAGAAGGCAGAGTCCTGGCTAGAGGCCTCAACTACCTCCTGGATTTGCAGGTGGGTCCCAGGCCCCCAGTGGCTGAGGAAGTCCACCCATGGCAGCCCCCTGACCTGGGTGGCTTGGCACAAGCAGGGTATGGAATGTGAGATACAGAAGACAGACTTGGTTATGGGGCCAACTTGGGAGTGATGAACCAGAACTTGAGGAGAATGGGACAGAAATTAAAGAATCACGCTTGAGTGTGTTCCCCTCTCCCCTTGCCCCCTAAGGTAGTGTTCGGTGTGCATAGTACTTGTCACCTCTTCAGGGCATGCTGGCCCTGCTCCTCTGTCCCCCACGGGGGTGTGTGGCTGAGGTCGGTGGCCATGTGGTTCATGTGTGGCCCCTCTTAGCTCTGTCCCCCTCCGTTCTCCAGGACATTGGCAGCATCACTCAACATGTGTTTGTATACACGTGATTCAGTGACTCCATCTGTAAGATTTAATCCTGCAAATGGACCCACAATCAAGTGAAAACAAATGACAAAGGTGTTCAACGCTGCACTGCTTGTGAAAAAAGTCGGGAAAACGCCTACAGCCCATTGAACAGAGCACAGTTGAAGTATAGCTTCATCCATTCACACAATGGCACATGTCTGCCCCTGAAAAGAGGATTCTGTGCATCAAGACATTTTGACATGTGCTCTATAAGCTCCCACATGTAGGAAAATGCTGGCCTAAGTGTCCCCAGTCATGCTCACACAGGCCTTGACGTCCGGAAGACCCACAACACAATGCAGGCAGTGGTTATGGCCTCGGGGTGTGGGTGTCTGCACCCCGATTCCCGCGTCACTTGGCTTCCTTGCACTAGATCAGGATTCCATCCCCTATAAGCCTGCTTTTCATGTCCTTTTATGATGTGTGTTTAAAATCCATTCACAGCTTTATAAAAACATCTCTTTGGGAAAAAATGAGCCTGGGAAGAAAGTGTGTTATGAGCCCTGTTTTTCCTAAAGACTATCCACTTTCCCTCTACTGTATGCAAGTCTTTTTCAGGAGCCACTTGGGAATTTCCTGTTTATTTACCGGGGATTCCAGACAAACCCAGACTCCAGCTTTGCACAGCACGGCCAACAGCAGCGTTGGCCCGACTTGCTGTCTGAGCTGGAGCTAAGAACCACTCACCTCAAACCTTCTCACACTGCATGCTCCCGCCTGCCGTGGGCTCTGGGCAGCTGCGAGGGGAGGCACCAGGTGCCCCAATACCAAACGGAAACCCCCTCAGGATGCCTTCTATTTTTTTTCCTAAAGGTTTTATTTATGTACTTGGCGGAGAGAGAGAGAGCGCACAAGCAGGGTGGGCTGCAGGCAGAGGGAGAGGAAGAGAAGCCGGCTTCCTGCTAAGCAGAGAGCTCGACATGGGGCTCAATCCCAGGACCCCAGGATCATGACTTGAAGGCAGATACTTAACTGACTGACTGGGCATCACCCAGGTGCCCCCAGGATGCCTTCTAGTAAGGGGATCTCATGAGAATTTTGGCCTGCACCTGGGAGACACGCAAAGATGGCCTGTCCCCCCCACCCCCCGCCTTTGATGTCTCAAAGACAGAGAGGCTGGCGTGCTATGGTGAAAGAAACATGCCTTCCCACAGGAGCACAAGCCCTCAGAGACCCACAACACCTTCAGACATGGAGACGCACTGCCAGGCAGAGACACAGAGACACATAGGCGCTCACAGAATTGGACTCACACACACACACACACACACACACACTATTGGACATTTGCAGGGGCACACAGGCACCCCCCACACACAGACAGATACACACATACTGACAGAAACGCCCACATACACACAGGCACCCGCAGATACGCCCAGGACGTATGCACGCAGACACGTGGACACACACACACACAGACACTCATGGACACACACAAAGTCTTGCACGTCCCCCGGCTTGAGGCTTTCTGCAGACTTATTCCATCAAAGCCGGGCCTGGGCCCCAGACCATGGGGCATCTTCTCTTGGGGGGCGGGCAGGCTTGTCAGATGGGCCTCCTCCCACCCACCTGCGGCAGGTGTGAGCTGGCTCTTTCCCTGCCTGCTGCTGGCTCTCATTGCATGAGATCTCCAGGGACTTTTTTCAGACACTGCCTGTGAGGCCTAAGGCCCCCAAAGGGCTAGTTCTACTCTGACCGTTGACCCACTTTTCAGACCTAAGTAAATAATGCCCAGCAGCCAGAGGGGAGTCACCTCAGGGTTCTAGGGCTGTGGGAGGCCAGTGAATCGGAGTGGTAGACAGCCCTTCTGGTCATGGAGACATGGGGCACATCAGCAAATGAGTCGTGGGCTGCTCAGTCCCACAAAGCCCCTTCTACCAGCTGACCTGTCACAGCATGTTCCTCATTCCCTTCCTTTTCTCCCTGCTCTGCTCCCTCACTCAAGAGAAGGCCCTCTGCTCAGGCGAGTTAGATTGGAGGACACTGGGTCACACATTCTGGGGATGGAGTGTTCATAGTGTTTTAACCTCAACATAAGTGGGGGAGGGCCTTTCTTCCACCTCCGCCCATATAGTTGGTGAGGACACTTGTCCCTCAGGACTCACCAGGCCTGAGTTGCCAGAGGAAATACTGGATAACCACTATTTATGGACTGAATGCTTATGTCCCCTCCCCGTTACCCCCAAATCCATACGTTAAATCCTAATCCCCAGTGGGATGGTATTAGGAGATAGGGCCTGTAAGAGATGATTAGGTCATGAGGGAGCCCTCTTGAATGGGATTAGTGCTCTTATAAACGACCCCAGAGGGCCAGCTGGCCTCTCCCACCATGAGAAAACCCAGCAAGAAAACAGCTGTCTCTGAACCAGGAAGAAGGGCTCTCCCCGCACACTGAATCTTGTGGTGCCTGGATCGCGGGACTTCCCAGCCTC
Organism: Nasua narica; assembly: GCA_028533885.1. Classification (NCBI taxonomy): domain Eukaryota; kingdom Metazoa; phylum Chordata; class Mammalia; order Carnivora; family Procyonidae; genus Nasua; species Nasua narica. The sequence continues at coordinate 18,157,538 of CM052797.1, forward strand.
CAGAACTGTGAGAAATCAATGTCTGTTGTTTATAAGCCACCCAGGCTGTGGTATTCTGTTACAACAGCCTGAATAGACTCAGATACCCATTAAACTTTAGTGGAAATTCAATGGAAAAGTTTTCAGTAGAAGTATGTCCCAAATGCTGTATATGACACACTTAAACTAAAAACTGTGTTCGATGTTTCTTGGAAATTCACCTTTAACTGGGAAGCTATACTTCATTCCTTCTTTCTAAATCTGGCATCCCTCCCCAGACCCTTCTCTCTGGAGGCTCACTTTTCTTCAGCAAAGTAGCTGGCTGGGGAGAGGTTGGGGGGCCGCGTGCTTGCACGAAGGTGGGCGTGCCCTGCCTTCCACGGGACCTCTGCCTTGTGGGGAGATAGCTCCTGGTGTGCTCCCTCCCCAGGCACAGTTTGCCTCATGTGCTCTGCACGTGCTCACAATTCATTGCTCCTAGCAGTGGTGCTCTCAGTTCTGTCCAGCACAGTGCCCACTCCAGGTGCTCCTGTCCTTGGCCCGACCTCTGGCTCCTTCTCCCTCCCTGCGCTCCTCCCTCAGCAGAGGTTCACTGAGCACTTACTCGACTCCCGCCCAGGTGGTGGTAAGAGGCAGTGCCTGGGGAGCCCTGTCCTGCCCTTGGGGAACCTGCATGCCAGGGTGGGGCACGGGCTGTGTGGTCCATGGACAGGGTGCTCAGAAGGTATGGCAGGCCCCCAGGAGCACCAGCTGGCCTTGCAGTTCAGCTCAGAGCAAGTGCAGGAGGAGGACAGCTCAGCAGCATACACCTGCTGGGTCTGGGAGGGGCCTGCGGCTGCAGACGCCCCAAGAACTAGCCTTTGCCCTTCATGCTGAACCCATCGGTCAGCTGGTGAACAGCTGTGTCTTCCAACTTTTCCTTTCCTCCAGGAGGCCGTCCTAGAGCAGGATACGCGCCACCAGGTGTGGCTGGTGAAGCTGGGATGGAATCCAGGGCTATCCTCAGGTATATTCCTGGTCCCCGGGGAGGCCAAGCTCTTGTAGCTTTCTGAAGGTGGTCCCTGAGGAGGATCACCTCAAGCCCATTACAGACCCTAAGGGCTGCTTCTTGCAAGCCTTCGGTCAATTAGGTGGCCTGACAATTCATGCAGACCAGGGCGGCTGGCTTTAGGTTCCTGAAGGCTGATGTGGAGAAGGGGGAAGGGACCTCTGGCCCTATCTTGGGCTGACCCAGGCAGCTCTGGCCCTATCTTGTCAAAATCTCCCTGAGATATGGGTAGAGTCACTGGCTTTTTTTTTTTTTTTTTGTCTTTTTAAGATTTTATTTATTTGCCAGAGAGAGAGAGAGAGAGGGAGAGAAAGAGAACACAAACAGGGGGAGGGGCAGGCAGAGGGAGAAGCAGGCTCCCCACTAAGCAAGGAACCAACCCAATGCGGCACTTAATCCCAGGAACCTGGGGCCATGACCTGAACTGAAGGCAGATGTTTGACTAACTGAGCCACTCAGGGGCCCCTATTTGGGTTTTAGTTTCTCAGCAACAGTTTTTAGTTTTCAGTATATAGATATTGTATATATTTTATCGGGTTTATCCCTATTTCATATTTTTGATGTTACAGTTGACACTTGAATAGCACAAGTTTGAACTATATGGGCCAATTATACATGGATTTTTTTTTCCATAAACACAGTACAGTGCTGTAAATGTATTCACTCTTCCTTATGACTTTCTCAACATTTTTTCTCTAGCTTATCTTAAGAATACAGTATATGATATGTATAACATACAAAATATGTTAATTGGCTGTTTATGCTATCAATAAGGCTTCCAGGCAACAATAGGCTATTAGTAGTTAAGTCTTGAGGGATTCAAAAGTTACATGTAGCTTTTTTTTAATAAACATTTTTTTATTAACATATAATGTATTATTTGCCCCAGGGGTACATGTCTGTGAATCATCCGGCTTACACATTTCACAGCATTTACCATAGCACATACCCTCCCCAATGTCCATAACCCTACCCCCCTTACCTCCCAGCCACCCTTAGTTTGTTTCATGAGTTTAGGAGTCTCTTATGGTTTGTCTCCTTCCTGATCCCATCTTGTTTCATTTCTGTCCTCCACCTCCCCACAAACCCCCACCCTGCCTCTCAAATTCTTCATATCAGAGAGATCATATGATAATTGTCTTTCTCTGACTGACTTGTTTCACTTAGCATAATACCCTCTAGTTCCATCCACGTCGTTGCAAATGGTGAGATTATTTTCTCTTGATGGCTGCATAGTATTCCATTATATATATATATATCTCACATCTTCTTTATCCATTCATCTATTGATGTACATCTAGGTTTTTCCCATAGTTTGGCTAGTGTGGATATTGCTGATATAAACATTTGGGTGTATGTGCTCCTTTGGATCACTACATTTGTATCTTTAGAGTAAATACCCAGTAGTGAGATTGCTGGGTTGTAGGGTAGCTCTATTTTCAAATTTTTGAGGAACCTCCATACTGTTTTCCAGAGTGGCTGCACCAGCTTGCATTCCCACCAACAGTGTAGGAGGGTTCCCCTTTCTGAGTCACTGGCTTTTATGGATTGGATCTGAGTTGGAATTTTACACAATGAGCTTTGGCCAGGCCCAGGGAAACCTCAGTGGTCTGCCTGGAGGATTATACCCCTGCAGCTGGGGAAAGATCACCTGTTTATAGAGGATGAGAGAACCAGAATTCCCCAGGGACCCTTGGGGTTGGAGGGGCCAGAGCTGAGATGCTAGCCAGGGAGCTACTGAGAGGGCTGTGAAGGAGGGGTTCCCAGATCTCAGCCAGTCCTTGGTCACAAAGTCCTTCCCCCGCTGTCTTCTCCTGCCTATCCCACACCCTGGGGATAGAGGCAGGCAGATGTTATTATCACCGCTGTCACAGGTGAAGAAACTCTACACAACTGTTAGGTGGTTTGTCCAAAATCTCAGAGAAAACTGAGGGTGCCACTCCTGCCCGCCAGGCCTGAGGCTTGGGAATGGGTAGGGGGATCAGGCTCACTGGGCCCCTTACTGGCAAATCCCAGTCCTGGGGTCTGCACCTGGGCTCCGTCTGCTGTGACATGCACACTTTTCCAGAGGAGAAGGGGGCCTCTCAATGGAGCGCTCACACAATATACCAGATGTGTATATCCCCTCCATACTGGTGCAGACCCCGCATCTCAGACCTACTTTCCAGTTCAGATTCTCTCTTCAACTGTGACCATTGTACACACACACACACACACACACACACACACACACACACACACTCTCACTCTCTCATTCAGAAGCAATTTTGGGAAGATAAAGGGGAATAATACTTAATTTCGATGGCACTACTCATCGTGGTTAAAATGCTGTATTTTGTGCCATTAATTTTTCTTTAGAACTGCAAAGAAAGCCATTACTTGAACTTGCAGTATACACACGATACATATATAAGCTTACACTAATTACTTTTCACAAGTAACATATTTTAATGGGGCACCTGGGTGGCTCTGTCGGTTAAGTATCTGCCTTGGGCTCAGATCATGATCCGGAGGGCTTTCGGGACCGAGCCCTGTGTTGGGCTCCCTGATCAATGGGGTGCCTGCTTCTCCCTCTGCCCTTCCCCTTCATTTGTGCTCTGGCTCTCTCTCAAATAAATAAATACATAAAATCATTAAAAAAATAAAAAATTAAATAGTAAAAACTCAATGTCTGTGCCATTGATTTATATTTTGATTTACTGAAGTAAAAGGAGAACTGTATTCAGCTAGGAAGGGTTATGCTCATAATCAATCTCTTATAGTGCAGAAGGTTGTTCTCTCCCTTTGTACCTGCCCCAGGTTATATAGTGTCCTGAGAGGATTCATAATGAGAAAAACGTCAATAACTACCTCTAGATCTTGCCTTGGAAAGAACTAAGGAGAAAGCATCGGCTTTTATTTTTTCAAATAAGGGGTCTTAATTTTTCTTCTTGTTGAAAATTTTAACAGTTTATTTTATTTTTTTATTTTTTTAAAGATTTTATTTATTCATTTAACAGAGAGAGAACACAAGCAGGCAGAGAGGCAGGCAGAGGCAGAGAGAGGAGCAGGCTCCCTGCCGAGCAAGGAGCCCGATGCGGGACTCGATCCCAAGACGCTGGGATCATGACCTGAGCCAAAGGCAGTTGCCCAACCAACTGAGCCACCCAGGCGTCCCTTAACAGTTTATTTTTAATGTGTCGCTATGGTCTTTGAGTATTTGCATCCTCCCCCAAAAGTCATATGCTAAAATTCTAATCCCCAAAATAATGGTATCAGGAGCTGGAGTTTTGGGGAGTAGGGTGGAACCCCGTGATGGGATCAGCACCCTTGTAAAGGGGTCCGAGAGAGTTCCCCCACCCCTTCCTCCACGTAAGGATATGAGAGGGCTACGGCTTGGAAGAGGGTCCTCACTGGACAGTGCTGGTGTTCTGACCTCAGGCTTCCAGGCTCTAGAACCGGGAGACATAAATTTCTATTGTTTATAAGGCTCCCGGCCTGCGGCACTTTGTTATGGAGCCCAGGATGGACTGAGACATATGTCTCAATCATGGATTTTTGCAGCTTTCAGGTAAAGTCTAGCACTTTGTTTATATAAAGCCTATGAGAAGAGAAGTCAGAAGAGAGAGTCTCACTTTAAATCATCACATCATTTCTTCAAGTCTTGGCTCAAGGTCTTCCCAGTAAAGGCATAGCACCCCTGGGTGTGCCATTCGTGATCTTCAATACAAGTTTTTTTCAACACCTGGGGGATTTCTGCTATAATCACGCTTTCTTTAACATCTTGTTTATTAGCAAAGCCATCAGTCCAACTGTCTTTAGGGGCTTCTACACTAACATTTTATGGAATTCTTCTTTATAGAAATCCTTTTTCTGTACTGTCCACAACAACTATTAAATCCAGTGTTAGTACAGTAGTACACACCAGTAAGTGTTCGAGGAAGAAGAAAGTTCTTGGTCTTCCATTAGGAAATGTGTATTTCTACCCACTGTCTCTCTTTTTATTTTATTTTATTTATTTATTTGACAGAGAGAGAGAACACATGTAGTCAGAGAGGCAGGCAGAGAGAGAGGGGGGCAGAGAGAGAGGGGGAAGCAGGCTCCTGCCGAACAGAGAGCGTGATGCGGGGCTCAATCCCAGGACCCTGAGATCATGACCTGGGCCAAAGGCAGAGGCTTTAACCCACTGAGCCACCCAGGCGCCACTACCCACTGTCTCTTATACACGACTTCTTGTTGTAGGGATGTATGTACAACTTCACTCCCAGAAATGTGGTAAAGGACATTGACCTCTGTAATCTGGTGGCAAAGAGAGTTCTTGGTTTTGGGAAGCTGACACCTCTCCAGCCTCCTGCACTGCCCAGCCTCCCACAACACAGGCTGGGAGAAGCAGGTGGATATTCTACTGCCTACATCTCTCATCCTGGCCTGCTTCTTGCAACCGGAGATGCACAGCCCAGCCCGGTGCTCCCCGCTACTATACCCCAGAATCAGCCATTTCTCTAAAGAGCCCTGATTTCTTCTGTTGGAAAGTGGGACTTAGAAACCAAGATCTGGGTGCTGGGTGTGCTCCCTCCTTCCAGAGTGTCACTGCTTCTAGCCCCTCCCAGCGGACAGAGCCAGGAAACATATTTGTGTCACCGCCCATTTACATACATACATACTTTTAATCATTTCTCTACTCATCCCTGCACACTGAACTAAGCACGTATTCAACATCACACTGATGTCTCGGACGCTGGGGCAGCCCTTCAGGAAGGACTCATTCCTGCCTCCCTCTGCTAATCTATGACCTCCTTCTCCAACAGTGAGACACCAACTCCCACCATCCACCATGTGGTTGCCTGTTTGTTTAATCCCAGCATACATGCGAAGCAGTTTTGTAATTGTTTATCTCACAAGAAGCTAGAGCAGTGTTTAAGTACTGTTTATGTTTGCAGTCTTTCAGTTTCCGGTCAAAACACCATTTTCCCAAGTTACTTAGGTCAGCTGCTTTCCACTCCCGCCCCCTTCCCAGAGGCCACGTCATACATTTGTAATAGGGTCAGAGGCTGTGGTCACAGTCTGCATTTCACCCTGGGATCCCCCAGCCTCCTTTACGTGTTCAAAATTTGTGTACATTAAAGTGCAGACTTCGGTGTGCCGTTCTGTGGGTTTTGACCAATGCAGAGTCTCGTATCCACCATCCCAGGACCAGGCAGAACAGTGCCATCACCCTAAAAATTCCTCTTTGAGGTCAGCCACTCCCCGATTCCCCAACTCTGACAACCCCTGATGTGTTTTCTGTCCTTATAGTTTTGCCTTTGGAGATGTCATATGAATGGAGTCATACAATATATAGACTTCCGGATCTGACTTCTTTCATTTATGGTATAAAAAAAAAAAAAAAAAAACAGTTTCAAATTCACCAAAATCTTAGTCTTGTCTTTTATCTCCCTGAAAGTAGTAAACATAGCTAGTTAAGAGTCTGTGAGTGGTATCTTCACTATCTGGAACTTGTGTGAGCCTGTTTCTATTGCTAGTGTTTCTGCTGGTTTTTATTTGTGTTGGTTTTTCTTCTTGACTGCTTGGTTATCTTTTATTGTGAGTCAGATAGTCTACGTGCAAAACTGTTTGTAGAAATACTTTGAAAGATAAGATAATGTTATTGTCTTTTTATAGATAATTTCTGATTGTTTCTGGCAGGTTCACAGCATCCAAGATCCCTTTAATCCAAATCATTAATTGAGGTCTCCTGGGCCACTCTGATGAGAAGCCAGGCTGTAGATCCCTATAAATACTAATTTTCTTGCTTCTCCTAGAAAGCAATCCTTTAATCTCTCATACCAAAGACTGCCTCACCCTCTCTAGTACTTTTTTTCTTTTTTTTTTTTAAGATTTTATTTACTTGTCAGAGAGAGAAAGAGAGCAGGCACAAGCAAGGGGAACAGCACGCAGTGCAGGCAGAGGGAGAAGCAGACTCCCCACTGAGCAAAGAGCCCCATGCAGGACTTGATCCTAGAACCCTGAGATCATTACCTGAGTCAAAAGCAGATGCTTAATGGACTGAGCCACCCAGGCATCTCTAGAGCTTTTATTCTTGGTGGGTCCTGAACTTTGATGTTTCCACCCTTGTAGAATTGGTAGTCGTCTCTAGACTAAAAACGGCCCAAATTTCATCATTCTTTATAAACCTGTTGCTAATCTGATGTCTTTAAGCAGATGTTTCTTATATTTTATGCAGCTTTTCTAGTTGGATAGATTGGATGGATTGACTCATATTACTCAGTTCACTGTAGAAGGGGAGGCTCCCATATTTTTCTCAGGCAAGCCCTCCAACCCAGATTATCCAACTTCTCAGCTGACCTTTCACTGTAGGCTTGACATCTGGACTCCTTCTTCACTCTGGGTCATTGAGCCTCATTTCCAAGAGAGATCCATGGGTTGGATCTGAGGAATGGTCGTGCAGGGTGCCCAGACACACTGGCACTCTGTGTCTACACCCCTGGTGTGTGTGGGCAGCATCCCAGGGGTGCCCTGAGGTAAATCCTGGTGTACTTGTCAACTTACCTCCCTCCTCATGTTCATAGGGATCTGCCCAGGGATGGTTTCTGTTTCCCAGAAAATCAATCACCAGTATTGAAATGGAAAAGAGTATTTCCACTGTTTTACCATGCACACCTTTGAGTGACACTCTTGAAGGCTATCTCATGAGTTGCAAGAGTGAAAATGTCAAGTCACTTCTTGAAGCCTTGGAACGTGTCTTTGTCCCTTTAGGCTGATAACAAGATACCATGGCTGGGGTGGGGGGCTTAACAATGAACATTTATTTCTTACAGTTCTGGAGGCTGGGAAGTCTAAGCTCAAGTTCAAGCAGATCCAGTGTCTGATGAAAGCCCTCTTCTTGGTTTTCAGATGGCTCTCTTCCTGCTGTGTCCTCACATGGTGGTAGTGGGGTGGGTATAGAGGGGGAGAGAGAGACGGAGAGACAGGGAGAAGAGACTTTCTGACTTCTTCTTATAAGGTTACTAATCCCATCATGGACTCTACTTGCATGACCTAATCACCTCCTTAAGGTGCCATTTCCAAACACCATCACACTGGGGGATAATATTTCAACATACGAATTCTGGGGTGGGGTGGGAGACACAGACATTCAGTCCATAACAGAAGGGAAAGACTAAGGATCATTATAACTATTATCCTAAAACTTTCAGATGGGGACCACCAACCAACATTCCAGATCACACTCGGGTTCTGTCCAAGGGCCCTTAGCCCTCTCCTTATTCACAGTTCTTCATTGTCCATCCTTCAGCGTCCAGAGCTGATGGGCCTCAGTACATCTCCAGCAGTGGATACCCAGTGACTTTTCATTTGAGGTCACAGAGCACCTGTTACAACGGCTCCCAGAGTCACAGTTAGGTGTGGCAGAAAATAATCATGGGCATTAACCAAGAGCCTTGGGTTTTTCTCAGGGTGGGAAGGATGTGGAGAGGTGCTTCCAAAAATATTCAAATAGGCCCTCACCTTGAGGCTATGAAAATCACCTTGAAAGCATTTTTCCTCTGTCTGTGATTGTATCTATTGTATTTCTCTTTGATAGAAATATTGATAGAAATATTCAATCACAGGTGCAGTCTGTGATTATATTTATTGTATTTCTCTTTGATAGAAATATTCTTCATGGTGTAGTCCTGAGGCACCTAGAAAAGGCTTTTTGCGCATATGGTACAAAAAAAAACATCGAACTAACAGAGCTATTTTTATGGAAAAAGTTGTTTTTGAGGTCAGTGCCTTTTGTGTTACTATTCATTCCTATCTTTCAGCGGTGAAACGTGTGGATTGGGTGTTTGCCAAAACCCCTTGGTGGCAAAGAGGCTGAACTTTAGTGTCAAGTGTTAAGTTTAAACTTTTTTTAAAGATTTACTTATTTATTTAAAAGACACACACACACACACACACACACACACACACACACACTGTGCATGAACGAGTGGGGGGAGGGGCAGAGGGAGAGAAAATCTCAAGCAGACTCCCTACTGAGCGTGGGGAGGGGGGCTCTATCTAATAATCCTGAGATCATGACCTGAGCCGAAATCAAGAGCCGGACACCACTTAACTGACTGAGGTACCCAGGCGCCCCATAAATTTCTGAGTTTATTACTTTGGGGGGGCATCATAGTAGGCTATAAGTTTCAGATCAAGGATCACAATGTGAAGCAAAATCTAGAACTGCAGAATCAACGGGTCAAGGGATTGCATTTGAAAGAAGTAAATTGTTGCTTTGTTAAAGAGGGCTTACTGATTCCTCCCTAACCTGTGTAAAAACGAAAAAAAAAACATTGAAAATTCTGTTGTGGAGCTTCCGACGCCCCTGAGTTTTGAGGAGAGGAGAATCTTAAGTGCAGGTGTCTTCACAGCCATCCCTCAAAGCCACAGACCCAGCATGGAGGCCCCACCACCAGGCGGCAGCACTTCGCTGACCTTGGCTGCAAAGCTGCTTTGCAGGTCTGTCCATCTGGAAGCAGGTGGTGTATCTTCGTACAAAAATCACACACACACAGCCTCAAATTGTATTTAAGTGTGAAGGGCAGAATTAATATACTTACTACTGTAGAAATTTAAAACTATCAACAGATATAGAATTAGTACCAAATCCAAAGGAAATATTAATACCCTATTTCATTCATTCTGAGATGGGTGTATTCACACTGGGACCCTTAGCATAATTTCCTTGCTGGTTTAAAATACATAGAAAACGAAAAGCAGTTAAAAGCCCTCCAAGACTGAGAGCCTTAAAAGAAAAAAAAAAAACCTACTCTCTGTATTTTCTTTCCCTACCATCACGTGGGTCTTTTATTTACCACTTAAATGCAGTTTTGTGGGCCCCAACTAAGAAAAAAAGCTGACAGTCCTGCAAAAGAAACAAAGCCTTTTTGATAGCAGACGAGTTGACTGCCATACACCCCAACATATCTCCAGACACAGTTTTGTTGAGGTTGGTGTTCATTGGACCCAGAATGTATGGTCACCTCTAGATCAGAGATCCCGTTAGCAACACAGCTGTGGACCTGTTTCACCCATGACACGGAGCAGACACAGCGACTAGAAGGGGATCAAGTTCACGGAATACAGAAGGTCCCCAAGAAGAGAAGGGAGGAACAGTGGGAATCACGGGATAGCCGCCAGCCGCGGTGATGGGGCGCTCCAGGTGCTTCAGCCTGGGCACAAGGGTCCTCAGCCATGATCTCCTGGTCCACATGAAGTCCTCTTGGGTCCAGCGCCAAGGCTTCTTCATTGTCACCCAGTACTCTGTCAGAGGGATCTGTCTGCTCCATTGGCAATTAAGCTGTCAACGTCTAAGTTCCTCTTTCTTGCTGCAGATGTTTGGCCAACATCATCCCCCATGGGGATCTTTCCTTCCATGGTGGTTATAAAATGTTTTTCGGCCCTAGCATCACTGATCATGGTCAAATCTTTTTCAGAAGAAGGAGAGCCCTGGTAGAAGCTGAACTTCAGAGGGGCAGGAGAGATTTCGACCCCTTACTGTTCACATCTGCACCCATCCTCCAAGTGCCCGTCCTGTGGTCTTTCACTGTTTTCTCTTTCCAAGCACCCTTCTTCTGTCTATCTGCATAACTGCTCAGGAAAGGACTGTTGAGCGTTCCAGACGCAGAGGACATATGGCTGATTGACTCCTAATCTAGGTCCCCAGTGAGCTCTCATCCCAGTGACCTTGATGCTTTTGTTGGGATCTGGAAGTTCAAAAGTTCAGAATGCAAATAGAGACCTGATGACTGTGGGGACTCAGCCAGGGTGAGGCGGCCCTGGGAAGGCAAGACTGTGTCCACGGCTCTGCCGTGGTGCTATGGCCACCACCCTTGGGCTCCTCAGGCACCTGTCCAGCTGGAATGGGTGCAGGTGCTGGCCCATGGACAGAGGTGCAGACAGCACACATGTGTCCCGCTCAGACACGCAGGGGGCAGGGATGCCCAACAGCAGTACAGGGATGGCCATGCCATCTTCCCATAGGGACAGCCTGCTAGGAGCCAGGGACGGACGTGGTCACACTCAACTTCCCTCTGTGGCTCCCCAGTGCTGTGTGTAACCGATAGTGTAGGTGCAGGGTCTAGAGGGGATGGTCTTTGCTCTGACGACCTCTATGGCTGGCCTGCCCCATGAGCTGCTGGATGCATGGTCTCTCCTAAAATGCCTGGCTTCCCCTCCCTCTGCAAGCATGTCTAGGACAAGCACAGATTTAGGGGCCATGTGGAGCTGCCTGCTTCCTGTCTCGGCCCCTGACTTGCTTTGTGGCCTGGGGTGGACATTCTTACTCTCTCTGAGCTGTGGTTTCTGGGTCTACAAATGGCAACGGCGGTCTTACCTGTTGGGTGTGACAATGGCCAGGCTGTGCTTGGACAGCCCCAAGCCCACTGCCAGGGCTCCTGAAAGCCATCCTCAGCCCTCAGCCCCAGGGAGGAAGTGCCCCGCCCCCCCCATGGCTGCCCTTGTCTGCAGTTTCTACACTAATCAGTAGATGTCCCTCTCCTGCTTTCTCTCCCATTGTGTGCCAGCAGTGGGGGGGGGGGGGCGGGGGGAGCAGTGGAAGCCAGTCTGTCTTATTCCTGGGTGAATCTCCAACATTTAGCGAGTCCACTACAAAGCTGGCTCCCAGACAGTGTTTGTGTAAGGAGTGCATGCTCCATCTGCCGGAATTCCCCTTGACCTCCTCTCTCTGATGCAACTCTCACCTCCCATGAGAAGTCTATCTTTCTGGACACTCTCTGCTTTGCATAGAGCTGAACCCCAACACTTTCTGGGGTTCTTCCCGGGCACTCCCAGCCACTCTCTGGGAAGCGCCTAGAAGGTCACTTCCATTTCTTGGCTGAGAGCTACCTGCCAGGCTCATCTGGGCTCACAGAGGAGGGCTCCTTTTCTGCTCCAGAGGAAGAAGTCACACCCATGGGCTGGGCATCCGTGGGCACTGGGGCATGTGAGGCAAAGGAGTGAAACACCTATGCTAGGAGATTAAGCACACGTGAGGTTGCCAGGGCGGAGGGTAGGTAAGCTTGGCCGCCAAGAGGAAGAAACAGGTGGGAGGCATGAGGTGGCGGGCACGGGAGGCACAGGAGTGCCCTAACACCAGACGCTGTGCTTCGTGCATGTGCCGCACTTAGGGGCGTAAAACCATGTGTGTGCTGGGAGCAGACACCCACTTGGGCTGGTCCAGGTTGGCGGGGGCAGGTTGTAAGGTGGTGGGAGCTCTTGCACAGGCAGCAGGAAAACTGGACTGGGTACATTTACGGCTCAGGTAACTGAAACCATTTGCTGGTAGGATCATAAAACTGCACAACCTCTGTGGGATCCTGGTTGGAAATTTCTAACCATGTTAAGTGTACACTCATTCTGGGATCTAGCGGTTTGGCTCCTTTGTAGGTATCCAGAAGAAAGGAAAGCTTGTATCGACAAAATGTTCACCAGGGCTCATGGTGGCTTTATTCATAATAACCCCGAACAAGAAACAATCCAACTGTCCATTAATAGGAAAATGGATACACAAAGTATGGTGTACTCACAGAATGGAATACGGGACATATTATGATTCATTTTGTATGAAGTTTAAGAACAGACAGCATGAACCTAAAGTGAGCTGCACAGTAGCTGCTTTGGGGGTGGGGAGTGCTAGGGAGGGCAGGAGGGGTCTCTTGGGGGAGGCGATGAGATGGTCTGGCGATGAGAGGGACTGGAGTGGTGTAAGGGGGAAGGTTCCTAGGATAGCCCTTGTCCCTTGCCTGTTTGACCTACATGGAAGAGGGATGCACGCTGGAGGAAGGCAGTGGATCACAGCCAGCCTACAACTGATGGGTCCCTCACTTCTGCTGCTGTTCTAGACCAAACACCTTTTCTGGGCACTGGTGGGTGACTTTGGTTCTCTAGGTCGATTTGTAAACCGGAGAGTATACATTTGTGACCAGTCATTCCACTGTATGTTTGATACCTGTGCATTTTACTGTGCATAAACAACCCCTCAACAAAATTAACTTTGTTAAACACCACTTCTGGTTTGAAGGCAGAATTCCCTACTTAAGTAACCACAGAGCGGAGACACAGCTGTTGGTGGAATTTGCAGATCTGAGCCGCTTCACAGGGCTGGAGCCCCTTGGCTAAATGTGAGCCAGGCCCCCCTGAGAAAAGACCCTGCGTATTCCCTTAGTCGTCTCTTGTCATTCTCCTCCAAACCTCCCCCTGGGGTCTGTGACCTTTCCCAAGGGTGGCTGTGGGACAAAAAGACTCGTTCTGGCAAATGTCTATTCCCATGTAATCATGGGGGACAGGAATACCTTGATCACTCAGGGTACTCAGCACTCGCTCTGAGCTGTCACTGATTTGGGGGAACTGAAAACACCACGGTGACCCTCCCATCAAGGTGGAGGCTTATGGAGGTCAGAGGATAGAAAGAGTTTTGTCACAAGCATGGATGTCTGTGGGGTGGGTGGGTCTGTGGGCCTGACCTGTGTGTTTCCTATTTCCCATGCATAGTTGGGAAAGTTCCATTTGACAGTGGGCTTTCCTGCCTTGAGTTGATGTTTTTTTCTATCAATAAGAAATTTACTTGTTTTTTTTTGGAAGTGATGCTTTTTTAGTAGAAAGTGGGATGAAGGGGCACCCGGGTGGCTCAGTGGGTTAAAGCCTCTGCCTTTGGCTCGGGTCATGAGCTCAGGGTCCTGGGATCGAGCCCCACGTCGGGCTCTCTGCTTAGTAGGGTGACTGCTTCCCCTTCTCTCTCCACCTGTCTCTCTGCCTACTTGTGATCTCTCTCTTCTCTGTCAAATAAATAAATAAAATCTTTAAAAAAAATAAAGAAAATGGGATGAAGGTGAAATTCAGGCCTGGAGTTTCCCCTGCCTACCACAGTGGTAAATCAAGGGTAATGAATTCTCCATCCTGCGGGCATCTCAGAGATTAGTGGTGCTATCAGGGACTGGAGTGGTGTAAGGGGGGAGGTTCCTAGGATAGCCCTTGTCCCTTGCCTGTTTGACCTACATGGAAGAGGGATGCACGCTGGAGGAAGGCAGTGGATCATAACCAGCCTACAACTGATGGGTCCCTCACTTCTGCTGCTGTTCTAGACCGAACACCTTTTCTGGGCACTGGTGGGTGACTTTGGTTCTCTAGGTCGATTTGTAAGAACCACCAGAAAGAGTTTGAGCATGTCCAGTAGTGCCAACAGTGTGCTCTCTGCTCCTCCCTGTTTTCCTGCTCTCTGCCATACTAGCGCTGGCTGAGATGTCACAGAACACCATTCTGGACCTCATTACTGACCTCATTATGCTGATTGCATCTGCCTCAGTAAGACACAGAAGTGGGAGGAAAACTCCACAAATATTCAGGGCCCTACCCCCTTGGTGAAGTTTCAGGGGACCGTATAGAACTTTTCAGGATACCCCATCAAAGTGAAAAATACATCATTATACCCCCCAAAGAGAGGCATGACACTTGCTGACGCTTTTGGATTTTGAAGGCAACCTATGTGCTCTTTGGGTGTGCTCTCCCAATGCATTTATTTACCAAGGAATGAGTAAGGCCACCAGTTTTGGGTGGAACCCCCTGGGCCTTATCCCCTAACAGACCCAGTGGTGCTCAAGTATTCATGGCCAACAGCAATGCTATAGAGAACCGCAGTGGGCAAATCACAGTATAGACTCTAGGGCTCTGGAACAAAGCCATGACCTCTGCTTCATATTGCTGTTCTCCTTTCTCAGAAACAGCTGCTGGAATACTGCTGGTTCCGGTAGGGATGGAACAGCTGACCAGAGGGCATCGACTGACTCCATACTCTGAGCTGCCCATCATGGACTGGGTATGATCTGACCCACCCACCTATAAGGTCAAGCACATACAGCTACAGTCGGTCATCGAGCAGAGATGGCACATAAGAGGCTGTGATAGAGAAAGCCCAGAAGGCACATGTCAGTTGCTTGAGCAGGTGGCTCTGACCCTGTGACATGTTCTCTTGCTTCTTGCCTCCTCTCCTTCAATCTATGCCTCATGGGCAGTTCCTTAGGACCAGATGGCTGAGCAGGCCTGCTTCCAGATGGTTCTCTGGGATGTGCTGGTTCCAGCTGAGAGCAGGCGATGAGAGATACAACCCCAGTCTGGAGTGTCCTTGAAAGACTGTGGAGAAAGGACATGATCCTAGTGGACGAGGCTTGGGCAGAACAAATGTTTTTCTCTTTTCTGGGCTGAAAGACAGCCAGAAGAATTAACCTATACCAGTAATTTTTAACAGGGATGATCCTCCTGTCCCCAACTTGAGGACATCGGCAATGTCAGGAGGACATTTTTGATTGTCACATCTGGGTGGAGGGCACGACTGGCATCTGGTGGTCAAAGTCAGCCAGGGAGGTCGCTAAACATCTTACATACACCAGATAGTTCCCCACGGAAAAGAATTATTGGACCCCAAATGTCATTAATGGCAGTATTAAGAAACCCTGACCCACACTGGGGCAAATACTTTGACTGGTCAGGAACGTTGAAGGAACAAGATTCAGAGATTGGCGACAAGGTGGTATAGGGACAAAAGGAAGACGTCTGTTGATGGCTCTCTCAAAATGTGCATAGAGCATGAAGATACTTGTTCCCCATTTTTATGCTCATTAAAGGTACCCTGTGCAGAGAAGACTGTCAATCAGGTGAACAAGAGGGCATGCTCTGTGATGTCAGCCAACCCTTTCCCCAGCCATACTGATGTTTGCTCAATGGGACCCTCTGCAGGGATGGAGGCTATGGATGAGCACAACCACACAGACTTCCTCTCGCCAAGACGAGCCTGGAGACTGCCCCTGCTGTGCCATAGTGACTTCTGTGACCAACACAGAGCTCACTGATTGGGATGGCCAGCCAGCCCCCTGGTGGCTGGCTGATTACACCCGATCCCTTCCATTATGGAGGGAAAGCAATTGCCCTTCACTGGAAGAGATGTATTCCGGGTTCAGATTTGCCCTTTCGGCAATGCTTCTGCCAAAAATGACTATTCATGGACGTTGTGGATGCCTTGTTCACCATTATGGTATTCCAGAGGTTGCATACGATTTTATTTATTTATTTTCAAGAGAAAGAGAGAGAGAGTGAGTATGATTGGGGGGGAGGAGTAAGGGGGATGGAGACAAAGCGGGAAAGAATCTCAAGCAGATTCTGCACTGAGTGCGGAGCTGGATACGGGGCTCCATTTCACGACCCCGAGATCATGACCAGAGCCAAAACCAAGAGCCGACGCTTAACCGGCCAAGCCACCCAGCCACCACGGTGTTGCTTCTGATGACAAATTTGGGTTTTACAGCAATGGGATCATGCACATGGAGTTCACTTACTATACATCCCCTGGCCCAGAAGCAGCTGGCCTTCTAGAGCTGTGGAAGGGCCCACTGAAGATTTCCTTAGGATGCCAGTAGGGAGAGGTGGCAGCTCTGTCTTACAGAGGTTTCTGATTTGATTCAGCAACTGTCGTGTGGTGGTGTCTGTCCTGTGGCCAGAACACACGGTCTGGGAAACCAGGGGTAGGTGGGAGAGTGACTCTTGTCACCGTTATGCCTCATAACCAAGAACCGATGCTTCCCTGCCCCCTATGCCAAGCTCTTCTGGCTTGTTGGTCTTAATTACTAAGGAAGGAGGGCTTCAACCCAGTCTACACAGCGGCATCACTGGATGAGAAGCTGACACCGGGCCATTTTGGGTTTGTCAAACTACTGCATGGATGAGGAGGAGGGAGTCACTGCACTGGTGGGGGATGGGGACTTCATTATCAAGGAAAATGTGAGCTAGCCAGGGGGTGCCAGGGCTTTGATGTCAGAAATCCAGAGGACTCTTCGGGGTGCCTTTAATTATACCCACGTCCCAAAATAAAAGTTAATGGTAAACTCAGCAGGACTGCTGAGGATTTGGACCCTTCTGAAATGAAAGTGGGAGTTATCCATCAGGTGAAGAATCCCAACAAGCTGACCTTCTGACGGAGCACAAATGGTTATGGAAAGAAGGATATGAATATCAACCACAGTCCCACGGCCAGTGACAGACCAGGTGACTATGGCAGAGAGGTGTATCTTCTTACCTTCTTCCATGCTTGGTGTGTGCATATTCGTGTATGCAAACACACGTGTGTGCATGTGTCCACATACATGTATGCATGTATCCATACATATGCATATGCCTAGACAGATACATGTATGCTGAGGACTTGCTTTTTCCTTTTGCTTCCAGTTCCCGCCAGCCTGTCCTGGCAACACTGACTCACTTTGCAGTTGCAGTTGGTTCCAATTTTGTTTCTCCCCCACGTAGAAGGCCCTGCGGGACCACGCACCCCCAGAGATACCAGCCCCTCCTTCGAGATGGAACCCAGCCCCGCGGGGCTCCTCCTCTGGGCCGCGGAATCAGAGGCACTGGGTGGGCAGCCTCCCTTTGCAGAGGTCTGAGGCCAGGTCTGTGGAGTCCACCTTCTTCCCTTCTTCCCTTGCAGCTTTGAAGGACCCAGCCTCTCGGCCTCACTCCCCAGCCCAGCCCTGTGCTGAGC
This sequence comes from Nasua narica, assembly GCA_028533885.1. Classification (NCBI taxonomy): domain Eukaryota; kingdom Metazoa; phylum Chordata; class Mammalia; order Carnivora; family Procyonidae; genus Nasua; species Nasua narica. Next base: position 18,175,093 of record CM052797.1, read on the forward strand.
TGCTTCCCACAGGCGCTCTCGCCATGGGACCTCTCTGTTCCCTTTTTGTGTATTTTGGTCTTCCGATAACCTGTTCGCCCAGTTTCCCAATTTCTTTTTGCCTAAATGACACACAGACTCCTTGATTTGGTTGGGGACTTAGAGCTCCTGCTCTCAAATCCCTCATTTTAAGAATGCTGGTCTGGCTTTCTGTCTCCCACTGCAGGGCTCCCATCCCCTCCCATACAGTGCCCATGGGAGAGTCTGCCTGTCCTCTGGGATCCTCTGGCTGTCCTGAGAGAACTAAGAACATTAGGACCACACATGGATGAGTCTTACTGGCCTTAACACTGATGCCAGGAGTGTGTAGAGGCCATTAGCCCAGAGGGTCCCATAGGCCAACTGAGCATCATTCCTCTCCTTCCATCTATGCTAATGCACACTGCCGTGCTCCCACTCCAACCCCAACCTCCTGCAAGGGAGATGAAGACTTGTGTGTCAGATTCCATGAGGGTGAGTGTGAATCCACTTTCGCCCGCTATGCTCCGTGCTGATATCCTTTTGCTTATGTTGCACCCTCTGGCATACACAGGTTAAGAACTATCCCGTCAGGGTGCCTGGGTGGCTCAGTCGTTAAGCGTCTGCTCAGGTCATGATCCCAGGGTCCTAGGATCCGAGCACCGCATCGGGCTCCCTGCTCGGTGGGAAGCCTGCTTCTCCCTCTCCCTCTCCCCCTGTTTGTGTTCCCTCTCTTGCTGTCTCTGTCAAATAAATAAATAAAATCTTAAGAAAAAAAGGTGGTGTTTAAAAAAAAGAAAAAAAAAAGAAATATCATTCCAATTTCATTCAGATAGAAAGTGTCACGATCATTTTTAAAGGGAGGGAATTTTTTTCTGTTATGCAATGAAACTGTGATAACTGCTTTACATCTCATCTGATTTAAAAAATACTGGTGTAAATGGATGCCCGATAGAATCTTCTCCCTTTGGGCCATAAAGCTTTTCTTAGATACTATGTTACCAGGGGCACAGGAGCGAACAAATAATTGCACCAACCAATGCTTTACAAACATGTTAATTTTATTGAGTAGGCATGAAAGCTTCTCTCTGTGTCAAGTAATGGAGAAGCCGTGTCACACGGATTACAGAGCTAATTTTACTTGAAATAATCTTTCATAAAAGAAAGAAATGAAATACAGGTCTTCTATAAAAAGTGCAGTAGTCATTACTGGAAGTTTTCCAAAATGAAAGCAAGATTTACTACATATTGCAAAAATTGGTTTAGTGCTTTAATACTTAATAAAGTAACAACCCAACCACCAAAGACAGCTCTTATAACGGGTTCCTTCTCCAAGAATGGACCAGGTGGAAAAGAATATTTGCATTGAATTAGAATGAACACTCCCAGGGAGACAAGGGCTCTGGATAACTTGGTCAAAGTAACGGGATTTGTGATCCATTTTTGCCTCCATGTTCTCTTTCGTTCACAGCAGTCAAGTTAATTGGGGAAACAAAGCAACATATTTCATTCCAAAATGGGTCAAATGAGCCAAAAAAAAAAAAAAAAAGAAGAAGAAGAAGAAAAAAAAGTAAGGAACTGAAACAGAGAAACAACATTCACTGATTCCTATAGGCCAAGTGCCTGTTTGAAGGAACAAAGCAATTCCACGGCAATAACCCTCGGTTAAAACAAGACCAACTAAATCAAAGGTGATGGTGAACAGGGTTCAAGCTCTGCAGATGAGGCTGTGAGCAGATTCCGGCCAGCCTCCCTGCACCTCTAGTAGCCCCTCTGTTGACGTGGCTGGGGACCCGGGCTTCCCTCCTGTGTTGAATGGTGACGGGCTCTGTCAGAGGTGGAGTTTGCCTTTTTACGGAGGCTCCAGGCCATGGCGGATCTCCAGCCATGATCATGGTTGTGTTGCTAGTTTTGGTCATAAGTTAGTGGAGACAAGCCGCCCCACTCCTGCCTGCCAGACTGTAATTCCAGATCAGGTGTTGGGATCCCATTCCACGCAAGCGGGAAGAATGTGTAGGAGGAACTTAGGAGGAGGAACCAGGTGGGGCCACAGCACACCTGGCCCCAGAGCAACGTAGGAGTGGACCACGGGGACAGCCCTGGCAAAGCCGGGGTTCTGAGTACTGGCAGGAGTGCGCCCCCAGCTTGTCAGGGCAGCAATGAAAGGGATGCTGTTCATACGGCAATTTAAGCAAAGGGTCACCCACGCGTGGCCCACTTACTGCCTGCAGGGCAGGCATGGAGGGAGTGTTATGAAGGAGACCTCAATCCCCACCGTGAGGGACCCTAAGATATGGCACCCAGAGAAATGACAGCAAAAACCAGGGAAGGGGGTTCAAGAGAAGGACGAAGCCTTTTAACCAGGCTACAGTAGGACAAAGGTCCTATAAGAAGCTTATAACAGTATTTTGCCAACAACTCTTAGAGGAAAACACATTTGGCCAAAGGACCTGGAGGTAAACACCAACGTTAGGTAGTTGTGAGAATCATCCTACAGGGGTGGGCAGTTCAGAGGAGGAAGCATCCCTCCCCTGCTGGTGAGTGAGGTCGCCTGACTGCATTTGAGGGACTCCTGCTCTGGGGGGCCCAGGGCCAAGGAGGCGTGTGTGGTTTGGCTCTGTGATGTCAAGGCTCTGTCCCTCCAGCACATGCTCGCCAGTGATGGAGGGGGAGATTCAGAGGCGCCTTGGTTCTCTGCCCCTGCTGCTTCCAGCTTTGTCCGTCCAGATACCCATGCCCGCCCCCGTTATTCTGCGTGAGAAGCTTCTCTTCCTCTGCAGGCCTGCTTTGGGTGACAAAAGGATGGGTCCTTCTAGTGGCCAGATTGACTCCCTTCCCTGGGCTGGGTCATCCGCTGCCACCTGAGTTTGTTATAGGGAGGAATGCCAGTCTCCCTGGAGACTCTGTGGAGGAATAGCATCCACAGGGCTGATTATAAGGGACTCCCTAGAATGGTCCAGGCCCACAATGACGTTGGGGAGGTCCATCACAGTGTGCCTGACCCTGAGAGGCGCCCTGTGGGAAAACTGCCCCTGCAGTAGCTTGTTCCAGAGAGCTTTCTGTAAACAGTGGGGTCTCATAGCTGTGGGGGAGGGCCACCGGGCAGGCCTTCACGGAGACACGAAGAAACCTGCCACGGTCAGGTTGATGTATTCACTGTCATATCTGGCATCAGCCTGCAGGCCGGAGGAGCAGTCATGCTACTTTATCAGCTAAAAGTTTCCCCACTTGGGGACCGTAGTGGACTATGAATTTGATAAAGGTTGAAACTGGTATTACTAGGCTTAATAGTTATCAAATAACTGATTTCGTTTCTTTTCTTCAACAAATATTTATCCAGTGCCTAATACGTGTCAGGCACTGTTGTAGGCACCGGGAATACAGCAGCAAGCAAAACATATAGAAATTCCTGCCCACGTGGAGCTTACATTCTACGGGGGATTGGAGGAAAGACATAAAGTGAATGAATAATTCATATGTGCAGCACTCAGATGGTAAGAAACACACAAACAATGCACAGGGAGGTGGCAGGGTTAGGTGTGTTGTCCTTTTCAGTAAGTCAGGGAAGGCCTCCTTGAAAGAGACATTGGAGCAGAGACTGGCAGGTTGTTAAGGGTGAGGCAGGTGGCTGTGGCGGGCGGGTGGGCGGGGGCGGGGGAGAACATTCAAGGTGCAAGGAGGAACAGCATGTGCAAAGGCCCTGAAGCAGGCCCATGTTGCCAGGGCAGAGCAGCTAACAAGGAGGGGGAGGAAGTCAGAGAAGTAGTGGAGAGGGAGTGGTCTTTGTAAGGACTTGGCTGTCTCTTCACTGAGAGTCATCCTCCACTGTTTGTAGATACTGTCAAACAGCTGGTTTTACTAACTCGTCCTCGTTAAATTAACGGATTGCTTTGGTCTTGAGTAGATTCAGCCTACACCCTTAAAACCAACTGGTACTCTTCACCTTGCAAAGAACTGATTATATATATATGTGTGTATATATGTACACACACATGTATGTACTAAGGTGCTGTCCTCGGGGAATAAAAAAGCGTAAGCCATGGGCATCCTTCTGTATATACACAGTTGAGGCTGGTGGGACTCCTTTTTTTGCAAGAACCAAACAGTAAAAATGCAAATCCCAACCAATTACTCTGCAGAATGGATTAGAAACAGTGACATGGGGAGGACTGTTTGGTGAGAGGGGCTTCTGTGCTGACGTTGGGGTTATGTGTTAAGACGGCCCCTTGGAATAAAGCATATCCATACTGCAGAGCCCTCACATGCCAATCATTTCAGAAGGCACATCCTTGCCCTCTCTTTTTTCTGCTGGAGGTGGCATGGTCCCAGAAGGACTGCTTTTGGGGCTGACTACGTAACTGCTAACAGGCCATTTTGAACCCTGCTTGGAGCCGAAGTGCCAATCTTCCAAAACACTGCACCCTGGAGGTGCTCCATGCAGCCGGGGGGGGGGGTCTCCTCAGGGGGAGAGGGGGTCCCCATCATGCATGCCCTGCAGGTCTTTCTAGGAGCAGCTCTCCTGGACCGACCCCCATGTCAACAGGCAGCACTGTCAGAGACACGCTCTGTGCTGGTAGACCCAGCACTGCAGAGTAAACGTGGGGAGGGACGCAGGTGGCTGGGGATGAAAGGATGAAATTCTGCCCTGGAGAGCCACACCAAAGCAGGGCAGTGTGAGTAGGAAACGGCTGACAGTCAGGACTGAATGGGGAGGTGGTGCCCAGGGGTCCCCAGAGAGCCACCACTTTAAGGCTTTTGGGAAGGGGGTACCTTCTCTCTGGGGCCAGGGGTGCCAGCCACCTCTGGGCCTTTTCACGGTGTGTCTGCCCTCAGGTGACGGCAGAACCAGACTCTAGCCAGAGCAGAGGCTGCCTCAGCAGTCCACAGGGTGATGATGCCACAGTGGCCGAAGTCTGGCAAGGCGGGGCTCACTCAGCCATGGAAACGCATTTTTGTCTTATTTATTAGAAGCATTGAAAGAAAGAAAAGGAAAAAAAAAAAACACTGGAAGAACTTATTTTGTAAAGTCCACACCACGATGAGGAGAAAGGAATCGTGTCATAAAGAAAGAAACCCCAAGCATGCTTCAGCTTTTACTCCAGGTCTGTAAGTAAACATGAAAGACTCACAGAAATGGAAATTAACACACACATGGGTTCGGCAAAGCCTTTTTTTCCCTCGCACAAATTTCCCACCACCGATAAGTACAGCCCCCTTTTTTCCCCCTAACTGATGTGAAATATATTTTGATAGGTTAAGTTTATTCTTGCAGAGTAGAGTGGTTTGCAAAATAAGCTTATGGATGCTAAGGGTGGGGGTGAGAACCATGTGCACCGGGGGTGTGGAGAAACCTTTCATCTCACGTCGCCAAATTCCTGATGGTAAGCTGCTAGAACTAATGAATCATTTTGGAAAGTATTAAATTTTTAAAGTAACAGATCCAAACTTTTCAGAACTCCACTTGAGTCCCTCGGTGGTGACAGGTAAGAGAAAGTCTGCAGTAACTTAGTGAGTATAAAGTATTCATTTAAGAGGAAAGGTGCAGTACCAAAATCCATGGACAGAACAAAAAAAATCAAGCTTCCAATAAAAAAAAGAAAAGACATTTACATATTCCCACTTTCAGAGGGGATGTGAGCAAATAGCAAAAAGCATTTAAACCCAAGAGCCCACAGTGTGGAGCCCCTTCCCATCTATAGTTACCCTTCTAAGGGGACAACACTGTGACAATATAAGGGCACAAAATATTGCTCTGCGGCATATTCTTAAAGTAATATAAAAATAATTTCTATGGTACAGTTTAAACTTGGCTTGTAAAGTTTCAACATAACAAAGCATAAAGTCTACAAACAGAAGACACTTAAGAACACCTTCCTTTAACAATACATTATTTAAAAAATATCATATACCCAGGTTATCCCATGTGCGGGAATTGTGAAGCAAATTACTCAACAACCTCCACTGGGGTTCAGAAGTATCTAGGATCCTTCTGGAAACTTGCTGTCCCTTAGAGACATCTGACTTCCCTGGAAAGGGAAGTGTGGCCAGATCAGACAAGAAGGCCACTCCCAGGGAGGGTCTGCCATGCACTCCTAGTACAGGACATGAGCTCAGGTGGGGCTCTCAACCCTTCTAGAAGCAGGACTGGCTTTCTTCCTTTTCTCCAGGGCCTATAATCCACTTAACCTTTCCCTGATCCACAAGGGGCCCCCAAGTCACAGAAGGATATTAGAAGACTTCTTGGCCCACATGTAAACAACACAGCAGTTTCTAATAGTTACTGTTCAGCCTGACGAACTAATTTGGCTTGAGGGAACTCTGGCCAGGGACCAGGTCTAAAGAGCTCTTTTGAACGACATGAGACATTCCTGGTACACTGGACTAGAAAGTTTAATGTAACAGTAGGTTCTCTCACTGTTTTCAATACTGTTTAGAGGAAGGGATACAGATCTTTCACAAAAGGAAACAGTGATTTGTAAACGATGTGGACAAGCACCCACAGGCGCCCTGGCAAGCCGAGCCACCTCGTGGCCACATGAGGTCGGGAGCCTTCCACATGGCTGGAGAAGCCACCATGGTGGCCAGTGGGCTGGATATCAGGCTTTTTATTCATGACACATCTATCCGGTAGTGTAGGGTGGAGGGGACTTTGGATTTCAACGAGATAGAACATGTCACCTTTTTTAAAAAATAATACCTACGGATTATGCTGCCTGGTTTCAAAGGTTTTCCTCTGGTATTACAATGGACCGTGTTTATTCTCAGCTTGCCTCCCGCCCCCCATCTTTCTTTTCTTTTTCCTTTAACCGGGCATGAGAAAGATAAAATATTTGCATAGCCAGTGTGGGAAATTTCTGGTTGGTTGTTTTAACATTAGAAAATTAAAAAACAAATTTACTTTATGCCTTCTTGACTTCTTGTGCATGAGTTTGGTTTCAGAATGCACAATTAAGCATTTTCAATGTTGGCTGTCTCAACCTTCTAAGAGTGAGGGGCGGGGCAAGAGCCATAGTCGGTGTCTACACGTGATTCGATACTTCCTGTGACCTCACAGCTTTGGGTGGCAAAGCAGTTGCTCAGCATGACACAAAGAATCAGTCCAAAAAGCTGCCACAAACGCTCTCGATGAGAGATTTTTAAAAAACTACTTTTTTTTTTTTTTCTGAGTAACAAAAGAAATCCCAGTAATATGAGGGACATGGATGTTAGTAATCACCACACATTGAAAGTATTGTTCGGCATGAAACGTAAAACTTCCAAAAAATTTCTTAAAAGATTCTATTTAATAAATAATTTTGATTTAAGGAACCACTTATGCAAAACTTGAATAAATTACTGAAAACTCCACGGGCTGTGGAATAATTAAAAACAAAAAGGAATTACAGGAGATACTCAAATTACTATAATTCTTCAAACAAGTAAAAAAAAATCCTTTTTTTTTGGTTTTTAAATTTATTTTTATTTTTTTGCTGCTCTTTATGTCAGAGGGAAAAGCATCCTTTCTGGAGAAGGAGAAGCTGGCTCCAATGAAGAGATGGTCTACCTCCTGCATTTTCTGAGGATACACCCACAGCAAAGCTGGGTGCTATCTCCTCTCTTTCTTAGGATTATTAGAAGCTATTCTAAGGCTCTCACAGGTTTTAAAGTATTCTTTTGCTAGTGAGGACTTTACCCATCTTATCCGTATTTTTTGGAAACAAGATCTCTCTTTAGTGAGGCAGATTTAACTCCTCAGTGTCCTTGGCCAAGAACCATATTCTCCAGAGGTAATCTTGGAAGGAAGAGGCTGCATATTGCTGCTCAAGATAGGGTAGCTAAGGACACATTTTTTTTTTTTTTTCCTCAAGAAATGTAGGAGGCACCAAAAAAGGGATCACTCAGGGATGGGGCTGCCCCCTCAATGTGTTAGGGAGCCACAGGCAGGGTTATGCTACCCTGCTGAGGGGACCCCAATGGGAGTGGCACCCCTTTACCTGGCTGAACCCAGACAGATGCAGGTGGAGGTGGGGATGGGTTTCCTTCCCGGCTGCCCTCAGCCTCTTCCCTTTGGAAAGGGGCGCAGGCCGGGTTTCAAAGTAGCCTAGTGTGGGGGCTTACACAGTGACCTCGCCTCTCTCCTGGGCCACCCATAATCACTTCCCAGGGGCCCTCGGGCCATAGTTCACTGTGGAAGTGTCTTCAAAGGAGCAATGTAAGCAGGCTGTCATCTTTGCTCATACATGGGCAATCCCAAATAGTTCAGAACCTTGCTTTTTGGACCCAAGGTGTCTTTGGAAAGCTCCTGTCACCTGAGCTGCCTGGCACTGGGAGCCATCACTACACCTCACCGCGCCCTGCGAGGTAGGTTGTCCAGTGCCCATCCTAGGACGCCTGCGGCTTTGATGGCAGTGTGAATGTTGCTAGAGCCTGGAGTTGGGGGGGGGGCGTGGGAGGAGGTTTTGCTTATGAGATGGAGCTGTGTATTCCTAAAGGGCCACCGCGACCACTAGAGCACATCAGCGGGTGGCACCATGCCCCCTGTCCTCTCGGGACTCGGGAGGGGAATCAGGTGTGAGCCCCCAGCGCAGCCGCCGCTGCAGTCCCGGGCTGCGGGTTTGCTTCTAAACCCTGGGTGGTACCGACCGCACACGTGTGACCGCTACGTGGAAAAGGTCAGTCGCTGGGTTGGGGGGGGGCGGGGAAAAAAAAGCAAAAAAAAAAAAAAAATGTAAAACACTCCCTTCTAAAAACAAAGGGCTGCAAATTTCTTTATTTCTCTTATTGAGGAACAAAAATACTCTTGCAATGGCTATTGAGTTTCCACAGGTACGAGGCAGATGCTAGCTAGCATACCCACTTCCAACAGTATGACTTGTTTCCTATCCGTCTACTACCTGAGTGGCGTCAGTGTAGGTTCAGGCACCATTAGGAACGTTTGACCAAACACGTACACAGCACTGACAGAGGAGTCGCCGGCCTTCCGGTGGACCAGGGCATGTAAAAAAGACACCGACAGAATGGAAAAGGAATCCTTTATGATAAAAGCTGGCGCGCGCGCCGCCCTCAGGGTCGGGCCCCGCGCGCCTCGCGCCGCCGCCGCAGCTCCTCGCGGTAGCAGTACGAGCAGTAGTGCTCGGTCTCGGCGCGCCCGTAGAACGCGCAGTTCTCGCGCTGGCAGCGCCGCTGCGCCAGCCCTGGGCCGCCGCGGCCGCACTCACCGTTCGAGCGGGCGGCCGGCGCGTCGGCGTCGGCGAACTCCAGGCCGTCGCGCGCGGCGCCGAAGCCGTTGGTGTAGGTCTGCGACTTGTGCTCGGCGGTGCTGGCCGCCCCCGCCGCGCCGGGCAGGGCGCCCGGGACGGCGCGCGCCAGCGACTCGACAGTGTTGACGGTGCGCAGGGCAGCGGCGCGCGCCGGGCTGTAGCTCTGCGACGACAGCGAGCGGTTCTGCTGCGGGTACGTGGCGCACGGCCGCAGCGCGCCCACGGCCGGCGCGCACGCGTCGTCCCGCGCGCCCGCCGCCTGCACGTGGATAACGCTTTGGCGCGCTGGCGCCGGCGGGCTGCGGCCTGGGAGCGGTCCGCTGGCGCCCGCGCGCCGCGCGCCCCCGCCGGGGCCCGGGGAGGCTGCTCCGCCCGCCGCCGCCCGCGCCGCCCGCGTGCCCGCCGCCGGCCCGGGGCTTGGGCGCTCTTTGAGCTTGAGCACCAGCTGCGTGGGCGGCCCGGCCGGCGGGCCCGGCGAGGCGCGCTCGGGGCCTGGCGCGCCGTCGGTCTCTGGCCTGCGCGGCGGCCGCTTGGCCGTGGAGGCGGCGGCGGCGGCCGCGGCGGCGGCGTCGCGGCGTCGCTGCTCCTGCTCCGCGCTGAAGCGCTCCTGCGCGCTGGTCAGGTAGTAGCCTATCATCTCCTCGTGGAACTGGTGCCGGTGGCTGGTGAGCAGCAGGCCAGCGAAGATGAACTTGCGCTCGCCCTGCATGGCGGCGCGCAGGATGTTGAGGCTCAGCTTCACGTCCGTGCTGTACTTCCAGGCGTCGCCCCGCGGCCCACCGCCCTTGTCGGCCGGCGACGCCCCGGCCGCCTTGTCTGTGGGCGACGGCGTGGTTTTCTCCGACGGTGACGTGCTCGCCGATGCTCCTGACTCCTCCTTGCTGCCCTTGCGCGACTTGGTCTTCTTCTCCTTGCCGCGCTCAGGTGCGTCACCGTTCTTGCCATTGGCGGAGTTAGCGCGGCCCATCTTGCCGTGCACCAGGCCGCCCAAGCCGCCCATGTTTTTCTTTAGCTTGATGCCCAGCGTCTTGCTGAAGCTGCCCAGCTTGTTGGCCACGGAGTCCGCGCGGGTCTTGTCCTTCTCCTTGCGCTGTTTCTCCTTCTCCTTGTCCTTGCCGTTCTTACCATTATTGCTGTTGGAATTGCTGCACACTGAGTCCCGGTCCGAGTCCAGGGAGTCGGCCAGGGACTGCACGTCCTCCCCCACGGAGGCTGTTGGGGATTCCGGCTGTGCCAGAGGGGCCTGTATAGGGGGAGAGGGAGGTCAAGGAAGGAAGGAAGAAAGGAAGGAAGATGGTTAGAGATGAGCCGTCCCCACGTGGGACCAACAAAGGCAATTCACCCCGGCTCCCAGTCTGCTAAGTTGGGGCCCTGGGATCTCACTGCCCCAATCCAGGATGCCTTTTTGGTGAGCGCAGGTTGCTGGTAGCCTGGAACACCGGGGCAGGGAGTTGGGGTAAGGTGCAGATACTCACCTCGCTCTGAACTCCAGAGCCGAACATTTTAGAGTTACCATGCCCAGATTCTGCCCTTCTAGCCCTAGCTAGGCTGGTCTATGACCAGAGACACAGGTCCCGGCCTGCCTCTAGAGTGAGAGGCCTTCTGGTAAGGATCACATTTCACCTGCATTTGTAGGTGTCTCTCCTACAAAGGTGTCTCACCTAGTCATACCAGGCAAGGGATAAACATCTTGCCCTCACATTGAAACAAATATGCCCTTAGTTCCGGGGATGACCATTTTACTCTAGGCTTTTCTTTAGCCGATTGGCAATGCGGAGTGTTAAACTCAGGATTCTGAAGCAGGACCTGGGCTTAACAGGAAAGATGTTACCACTCCCAGAAAAAGTTTTCCTAGGGTGTGAGGAGGGAGCATCACTGTGAACACCTTGGACAAAGCCCACCATCAGCCAGTAAAGAGGGCAAGGCCAGTGTGGGCACCTGGAGGACCATGGGGGAGGAGGAGAGCCTGAGAAAGGCAGTGAGTACAACTTATTGCTACCTTGTGGAGGTTCCTTGAGGGAGGAGAGAGCATTCTGACAGCATCACTGGGTGAACATTAGGGACCTCCTGCTAGAAGCTGAGCAGCAGGAGCTGGTGCTCACCCCAAAATGGGCTTTTCCTGACCTCTAGGGGAAGATCCTGGGAGAAGGCCCCATTGTTCTGTCGTTTTATTTTTGTCCCCTCCCTCCCCAAACAGGTCCAGGAGAGGGGTCCAAGAGACCTCCCACAACCAAGTCCCCAGAAGCAAGCAGGAGCCAGCCCTTACCACCTCAGTCTGAAATTCCTTCCTTCCTCTTCTCACCCTTTCCTGGGTCTGGAAGGAGGTAGAGGTCTCAAAATGGTTTGTCAGTGACACAGAAGGGCAGAAGCTCAGGGGTTTGGCCCAGGAAAGGGGGTTGTGCTTGGTGCTGGCAGTGCCCATTGGTGGGAGCTCAGTGAGTAAGGAGCCCTGGCTCAAATGTTCTCTGGCTGGAAGGGGTTGTTGCCAGGCCCTGAATCTGACATGGGGGCCACCACGGTTTGGCAGGGGGTTCTACTCATTGCAGTGCAGAGCTGTGTCCCAGCCCAAGAGCCTTCAGATTCTAGATCTTGAGCTGCTGCCTTCACAGCATATGTGTGTGCTAGCAAAAAACAGCCCCAGCAACACGGGCATCATCCAGGCAGTTGACGGGTCACTGTGGAGGTTAAGAGGCAGGACTCTGGAGCCAGGCTGTCACCAGCTGTCCCTTGTCTTCAGTAAAATGGGGTCTCAGAACCTGCCTCCAGGAGCCTTATGAAGATACATAAAGGTAAAGGCTGATGTATGAAACCAGCCTGAGCAGGGCCTGGCATAGCCTGGCTACCGACTTTGTGCCAGGCACCACCCTACTGCCTTCCTCCAGTCACCCCTTTAATATTGCTTATGAGCCCCACCTCATGGCCAATGGCCAAGTTTACTGATGTCTGAGGGGGGCTGCTGCTTCTTTTTTTAATATAATACAAACCCCTTTCACTGAGGGTTCACTTTTGAGATAACAGGAACATCAATTAGACACTTAAAGTGAATCCTTAGCATCAGGAAGCAGGGACAGAACAGATTCTCCCTGGGGGAGGGGCCTTGTGGGGGCAGGCAGCTCCTCACTGCCCTCCCAATGGACGGAGAAGGAGGAGAGAAGGAGGGGGCGCTGAGGAATTGCGCTCTCGGTTCCCTGACTTTTCCAAGGACCCACACACAGTTTATAATTAATTCCGCTCCGCTGCAGCACATCGTGTTCCGATCTCGGTAGAGATAGTTTTGTGTTGTGACTTGCCTACGGTTTGTTTTCTGAGTGGGTGTGTTTATTCTTCTCCTTCTGGAGAAAATAAAGGGACCAAAAAAAAAAAGAAGAAAAAAAAAATCCCCAACAACCATTTCCTAGCCGGTGCGCGCGCCTACATATATGGCACGCAAGCACGCATGCACACAGGCTCCAGCTAAACCCGAGCCACTTCTCGCCAGGGCCAGGCAGGGCGGCCGGAGGGTAGGTAGGCGGCCAGGCGGGCCCTGGGGAGCCCAGCCCCGGGCCAGCGTTTGCAGGCTGCGCCCCCGCCCGCGCTGGCGGCGAGTGAGCAAGCGGCCAGGACTCGACCAGCTGGTTGGGGCCAGGCGCACGCCAGGCTCACCCGGGTCTCAGAGGGGATCCGGATCCACGTCACATTCATGTAGCTGTGCAGAAGGTTCAGCTTGGCTTCTAGCGACAGGATCAGGCTGGTGAAAGAAGAAACCGAGTGAAACGCGCCCCAGCGGGCCCTTGCTCGCCCGCACGCACCCCGCCCGCGGGTATGCCAGCTGTCCCAGCAGGAACACGGGCGGCCCAGCCCACGCCAGGAAACCAGGAAGGCCGCCCTTGGGGGCGTTGGGGGAGGGGCACAGGGAAGGGGCTCACTGGGCCAGCCGGGCGTTATCGTTGTCGTCTTTCCCCCACTCCCAGTCCTTCCCGGGGTCCACTGCAAAGTGCAGAGGCAGCAGCTTGTGCTCCGAATCCGTCAGGGGGATCACGGCTGGAACAGAAGAGAGAGACGCGGTGCCAGGTGGCCCACGGGCGGGTTGAGAGGCTCCAGGCCCCAGCAACCCCCAGGGAGGCCAAGAAAGGGAGTTCCAAGACCAGGTGTCTCCTTAATTAAGGAAACCGAGTGGAGACGAATACAGACCATCTGTGCCAGCAGGAGCGTTAAGAGCACAGGTGTCAAAACCACTACGGATAGTTTAAAATATTTCATATTTATTGTGGACGTTGAGGAGCAGTTGGAGATAGCACCTGGACTCCGCTAAGGATTTGGGTCTGTCAGAGGCAGGTACCCCGGTTGGGCAGCAGACAAAAAAAGCTATTGCTGTTTCTGTTATTTCAGAGGAAGGACCCAAGCTGGGCTCTTGGTCACCTCATGGTGTACAAATTAGGCAAGTAAGGGCTGTCCGCCAATCTGCTCATTTGTGAACTCATTCAATAATTCTGTATCAGTTTGGGGAGTGGGGTGGGTGGGAGCTCCTGCGAGGAGCTCCCAGGTAACCAGAAAAATCTCATAATCTCAGATGGTGACAAGTACCCTGAAAAGTAAACCGCAGACTGGGGGTGTGTGCGTGGGGGAAGCTATGGCAAGCCTTTCTAGGGTGGGTCAGGGAGGCTTCTGAGGAAGTAACCTGTAGGCAGAAACTGCAGCCAGGACAGACTGGCCCGGACCCAGGGATCCATTCATCACAAATACTCCTGAGTGAAATGCCCACTTGGGGAAAGTCTTGGCCCATCTCAGAAAGGCTAGGGTGGAGTGGGGTGTTCACAGGGTTTGCCTGGATCTGCTAGAAGCTTCTGAGCTGCTGTGGAACCCAGTGCCCAGCGAGAACAAGAGAACAGCTTGAACAGCTTGCTCCTCCCCTGGGTTTACTCTACCTCCGCCTCCTCACTCTGTCCCTCCCTAACCCCCTCCCCCCCATTGCCAGGAGCCTGGTGTTATTTCCCATGATTCATGGCAGGGGTGTCACAGCAAGAACAAAAAGGCAAATAAGTAAATAAAATCTATGACTGAATACCATTAAGAGTTGACTTTCTAATAAAAAAAATTGCAAACAGTGACTCACTGCTGCCCTCCAGTGTTGCTAGAGACAAAATAGCACAAATAATCCTCCACTCCCATATAAAGGAAACACTGTTTTCGCTGGGGTTGGGTGGGTAGGGGGGTGTTTCTGTTTGAAGTGGCTGGGGACTGGCAGTACTGCGCTCTGGTTGGGTCGGTCAAGGGCATCTTAGTCTGCCCCAGCCACAGGCCACTGGGTTCTGCCTTGACATGGGCACGACACACAAGCTGCCCCTCCCAGGGCTGAGCTTCTGGGCAATCCCACTCACGGAGGGCTGCAGGGCTGCTTCGGGACCTGCCTCCCTTGCGCCATGCCCAGAAGCCTGTCCCAAAGTTCCACAACTCAACACAAAGGCAGAGACAGAGTTGGCCTGGCTTCCCATCCACTGGGAGGGGGTGGGGATGGCAATGGATCCTTCTGTAGACACTTGTGAGGGCAGCATAACGCCCTGGAGTGCTTGATAAAGGCACTGATTTCAGGCCCCCATGCAGATAGCCAAACCAGAGTGTCCAGGAAAAGGAACCAAGGTCTATATTTTAATTAAGCATTCTCTGTGGTTTTTAAAATCATGCAAATCTGGAAAATATTGTCCTAGAGCAATAATCTGTTGGAAGTAGTTACTGCAGGTACAACTTGGGCAATTTGGGTCGGGCTGTCCACTCCCCTCCCAGGGGAGGGGTGCTCTTCCGAGGTGTCTGCCCAGCCATGGCTATACTTCCCAGCCCCCAGCACTTAACAGGTGCCTGGCTGCCCTGATGGCATGAGAGAAGCACTGTGGGAGGTGCTGGGCAATGTGGTTAGGTGTGGGCGGCTTTATCCCCACGCCCCTCCCCATCCTCCTGTGTGCTGAAAACCGTGGTGCTAGAAGATGGCAGGGGTGAGGTTCTGACTCCCCAACTTGGAGAAGATCTGCTTGCCAATCAGGAACACCTGTTTTAGACTTTATTTGCATGAGAACCAAACTCCTCTCACTTTGATTTTGGTTAATTTGTTTCAGATAAACCAACTAAAGTAGTACAGATACACATGCTCCTCAGCCTCAACTCCCTACCATGGGGCTCCTGGGAATTTTTATCCTGAGTAGTTGGATTAGAGCTGAGTCCCTGGGCTTCCCCCTGCTGAGCAGAAGGTTGGACTCACCTGGAGTTGCTAGAACCGGACCACCTGTAACAGGGTCTTGGCAGCCTCTCAGCATGAATGTTAGTGGGGTGAGGGCCAGGTACTCAGGTTCTAGGGACATACCTGCTTGCAACAAAAGGCATCTATCTTCTCTGCAGAGGGTACAGCTGTGGTGTGTGGGTAAGGGCCAGGGCCAGAGGGACCAAGAGCCCATCCCGTAGCTGCACAGGCCAGGAAGGCCTTGAGAACAGGCCCGCCCTGCAAACATTAGCTGCTTTGGATGCCTCTGCCTGCCACTTTTCCCCATTGGAAACCTGGCCTCACCCTGTGAGTTATGTAGTAATGGGATGGCTTGCCCTCTGGTGGCAATGTCAGGAACAGCAAATGCTTTTCAAAATAAACTAGTAAATTAGCAAATTCTTTTTTTTTTCTTCTTGAAATGGATCTCCTATTTAACCTGAAAACACACAGACACCATCTGAAACCAGCCTAGACTACTTATTTTCCAAAAATTAATGGATACTTCTGGTTTCTGTTTCCAGGAGAGTGTGGTGCTATCATTACAACAACAGCAATAAGCTAGACAAACTGCAGATACATAACTTTTCTTTAACCCATTAGAGAGAAGAAGTCACAGGGCACCCTGCTAACTCCAAATCTAAGGACAGATAGGTGCATACAAGGAGAAATGGACATAACTTTCACTGGGGTGGACTCAGCTGGACTGCAGTAAAAAGAATTCAGCTAAAATTGTTTAGACATTGGTAAAGGAAGAATGTAGCCTAGTGAAAGAATATTTATAACCCTGGGGGCTTTAAGAGAATTTCAGATGTTCTTGTAGACCCCTTTCCATGGGACCCAACCTGGTGCTCACAAAAAGATTGGCAAGAATTCTAAGAAAGTGTCCTTCATGGATCTTTCTCCCCTATCTTTACTAAAGAACAAAAGCTTAAGTTGTGAGGGCAGGGCAACAAACACTGTTGGCCTTAGGGCACTGGGGTGTTTCCTCAGTAAAGCTTGAGGTGGAAGGAGGAAAAACAAAACAAAACACAAAACCATCTTTTTCCCGGGGGGCGGAGGAGTGGGGGGTGGGGGGGTGGGGGGGGAAGAACTACATTCTGAGCCCAGAACTACTGCTGGGTAAGGTCACTCCCTTTCTAAGATCCAGGGACACCATACCTGCCTTAGACAGAAACTAATTAGAATAGCAAAAACATCACCCTTCCCATTCCCACACCCAGGGTAACAAGCTGCAAGTAATAGCAAAAGAGGGACAGAGTTTGAAGAAAGGGTGCAGGAGACTGCGAGAAAAACCTTCTGGCAAAACACAAGACACTACTAGTGAAATTTGAAGGCTGAGTGCACTAAGGGTAACCAAAGCAGCAATGAAACCAAAACCTACCTCAAGTCCTGTCTAGACTGATGTAAAGCCCCATGCTAAACACCTAGCAAAAGGTAAGGCACACTTAGTTCCAAGAATCAAAATGATGTACCTCAGTTTTTATTGTCCTACTCAAGATGTCTAGCTTTCAACAGAAAACTGCTAGCATAAGAAAAGACCAGAAAACACCCCAACATGTTAACAAGAGACAAAGCATTTGACAGAATAGGACTCAGATATGACACAGGTATTGACACTCTCAGACATGGAATTTAGAATAATTGATTAATAAATTGAAAACTCTAATAGAAAAAGGGGATACCCTACAAGATTTGATGATTAATTTCTCTCCAGCAGAGAAAAGAAACTTACAAGAAAGAATCAAATGGAAATGCTAGAAATGAAAACACACAGTAAGAGAGATGAAGAATGACTTCAAGGGGCTCATCAGTACACTTTACACAACTGAGAAAAGAATCTGTGAACATCAATATGGGTCAATAGAAATACCCAAATTGAAACACAGAGAGAAAAAAAGAGTTGGTGGGGGGCGGGGAGGGGGGAGAGGGTTTTATGAACCCAAGAGCTGTGGGGCAATACCAGACAACCTAAGATCTGTGTAAGTATAATCCCAGAGGGAAAAGAGAGCACAAGACAATGGATATTTAAAGAAACAATGGCTGACAAACATTTCCACTGTGAATGACAAATACCACCGTAGAGCCAAGAAGCTAAGAAAAAACCTAGTAGGAAAACCATACCACCACCACCACCACCATCACCAAAAATATCCCTACAGTTAGCATATTTAAACTGCTGAAAACCAAAGACAAAATTGTCAAGACAGCAAGAGGAAAAAGATACATTACATACAGAGAAACAAAGAAAAGAAATACTGCAGACTTTTCATGATAAAACGGGTAAGCCAGAAGACAATAGAGTGACATCTTCAATGTGCTGAAATAAAAAACTGCTAATCCATAATTCTATACCCAGAAAAAATATCTAAACATGAAGGAGGCATACTTTCCCAAACAAACAAACAAAAAAATTAATTGCTTATAGAACTGCACTAGAGGAAAATATGTTTATATATTGCACTCGGAAATATTAAAGGAAATTGGAAATTGTTTAAGAGGAAGGAATATGCTACTAGTAGTAACTTGGATTTTACATAACAAAATGAAAAGTAATAGAAGTGGAATAAATGAATATGAAAATAAAACTAATTTTTCTTCCTTTTAATTGTTCTGAGCCTAAAGTAAAGAGAGCAGCAGTGTATTATGTGTTTATAGCATATGTAAAAGTAAAATGCTTGATAGTAATGGCACAAAGGATGGGAAGGAGGGATTGGGAGTAAAATGTCATAAGACCCTTATATACCATATGAAGTAGAATATTACTTGAAAATAGAATCTAATTAATTAAATATATTTATTGTAAACTCTAGGGAAATCACTAATAATGAAAAATAGAGGCATAGTGAGTCAATAGTGGAGATAAAATGGAGCCATTAAGAAACTTGTTTAACACAAAACTCACTTATCCAACCATATGATTAATACCATTAAATGTAAATGGTCAAAAAATGCCAATTAAAAAGCAAAATTGTCAGGATGGATAGAAAAAGCAACACTCAATTCTACCGACTATAAGAAATTTAAAATATAAAGACACAAAAACTAATGATGCACTATATGTTGGCTAATTGAATTTAAGTTAAAAAAAACAAAAAAGGGGAAAAATAAATATAAAGAAGCAGATAGGTTAAGAGATATTCACTAAGTATGAAAAAGCTAGAGTGACTATATTAATGTCAGATGAAGTGACTCCAGACCAGGACTGTTACCAAAGATACAGAAAAATATTATGCAATGATACAGGCTCACGTCTCCAAGAAAACATCACAGTCCTACATGTGTGCATGCTCTTAATGACAGAGCTTCAGAGTACTAAAAGCAAATACTAACAAAAATGAAAGGAGAGGGCGCCTGGGTGGCTCAGTTGGTTAAGCAACTGCCTTCCGCTCAGGTCATGATCCCAGAGTCCTGGGATCGAGTCCCACATCAGGCTCCCAGTTCCACGGGGAGTCTGCTTCTCCCTCTGACGTTCTCCCCTCTCATTCTCTCTCTCACTGTCTCTATCTCAAATAAATAAATAAAATTAAAAAAAAATGAAAGGAGAAACAGACAAATCCATTATGTTTAGAGACTTCATCATTTTTCTCTTAGTAATTGACAGAATAAGTAGATAGACAATCAGCAAGGAGGCAGAAGACCTGAACATCATCAGAGAGCTTGAAAGAACTGACATTTAAAGAACGCAACATGAGCAGAACATATTATTTTCAAGGGCACATGAAATATTCACCAAGATAGAACACATTCTTAGCCCACCTAAGCAAATTTAAAAGAATAGAAATCATAGAAAGTTTGTTCTCAGACCATTACCAAATAAAACTATAAACATATAACAGAAGCTATTTGGAGACTCCCCAACTATTTGGAACTTAAACAACATGCTTCTAAATAATCCATGGGTCAAAGAGGAAATCTCAAGGGAAATTACAAAAATAGTTTGAACACAATGAAATGGAAATACAATATATCAAAATTTGTGCGATGTAACTAATCAGTGCTTAGGGGGAAATTTATGGCACTAAAATGCTTATATTAGATAAGAAGAAAAGTCCCTAGTTTGTAATCCAAATTTCTGCTTTAAGAAGCTAAAAAAAGATAGCAAATTGAACTCAAAGGTGGGGATGAGGGAAATAATAAAGATTAGAGCAGAAATCAATGAAACTAAAAAGAGAAATAGATCAGAAAAAGCTATTTCTTGGAAAAGACACATTAAAACAACTATCCAAGTTCATATTTTAAGAAGTTGGGATTACTGGTAGACTAGGCTTTTAAATGATCTTAAGCTGTTAATATTCCTGCTAATCAATACACATTTATCATACCTTAAGACCACATTTTAGAATATTGAACTTTTCATTGTTAGATGATTGTAGACTTAAATGTAGTTGTAAGAAATAATGCAGAGAGATCCTGTGTACCCATCCTTCAGGTGCCTCCAAGCTAATATCTTGCATAATATCATAGCCAGGATATAGACTGGTATACTCCATTTCTCTGCAACTGTCTTTCTCTACACTTCAGATTGTATAAATTTTCCATGCATTCATTTGTGTGTGTGTATGTGTATTTGGTTCTATGCAATTTTATCACATGTATAGATTTGTGTAATACCCTCAATCAAGATACAGATGGTTGCATCACTACAAGGGTTCCCTGTGCTACCCTTTTATGAACACACCTACTTCCTTTCAGCACTTCATTCCTGTCCCTAATCCTTGTCCACTACTGTGATGGATTATTTTATATGTCAACTTGACTGGGCTAAGGGATGCCCAGATAGCTAGTAAAACACATTTGGGGTATTTCTAGAGGTTATTAGGATTTGAATTTATAGACTGAGAAAAGGTCATCCCCACCCACCAGTGTGAACAGGCATCACACAATCCATTCAGGGCTTGGATAGAACAAAAAGTGGAGGAAGAAGGAATTTGCTCTTTTTTCTTGACCTGGGATATCCAGCTTCTCATGCACTTGGACATTGGTGCTACTGGTTCTTGGGCCTTCAGACTCAAATGGGAAATTGTGCCATTGGCCCCCACTTTTTGGGCTTTTGGACTCAGAACTGAATTTTACCACTGGCTTTCCTGGGTCTTCAGCTTACAGATGGCAGGCAGATGGTGAGACTTCTTGGCCTCCAGAATTGTGTGAGCCAATTCCTAAAACAAATCTCTTCTTACATATGTCTGTATATATCCTACTGGTTCTGTTTTTCTGGAGATCCATGACTAACAGAATCACTCATATGTTCTGCATCTTTATAGTTTGGCCATTTCAATGATGCTACGTAACTGGACTCATATAGTACATAATCTTTGACTGACTTTTTAAATTCATCGATAATTCCTTTGAGATCCACCCAAGTCATTGCATGTATCATATTCATTTGTCTCTCTATACTGCTGAACAGGATTCCAAGGTATGGACATACCATAATTTCTTTAAACCATTCACCCAGGGAAGATGTTTGGGTTCTTTCTAGTTTGGGGCTATTACAAATAAAGTTACTACAAACATTTGTGTAAACGCTTTTTTGTGAACATAAATTTTTATTTCTTTGGGATACAATTTTTTATTCTTCTACTTCTGGGTCATGTGGTAAGTGATTTGTAGTCTCATAAGAAACTGCCAAATTGTTTTCTAGAGTTTACATGCTTAGCAGCAATGTATGAGAGGTTTGGTTGCTCCACATCCTCTCCAGCATTTGATATCATCAC
>CM052797.1:18196371-18367104 GCA_028533885.1 Nasua narica
CCACCAGGATCACCCCCCCCACCCCCTCCCCTCCAAAACCCTCAGTCTGTTGCTCAGAGTCCACAGTCTTTCCTGGTTCATCACCCCCTCCGACTTCCCGCCCTTCACCCTTCCCTTCCTTCTCACGATGCCCTCCATGATTTTCTTTATACTCCACACGTAAGTGAGACCATAAGATAATTGCCTCTCTCCGCTTGACAAGCGGAGATATCATCACTTTTTAAACACTTTTGTTATTCTGATAGGTTTGTAGTGATAGCTCATTGTGGTTCTAATGTTGAACATCTTTCAATGTGCTTATTTGCCATCTGTATCTCCTTTTCATTGACATGGCTGTTCATGGCTTTTTCCCATTTTTTAATTTGGATTGTTTGTTATTTTTTTACTGTTGAATTTTGATAGTTCACTGTATACTTTAGATACAAATCCTTTGTTGATATGGGGTTTTAAAATAGTTTCTCCCACTCTACAGCTTATCTTTTCTCTTCTTAATCATTGTTGGTTTGTTCATTTGTATTTTTTTTTTTTTTTTTGTGGAACAGAGGTCTAATTCATGAGTTCTCCCTTTTTGGATCATGTTTTTGTGTCATGGCTGAGTTCTTTACCTAGCCCTGGGTCCCCAAATTTTCTTTGAAGTTTTATAGTTGTACATTTTACATTTACCCTATGATTCATTTTGAGTTAATTTTTGTATTTTTAAAATTTAGGTTCAGGTTCATATTTTTACATATGGATGTCCAATTGCTTTATCACCATTTGTGGAGAAGACTCTCCATCCTCCATTGAATTGATTTTGTTCCTTTGTCAAAAATCAGCTAAGAATATTTGTGTGGTATTATTTCTGGGTTCTGTATTCTATGCCATTGATCTATGTGTCTAACCCTCAATAAATACCAGGCACTATATCAGGAACTCTATATTCATTACTTAAAATTCTTTCACCAGTTAAAGGATTCTTGTTCCAATTTTACAGAAGAGGAAATGAAGGCTCTGGTACATAAATAACTTGCCCAAGTCAAAGTTAAAGTTGTGATTTAAACGTGGATCTGCCTTACTCCACAATGTACAGTGTTTTTTTTTTTTTTTTCTATGTCACACTACCTTTCTCTGAATTACCTAAAGTTAGTATATTAGGAACATCTAATATTATTCATTCAACATTTATTAAATACCTCTCAGGTGTCTTGATGCTAGAGACACAAAGATGAATAAGACATCATGTCTGGATTCAGGATGTTCAGGATCTGGCTGATGAAGAATGGGGACCCTTCAAAAAACAATCTTTGTTGTCCCCTTTCTCTCCCTGCTCCCACCTCCCAGCACAGCTGTAGCCCTGTTCTCTGTCTGAGAACAGTCTCTGGTTAGCCTGATGTAGAGTCCCTGGGTGGGCAAGGACTTTACATTCTTGTACCTCTGGGAAAAATCAGACCCACTTTATTAGGATTTGCTTCACAAAACCTTGATGTGCAAAGCAATGACAGTCTTTACCTCTGACTACAGGAAAGGGGCTAGTTCCTGGTGGATGAGCCACCGAGAGCCTCACATTCCAAACTGCCTACTGGTTTCTGATGGGGCAAAGGTTTCTTTCTACAGAACTTTTCCCCAGAAAAATGTCCCCTGAAGAAACTCTCTTAGTTGGCTGGTTACCAAGAAGCTGTCCATTTCCTCTGGTCATATGTGGTACCACCAAGGACTCTCTAATCTTGGGGAGCAGGCTGCCCCTAGTGTTGCCTGCTCAGGCCCATGGTAGATGGTGCTGGTCACTGTGAGCACACCATGTTGTGCCTGTCCCTTCCAGCCTTGCCTGGCCACTCTGCCTCTATCATTATACAGTTTCAGGTACTTGGCATATTAAGTACCTATGAAGACAAGTTGTGCTTTCTATGAAAATCAAATTGATTATTGGAAGGCAAATTGAAGTAGATATAGGTATGAGGCACTGGCAGACCACAGGTGGGGCAGTGGAAAGAGCCTGTCCCAGTGGGGAGGGTTTCTAGCACCAATATTGTTTAGAATTATAGGACATGGTGATGATGCAAAGCCAACTGACTTTGAGTTGGTTTTATTATTGTTTTAAAAGTCTCTCTAGACAGCGCCCCTCCTTACTGTATACCCTGGGATTGGGTGCTCCTACTGACTCACTCTGGTGCACCACTGTGTGAAAGAGATAGCCAAGGAAGACTGGAAACAATCACTGTAAAAGCCCAGGAGAGTTTACGCTTTGGATGGGTTTCCCTCCATTGAAAGAAGTTTAAGGGGAACTGGTAGCAGGCACATTAGAGGTAAGACACCTGCAAAAACAAAAAATACTAGAAAGATGGTAACAACAAAAAGTTGTCTAGTGCTTTCTGTGCATGTTCTACATGGAGTTGACTCATGTGATCCCCATGATCTGTGGAGCCACCTTGCAGAAGAGGACATGGAAGCCCAGAGGCACTAAGTGTCCTAGTCTGTCATCCAAGTAGTTACCAAGCCAGGATTGTAACTCAGGCCACTGGATTTCAGAGTCCCTGTCCTTCACCCCTGGGCATGCGACTGAGGAATAAAGGTACATTTGTATTTTCAGTTAAAATGGTTCAGGGAGGGGTGCCTGGGTGGCTCAGTGGGTTAAAGCCTCTGCCTGAGGCTCAGGTCATGAGCTCAGGGTCCTGAGATCGAGCCCCGCATCGGGCTCTCTGCTCAGCGGGGAGCCTGCTTCCACCTCTCTCTCTGCCTGCCTCTCTGCCTACTTGTGTTCTCTGTCAAATAAACAAAGAAAATCTTTAAAAAAATGATTCAGGGATGCATGCAACATTTATAAATATGTATATGTACATACACACATATAAACCTACATATATATAAACTGACTTTTCTACTTGCTGAGTGCTTCTATCTGATAGGCATATTCACAATTTTGTGACTAGCTTCAGCTGGGTCAGTGTATCTCTGAAGCCCATCTACCAAACCCAGTGTAAAAACCTGTGAGGTGTAGCAGAAAGGAGCCCAGAGCTTTGGTTCACCCCGCAGCCCTACTGAGTGGGTCAAGAGAGGGAGCAGGAATGGAGATGACTTTTGTCACCTTTCGTTAAACTTCAGGGTTTTGTGAAAGTAAAGGAGATAGTGTATGGGGGGTGGGGTTTGGGAAAAGGCAAAATGCAAAGCAAAGTGTGATAAATCCCCCATCAAAGAGGTATCTCTCTATGGTGGAGGACTCTTGAAAATGTTATGGTAGAGACAGAAATTTCCGAGGCCCATGGGGGAGTGCAGCAGCAGTCACCACCCTTTGTCCTCACTAGTGGACCCTATCTCCTGGAGACTGTCAGGATGGGTCAGGATGGCTCTAAGGAATTCACGGTTGACTCATTTTCCTCATGTTTATGGCTTCTGAGACAAAGCCTGGAACAAAAGCTACTCAATGAAATGTAAGAGGAAGTCAGCTGGAAGATTCCTAGTTAAAAGCAACACAAAGGAAGGACAGGGTCTTTTCTAACCTCCCCATGTTTTATGTGAGGATATAATGCTTGGAGCTACAACAGTTATATGACCAGTGAGGGACAATTATGGGATAAAAGGCAACAAGCCAAGGAGAGTAGATAGACAAAGGCCCAGGTCTTTGATGAGTGTCAGGTCCCAAATCAACCAACCACTGGTCATCAGATTTCTCATTACATGAGACTATATACCTATGTGTCATTGCAAGTATTTTCTCTTACTTGCATCCCAAATCCTCCTGAGATGGAGTCTGGTTCCTACGATATGGCATTGTAAAGGGAGGGGGCACATGGGGAATGAGAATCCCACTGCTTGGGGACTCGAAGTCTTTGCCTCGGTGAAGCAGGTCCAAGATGCTCAGGGAAGCAGTCACCCATTGTTTCTGTGGACACAGAGCCCTGCCAACCAAGGCTGTAATGCTAGAAACATAAAATAAACACATAAAACAATCATAAAATGATTATATGTGCTGGCTACTGCTTGTTGCTTTCTGGTCTTAAGTTACACAATGAGCTCAGGCCAAAGGTAGCATGTTGGAAAGTAGAGGATGAGTGGGAGATATGGCCTCACCTCTGCCTGGGGGCCTCAGGTCTCTCCTGTACAACCCCCTTTAGGGACAAAAGGGGCTATGTCAGATGGCAGGTGACATACTGCCTTCAAGGCAGATGCCAGCCCCCTGAAGATGGAGCGGCCACCAAGGTCACAGGTAGCAGGCACAAATTCTCCAGCTTAACATTTATATGTAGATACAGTTTTTGGCTTGGTCAGTAGTCTATTGGACTAAACTTGCTATATGTAGATATAGTTTTTGGCTTGGTTAGTAGTCTATTGGACTAAACTTGCTGCTAAACTTAGACTAAACTTGCATGTATCCTCCCAAATTCATATACTGGAACTTATCTCCTAATGTGATGGTATTTGCAGTTGGGGCCTCTAGGAGGTGATTAGATCATAAGGGTGGAGCCCCCATAACTGAGATCAGTGTCCTTGTAAGAAGAGACACAAGAAAGCATGCTTTCTGTCTGTCTCTCTCTCTGCCATGTGAGTACGAGAGAAGGCAGCCATTTGCAAACCAGGAAGAGGTTCCTCACCTGACATGGGATCTGCTAGCACCTTGATCTTGCGCTTGCAATGTCAGAACTGTGAGAGATAACATTTCTTTTGTTTAAGTTGTTCGGTCTATGGTACTTTCTTATAGCAGCTTGAACAGACTCAGATAAAACTGGAAAACATGCAGACCGGAAATTCAGGGAATTGTATTGCCAAAGAAATGCCCAGGCTAAGGAAGATCAACCCCTGGGCTCCTGAACACTCAGAGTGGGTGTCCTTGGTGCATGCACCAGACACGGTCATCAAGGTCGTCTCATGCTATCATGCTGGCCGACCAAAAAGCTTGCTCCCCATATCCAAGAGGACAGGACCAACAGGTGCACCATCCTTTGCTTCTCTCCCCTGTTCTGAGGGGGGTTTGGTGGGGGAACAGTGTTTCAGCAACACACACCCAAGGACCACACAGAGAACTTGTATGTTCACAAAAAGCCCAGTGCAGCCTGATGGAGAGGCCCGCACATGATGTTGGGTGGGGCTGCGGCTGATTCAGGAGTCAAGGGAAGTGGTGGCTGGTGTGCTCCTGGGGGAGTGCTCTTCATGTGCCATTGAAGGCATGGCAGGGGAGCCAGGTGACTGGCCTGCTGTGGAGCTCAGGAGGGGACAAGGTAGGGCTCATCAGGGAGGAGGAAAAAACCATTTAAATAATTACCTTATATATTGATTTTTAAGAAAAGAAGAGCCCCGAGTTACCAGGTGCCAGATGCTGGTTCATCCCAAGGAAGCTTTGATTTGGGGTACCACTTCCTGTTCCTTCTCTCTGGGAGATGCATGTTCCCCGATGACCACCCTCTTTGGCCAACTCTCCTCTTTGGAAGCCACACCATCCAACCTGTCCTAGCAATGCTTCACCAATTACAACTGCTCTCTCGGGAGCAGGGATGGTCTGCCCCTCCTCAGTTTCCTCCACTGTCAGGTATGGATAGAAAGTGGGGAGGGGGCGGTTAATAGTTGTCCTTGGAAAGAAGACTTCCTGCACACAGAAAGTGCATGCAAGTCGTGATGTGACTGTGGGGTGCAGACCCAGCCCAGATCAGAATTTTATAGAGTGATTTGAACACATGGTGGCAGGGAAGCTCACAGGTGTCATGCCTGTGGGCACCAGAGGCTCCTTCCTGCAACCTGAAAGATCAGAGCCCAGGTGTCACAGGGCAAAGGACTAACATCCTCTGAAGGATGGATATGGAAGCTACCAAGAAAGTACACTTCATTTTTATTTTAAAAGTCTTAAAACGGATTGGAAAAGCCTTGCACGCTCAACTTGCCCATCTGATCAATCTCTTCAGCCCCCAGCCTTCCCTCTGCAAGCCCTTGCCTCTCCCTACAAGCAACGCTGGTCTGCAGGACACAGGAAGACTCTTGCCCTTGGAGGCAGCTGACCTCCCCAGTGGGTAAGGAGCAGCCCGGCTGAGGCAGAAAGAGCTATGACAGAGTAGTGAGTTCGGGGCACCTGTGTGGCTTAGTCAAAAGCATTTACCTGTGACTCAGGTCATGATCCCGTGGTCCTGGGATAGAGTCCCATGTTGGGGGGGGTCCCTATTTAGCAGGGAGCCTGCTTCTCTCTCTGCCTCTGCCCCTCCAGTTGTGGTCTCTCTCTTTCACTGTCTACCTCAAATAAATAAATAAGATCTTAAAAAAAAAGTATTGGGTTCTTTCAGAAGATCGTTTCAACAGGGAAGACACTCAGATGAGAGGTTTAAAGAATACCTGTTGCATTTTTAAGCCTTCAGGAGCTTGCACACACAGATGAGACATGCTGGCCCAAGGAGAAGGAGGAAGGGGGTGGTGTGAAGAAAGGAACCCCATGTCACAACCTAGAATACCCTTTTCCCCCCTTATTTCGAAGCTCCTAGAACATCGTTTCTGAGACACAAGGACAAGATGACTGCCCCGCTGGGGCCCATGATGACTGTATCTATTGGCTTCTGTCTTGGGGTGCTGGGAGATCTGGGGGGGCACCCTCCACAAGGTGCCCTTTGTGTGAGGCAGGACACCTTACTGGCTGCGTGATGGCCACACTCAACAGTGGGGGACCAGCAGGTGTCCTGGAGCTTGACCTTCCCAATCTCACATCTCCTACCACCTGGAGGACTCAAGACTGTGGTCTGGGCCACTTGCTCCTGAGCTTCTGGCCCCACTGTGGTCTGAGAGCCTCCTTCATTGATCCCATCCTGGAAACTGCAGTGTCAATGCAGTTTCCATGTCCCTCTCCTTGATGAGATGCCATGTGACTCAAGGGCACAAACTGGGACTTTTTTCTCTTGCTCCATCATTCAGCGTGGCATGAGGGGACATTGGGGGCATGACAAAGAGCCCCATCAATGCCTGCCCTGGACTCTCCTCTAGGCTGGGCACACTGGTCCCTGAATTTGGGGCACCTGGCCCTGGAGCTCATAGTGGTTGTCTCTCAGCTTCCCCAGGGAAGGCTGGGGGCTGAAGAGATTGATCAGATGGGCAAGTTGAGCGTGCAAGGCTTTTCCAATCCGTTTTAAGACTTTTAAAATAAAAATGAAGTGTACTTTCTTGGTAGCTTCCATATCCATCCTTCAGAGGATGTTAGTCCTTTGCCCTGTGACACCTGGGCTCTGATCTTTCAGGTTGCAGGAAGGAGCCCAGGTCATCTAGTGAGGCTGTGCTTTGCTTGCACTCATGGTTGAGGTCTTGTAGCCACTGGGTCCTGTCCCTGGGAAGGAAGGAATTCAATCCCAGGTACTCATTATACCAGGTTAGACCATTTAACTGTCCCAGTCACAGGTGCCTGGAATGGTGTGCTGTCATATCAACATTCTCAGGGAATATTTGTTCAAGAACATCCCTGCAGCTTAGGTCCACAGGGTTGTGCAGGAGACAGCTGGAGCCCACCTACAGCCTGCCCCCTGACCACAGGACAGACCTGGCTCTCAGAATGCCTGGCAGGGCCTTCAGGATCTCAGCCATGGAGGTAGCAGTCCTGCCCTTTGCGCTGCTAGACCACCAGTGGGATGACCCCTCTTTCCCTGGAGTGGAGTTGTGAGGATTAGCCACATTCCAAATATCCACTGGGCCCTGGTTCAACCAGAGCTTGCAGAAAACTACTTTTTGAAAAGCCCACCATCATTTATAATGGGCCCTAGGATCCCCCCACAGGCATTTTGCTATTGAGGGGCTAGGGAGCTCACGTACCCTTAGTCAACTACTGATGGATGCAACATTTATTGGTCAAGAACGTGATGCCGACGAACTGAGCCAGAGATGTCCAGATTGGATAAACAGAACCCAGAAGTTCTGCTGTTTGAATGGACCCTTGGGTTCTGTGTGCACCAGACACCCTCCTCTTCTCTTCTCCACTTATCGATGTCCTCTTATCCTCAGCCTCCCAGAGCACACATCAATTCCTCTCAGCTCTGGACACTTGGGCAGTCCTCTGCGGGGTAGGGGGATTCTTGCCAGAGCCAGGGCTAGCCAGTGCACATCCTTGCTTAGAGAAGGCTCTGCTGGGCTTGCCCCTTGGTTCGCTCTGCAAAATGCCACCTCCGCCAGGCAGCACCTTCATCTCTCCCCTCTGAATCACTGAATCCCTGGGGTCCTCTTGGGCTCAAGGCTCCTCTCCACATGACTGTGCACACGCTGTGGGTAAGAGCTGCCCCATCTTTGCAGCGTTTGCACAGTCAACCTCACCCAGATATGTTGAGTGACAGCTATCTGAATTGCCCTGGGACGATCAAATCCTTCAATTATTGGTCATAACACTCTAGTCAGGGAGGCTATCAGGACAGAGCAGAAGAAGTTCCAAAGAGAGGTGTAATGCAGTGTAATGCATGGGTTGCATGTAGGGAGTGGGCCACGGCCAGGCCTTTCCTCTGACACTGCCCTTGCTCCGTGCACCTCACTCCAGTTGGCATCTGCTTGGCAGCCATGTGTGATGTGAGAAAGAACCTCTCTGCCCCCCAGCATTGGGTTCAGGCCGTGGGAAGAGACAGGCCTGATGGTGAGGGGACAGTAGAGGAAACTAGGGGGATTCCTCAGGCCTTATCTCTCCTTTTGGCCTTCTCCTGGGGACTAAGACCACTGGAGACTAACAGAAGCACACTCTGGTCTCTCACCAGCCAGCAGGCATTTTCCTTCCTATCTTCTTTTAAAGTTCCAGTAGGCATTTTCTTTTTCCTTTTTTTTGCCTTTAAAAATGGATTTCAAACAGAGTTTGAAGAAGTCCCAGGTAGGAGTTAGGACTCCTAGTTCAAGCCCCATCTGTGCCCCTGGTTGGCCAGGTAACCTGTGCACGTCCCTCCTGTGTGGGGCACAGCTGGGGCATTGGGCCGGCTGGCCTTCTTCCTAGCTCCGACATGCCTTCGTCCTGGACGTGGCTGTTCTATGGGGAAGGGGCAAGTCAGAGGTGCGCAAGGCACCTTCCCCTCCACGGTTTATTTCCCATTAGCTCTGGTTCTGAGTTGGAAGCCAAAGTAAGATGTCACTGGATCTGACTGGTCCTCACTGGAAACAGAAGACAGTCACCTCCACCCAGGCATCCAGTTGGCCTGCTGTAGCCTGTGTGTGTCAGGACGGGGGTGGAATGGGGGTCAGAGTTGGGTTTTACCTTCCAGGTAGGTGGCCTGGGAGGAAAAGATCTTCCGTAAACATCTGGGACACTGCTGATGGTCAAGGTCTCACGTGAGAAAGAGATCCCAAGAGAAATGAGAGTCAAAACAACTGTTAGCTGCTCCCAATAAACTCTGAAAATATGCTTAAATTTTTTTTAAACCATGTTTTATGGTACTTGCTGATTTATGTTTAGACTCATCCCTTCACCTGGGCTTGAGTCTTCAGTATTCTCATTCTGTCGGTATTAGTTTGCTCGGGCAGGTATAACAAAGCAACACAGACTGCATAGCTTGAAGAACAGAAATGTATCTTCTAGTGGTTCTGGAGGCTGGAAGTCCAAAATCAAGGTGTCAGCAGGGATAGCTCCTTCTGAGGCTTCTCGCCTTGGTTTGTGGATGGCTGTCTCCTCCCTGTGTCCTCCTGCGGCCTTTCCTCTGCACATGTCTATGTCCTAATCTCGTATAAGGACACCAGTCAGGTGGATTAGGGTTCACTCCCAGGACCTCACTTTACACCTCAAAAGGCTCAGTCTCCAAATTCAGTAACATCCTGAGGAATAGCAGTTAGGATTTCAACATATGAATCAGCCCTCAACAATGCTGTTGACTCTCCCTTCATGATATGCAGGGATACCTCAACTCAGAGCAAAGTCTCCTCACCAGTTTTCTGAGGGAATGCAGGATTCTGGCTAATCCTTTCCTGCTATTTACCAGTTTCTGAAGTTATGTGTGGCACCAAGCATCTTGCAGAGGCGATAAGTGAGCCTTTGCCTGAGTATCATTATGAATTTGTGGACTGAAGAATCTTTGTTGTATTTCTGTTTGTTCCAGCTGTGATCTTCACTGTCCCTCTTATCCTGAGGGAGGCTCAACCACTCAGCCCAAGAACCCTTTCGACTCCACCCTGGTGGTTTCTGAGGATGTCTTATTTTCTTCCAGGACAAGATGCTCTGGGATCTTGGTGTATACTTCCTACCCTAGATCTGGCCAGGCTCTCAGACATAGGTAAACAGGACCAGCTTGATGCTGGGGATGGTGGCCGTGGCTTGTCCTGCATGGAAGGTGAGGAGGCTACAGAGTGGGACAGAAGCACTTAGTCATTTTGAACGTTCCTGAAGTGCCTCACTCGTCCCGTGGGGCCTGCCAGATTCCAGATCGTTGGAAGAGAAAAACACCCTTCCTGTCTAAGCCATAGTGAGCTAGGTTTTGGTTACCTGTTGCTGAAGGGGTTCTAACAGGCACCAGGAAGCCCTGTGAATGGAGAAAGAGGCATGGCAGGACAGGGCCAAGGAGGAGAAAGATGGCTTTCCTGCTAAATCTCCTCTCCCTCAGTTGCCCATCCTTGTGGTCAAGGACGCTAGCTGGGGTGGTGACTTCAGCATATGTAAAATCTTCCTGTTTCCACAAAGGTGCTGTCTGGGGGCAGAGACCAATGCAGCCTGAAGGCACAGAGCTACAGAGACTTACTTTAAGGACAGAATGAGAAGCTCTCACACCTGGCCAAGTTCTCAGTTCAGAAGGGTTTGGAAGGCCATGGGTCCAGAGCTGCACTCCTGTCTGAGAGGGTCCTGACACAGGCCCAGGGCTTGAGGAAAGAAAGCCTCTGAACGTGAAACTGCCAGGTGGCATTCAGATGTGGGAGGCCCAAGACCATCTAGTCAGTTGTCTGGCTCCAGGGTCTCTTCCAGCAGGACCCCCAATGCATCCCCCTCCTGTGGGACACTGGCCATGGCCAGGATTGCATGGAGCGTGTGGGTGTCCCTGAACCACAAGACTCAAGGGTGTTGAGTGGTTCTGCAGGGTAGCCTGCTTATCTCCCTGCATTTAAAGAGAATGGGTTTTCTTTTAAGGAGTGGGGCACCGATAGCGTCATGCACCTCAGGTTTTTAAGGGATTGAGAGCCCAACAGTCAATGGTGATTTATTTCCAGACAACAGCCCAGTTGGAAAGAATTCTTTCTATACTTTTGCCTTTCACTCATCACTGCCGAAAGAAAGAGCACAATCCAGATGGAACTGCTAAAACATCACACTGCTCCCTGATTCAGAGCTGGCTCACTGAACCCCCACCAATCACCTCGCCCCCTCCTTTCTTTGCTGTACTCCCTTGTCAGCGTTACAGCCCGGAAACTGCAGGCGTGGAACTCAGCTTTGGTTATTAAGGGGCCAGTCCTTCAGGAAGGTTTCCCCCCGCTAAATGAAAAGATAAACTTTCAGGAAGAGAAGGTATTTGGATGTGATGCCTGGAGTGGCAGTACCCATTTTATGGCCATGAGGATAAAACCACAGGATAATAATGGTGGATCAGGGAGAGACCAGGAACCTGATTCCCTGAGAATACTCAGAGCTGCTGTGCTAACCCTAGACAAGCCGCTTCAGGAAGGACTCCCTGTTATAGAGGAGGCAGTGCCCTCTTTCCCCGGTGAGTCCCTTGTAGCCCAGTGCTGTTCAGGACACATCTTCCTTTGGGGGTCTATAGAATAGCTTTCTGTTTTTTGTTTTTTGTTTTCCATTTTCCTTGGCATTATAAAGGCTGAGAAGAGAGGCTGAGTCTGTCCCTTAGAAGGACTCCTGACCTCTCGGCTTCTCTCCAGTACCCCAATCACCAGATAACAGTAATAACTGAAATGCTAGGATCGGATATTTGCAAAAAGGCCCCCGCAGTCTCTGCTGTAGACCAGCAAAGAAGGACAGCACCCCTAAGGAGCCCCGGGGGGGGGCGTTGCTTCCTCTGGTGATGGTTCCCTTGACAGGTCCTCTGTATTCCTCCCACCTTCAACAGGTCCTTTTAAGGGGGACACGGGGCACTAACAGTGGCCAGGAAGGGGTATAGTCAATACCTTTAGGTTTATCTTTGAAACACCATTGAAGGATCAGGAGATAGGACTGCCTCAGGATAGGCAATGATGTTTCCTAGTGATTATCTGCAAGGCTACTGAGGACACCAGTGCACGGAGGGACCGTCCTGCAATGGTCACTTCATAGTTAAGTTGTGATGTGCTTCAGCGGGGGTGAGGGGATCCAGGGCGGGCAGGGAAGGTGAAAGGGTTCAGCATCCGGGGAGGTGGGTGGTTACTGCCCTGGCTGAGGAGCCAGGAGCCAGGCTGTGAGGTCACACTACACCTCTTGCACCACAGAGCAAGGAAGCAGCAGCCCCTAGGACTTTCCATGCCCACACTCTTGCAGCAGATGCTTTGTCTGCTATGGCAACACTCGTTCAGCAACCCAGCCCTTCTTCTCAGACCTATTCTGTCCCCTACCAGCCTCTGGACATCACACACAGCCTCCAAGACTAGTTCCAACCCACGTCTCTTTTGGTCTCTCTGTCTGTTCTTCCAAACTGGAATAATTGCTCCCTTCCTGAATGCAGCTCATGCCTGCTTGGTGTATATCCCACCGTGTACTGTGGCTTGTGGGGTCCCCTGTCTCCCCTACAAGGTAGTGAGAACCCTAAGGCAGGGATGCCATCATCTTTGAGGCCCCCAAACCTGAATGTAACAGGTGCTTGAAATGCATTTACTGAACTAACCCTTGGTCCCCAAACAAATAATGCAAGACCACTGAACTTCAGGCTGATATGTGGTGCAGGGAGCAAGGTCATGCCTACCAGCACCCACTAGCTTGACAAGAGTGGCACGGGGGACAGGTGCTAGCAATACTCAAAGCCTAAAAATATGCAGAGCACTTGTGCTCTCTTCAAATGTATGAGGGTTTGACGCACTGCACAAAAATTACCCAGCCCATGGGAACCACTTATACTTGCTTTGCTTCTGCTTGTGCAGAAGGTGGCACAGGAGTACTTGCCTACAGTGGGTCATGGGGCTTGGAGGGTCAATGGGAACCCCTGGCCACAAAAGGACAGTGGAGGCGGGCACCCTCACCACTCTGAGGAGTAACCCAGTGGGTAGAGCTGCAGGAGCCCATGGCACAGACACACAGAATCAAGGACTGGGACGAAAACTCACCTTTGGGAAAAATAAGTTGTCAGAGGTGAGACCATTCTCACCTTTGCAATACTCCCCTGAGAGAAATGAAGTGACAGCCCCTTCACCTTCATCCTTTCATTGAAGGGCACCTGCATATTCACCTTGAAACACCAAAAAGTAGTACCTGGAAGGCCTGGAAGAAAGCTCAATGCCTTCTGTGAGGAGGTGGCTGGGCATCTGAGTCCCCTGCTCAGCAACCAAAGATGCCAGCCTTGAGACTTTCATTTTCCCTGACTCCAGAGAGTCTCTGGGGAGACTACACAGAGGGGCCTAGATCCTAGCTGGGATCTCAGGGCCTGAGAAAGGACTCCCACATTGCCCAAGGGCTGTGGTAAGCACTGAGAAGAGCTAAACACCCACAAAGGCCAAAAGGCTGAGACACACTAGAAAAGGCAGAAATGCCTCTCAGGCTTTCATGGCTAAATATTGTTTTCTGTGACCCAAGTGAGATGTCTGTAAATGATGTGGAAAAATGATGTGATATTCCCACTATAGCTGCAGCAATTCTGCTCTCCTTTTCTTTCTGGGACTCACATCACTGCATGACTGGCCACCATGCATTTTCTAAGACCACATCCAAAGGCAGGGTCCCTGAAACTGTCAGTCCTGCCTGTCTTTGTCTAAACCAGAAATAGGAGTGATAAGAGGATGAGTTTTCCCCTCTTCACTCAGCTAGTCAGTAGTTAACATGAGAAAACAGCAACCATTCCAATCAGAATCCTACCGTTTCCACAGCAAAGACACATACTGCATTGATGGAAGAGAGGCTCCACACAAGTGTCTGACTGGTGGCCTGGAATTGTACAGTGCACAGCTTGTACGACTGGCCTGGTGAGCCTGTCTTCAGCACTGAAATGATTGCCTCAGGGAAACAGTTGTAATAGTTTGAAAGAGAATATCAATGTTTTGACTCAAAAGCTTACTCTAGAGCAGAGGTCGGCAAAGTTTTTCCAAAAAGTGCTGGTTAGTAAATATTTTAGGCTCTTCAGGCCTAAAGGCCACACAGTCTCTGTGGCTACTACTCAACTTTGCCCTTCTAGTGCAGAAACAATAGCTACAGATAATACATCAAGGAATGAGTGTGGCTGTGTTCCAATAAAACTTTATTTACGAAAACAGGCAGTGGGCCATAGTTTGCTGATCCCTGCTCTAGGGACTTAAAAAAAATTACATCTGAGATGAATTATATCCATATAAATATACATACATGTGAAAGGGGAAAATAGTAAGGGTTATTTAAGTGTGGTGGGAATTATTAATTTGCTTTGTATTTTAAATCAAAAGTTGTCTTTGACACTGTTATTTCCAATGATAACATTTGTACATACATACCCATTTATATACCATAAACACACAAACCACATCACTATTTAGTGTGCGCGGGGGTAGTCCCCATGGAGGAACCCACATTCTGCCTCCCCATGCGCTCCTATGCCCACCCCTGCCCTATACATTGTCTCTCAGGTGGCAGTGGGCATACCTTGTTCTCGTTGCTGATCTCTCTGCTCCATGGACACAAGGGCAGAGAAATGCGCTTGATCGTAGGCAAGAACCAGAGGTGAGCAGTGGCATCTGTTGGGAGGTACCTCCAAGGGCAGGTAAATCCCTCCGAATGGGATTGGAGCAAATGCTGTGGACAGAAATGGTAAGGGCATGTGGAGCCTGAAGAGAACATGGGTGGCATCCCTTACCACCCTGCATGATGTGGGGGGGCAGAGGGAAGGGACAGTGTTCTCAGGTTCTCAGTGTTCTTAGGTGTCAGCCGCCCCACCCACATGGCGGTAAGCTGGGTGTTACCCACCTGGAAATGGGTGAGAAAGCTCAGGCTCATGGGTACCACGGGGAAGACCTGACGTCTCATGCCTGCCCAGGGAACCCCTCACTCCCTCTTGCCTCCATGGCAGAGTCCTCTTGGCTCTGTCAGGCTGCATCCCGGGGACAAGTGGGACAGGGCAGAGAGCTTTTAGCTGTGATCTTTCCAGGGACAGTCTGCTGTCCTGAGAATTGCACAGGTGACCAAGAACTCACAACGGTCAGCAATGACATCACTGGTGACTGCCTGGAAATCCATGCTTTTCAGGATGAGTGTCCTCCTCTCCGTATATTCATGAAAACATTTGTATGCAGGACGAAATCTATGCTTGGTTGTTCTATATTTTGAGAAGTTCTTCTGCTGAGTCCAAGGGAACCAACCAGAAAACTCCAGAAACCAAATTGTGAGTCAGATGGGAAATGAGAGATAGGGATTGGCTCCTTTAGCAATGGGGACATAATCATGTTCATTTCCTTACTCATCAAAGAGAGGGAAGAAAGACTTAAACTCTCCCTGAAATAGAATAACTCCCAGAAATATCTGCCCCGATATAGCATATGCTTTTTAATCATGAAGAACTTTGCCTCTTGGCCTTGGAATCAGTGACTCACTCACTGTATTTCTGTGAGCTGAATGCAGCAACAATAAGTTCCATGATGCTTTTGAGGAACTTCCTGATTTCCTTCTACTCACCCTGCTTTATCCACATTTTTTTAAACAATTTGAAAAAGTTTTATTTTTATTCTTTTACTTTAAAAGCTTTTATTGAAAGAAATAAGCATATGTTGAGGAATGTGGGCTCCAGTATAGATCATTTGGGCATTAATACTAACTATACAGTTTTCTTTTTTTTTCTAACTGCACAATTTTCCTTTTTTATTTTCTTTTTTAAATTTTTTGATGTACTGTATATTGGCTAATTGAACATAATAAGACATTTAAAAAATTTAAAAAATAAACATATTGGTTTTTGGTTGTGGTTCTGTCCACAGGCTGAAAGGTGGGGTAGGTCTACTTTCAAAAGAGCTGTACTCTTGAGCACAGGTAGGATGGAAAGAAGCATTGACCAAACCTTGTGGGATCTGATGGGTATAGATTCATGTGCCTAGGGGCCCCAGTGAGGGTCCTGTCTCTGCATCCAGAGAGGCTGAAGACCTCAGCAGCCCCTCTCACTGGGCTGCACAGGGAAGAAGGTGGTGCTGGGCAAGACCAATGTACTCCTAGCTCCCTCCCACCATGACAGCCGTGGCCCCACTGGACTTCCTTGGCAGTTGTGATTTAGCATGAATAGCCTCATCCTGATTTGTAGGACTGTCTAGAAGCCCTATGGCTTTTGTTAAGGCTCAGGTTTAAATTAGGCTAGAGGGAAAAGTCACTGTCTGGCATTTGCCTATCAAGGAGACCTTTTTGAGAAGTGATGAGAAGGACACATGGTGCCAAAAGGGACTGGCTCTTGCTGATAATGGAAGTGAAGGGAAGGTGAAAATAGTCTGGGAGAGGTTGGAAATGGGGAGTTTTGTTGAGAGGATGGGGCAGTTGCAGTGGGCTGAACTTCCTGGCCCACCTTCTCTGGCCCCTCCTCTTTCCTCCTCTTTAGATAGCATGGCTGCCCCATGGGCTTCTCAAGTGGTCTTGCCATTCACGCTGGCAGAAAGGCTGGAGGGAGGGACCCCCCCACCCCAGGCACTTCCCTGCCCTGAGTTGACCTGGTTCCACCAAGGCTTTAGTCAAGGGCTGGGGCACATTGTGTAGCGTCTCTGGGCTTCAGTGTCCACCCTGGGAGCGTGTAGGGAGGGCCAAGGGAGAGAACACAGGCAAAGGGGCCATGAGAACCAGTGCTTGGGTCTTGGCGGGCAGGAGATAAGCAGCCCTTCCTCTTCTTCCCCAGTCCCAATTCTGCCCTGTGACTTCATGCTTTCTGTCTTTTTTTTCTCTTTCACATCTGTAGCCTGCAGAGAGGCAGGAGAGGACTAGAGTGGCTGCGTGGCCCTGACAGGAGGCCTGACACCCCTGGTGGAGTGGTTGCCTGCCTCATTCTGAGCACATGGGCAGGGGCTGGGTTTAGTTCCAGCCGTCACTCAGTCAGATTTCTCATGGCCACCTGCCATTGACACAAAGTCTAAGTGGATGGGTGGGTGACCAAGAGTAACCCCTCCCGCCACTGGGGAAGAAAAAGAAACACAACAAGTTGAGAAACGAGAAATACTATAATCTTCCTCCCTGCAGAATAAGGCTCTGTGGCCTTCTGGGAGCCTCAATGCATACATTAGGCTGTCTCTTCCTTAACTGGGCTGTTATGTTTTCCGGGTCATGCATCATATCTGCCTGTTTTATTAATGTATCAACTTACCTTCTCCACCTGAGTCCCTCAACATTGTATCTGCTACAACAACTATTGGTCTTCTTAATATATGGGCAAGGACAAACACATGGAACTCCTCTAGACTCTCGTACACGGGGTCCTCAGAGTTGTCCACCCTAGGAGATAAAGCAAAGCAAGCCTGAGTTAGGGTGGGAGATGTTGAAGACAACACCCTCCATTCAGATCTGACCTCCATGGACCCTGCCTGTTGAGGCCCTCAGAGGCCCCCTCCCTGCCACATCATCCACGGATGGCAAAAACACAAGCCCCAGATCCTCACTCCCTACTTTCAGAGGTCTCAGGGGACAGTGGGAGAGAAGCTGCTGGTTGATGGTTGCTGGCCACCTTTAAGACAAGGTCCCCCTGATGACAGAGGCAGCCCACCCAAAGCACACGGCAATATAGGGGCTAGTTATCTGGAGGCACTTAACAAGGATGCAGTCGGGGCAGGAGGGATGGAGGCTTCCTTTTTTGGGTCATTCCTATATCCAGCAGCGTGAGCTGAAGCCTTACCCGTATGGGCACAGGTGTATCAGGTGGGCTGGTGGGGTCCATTGCTACAAAGATCTGGAGCCTTTCTAAGAAACACTCCCCCCCAGAACAGAAGAGGGCAGGGAGAAGGTTACCTGGATTTCAATCCTCAGAGCAGGAGGGGAGTGACTCTGACCCAGGCTATTTGGGCCATCCACAGCTCACACCCCTGACTCATGTCTGAAGCTCAGGGAAAAAGCTGGCTCCAATAAATGCAGTCACTTAAAACTCAGATATTCAGGCAGAAGACTGTAACCTTGATGTCCTTCAACAACCCAGCCACCGTGAGGGAAGAACCCATTGAGACAAGAGAGTCAGGGCTCACAGCTTGATGTGGCCTCTGGCAGCACCCACACAAGACCCTCAGGTGGCACATGGACTTGTTCTTGAGCACTTGGGGGATGCCCAGGATTAACTGAGGGAGGTCTGTGAGTGCTGGAGCAGGTGGGATCAGAGCCCACTATCAAGTGGGGCTTTGCTGGAGAACCCAGGGTGGGGCAACCTGGGGAAATAGCTGTACATTCATAGCCCACGACTACCTGCTTGAATTACTTCTAGAACAAAGACTGTGACTCTTCAGGAATGCATCAAGGACTTGGGAAGTTTCGTTGTTGTTATTGTACCTATTTTTTCTAAACATTGATTGATTGATTGATTGATACTGACTCAAAATGCCTTACTTTTATACTTAAAAATATTTGATAGCAACCAAAAGATGACCAAAAGTTGGTGCATATAGTACAAATTACTTTTCTGCGTGTTTGTTTGGAATCATTTGAAAGTAACTTGCCAACCTGAAATCCAGCACCTTGGAAAAGTTTAGGTGCATATCTTATGAACAGACTATTCTACAAAACTACAGTACAATCATCAAAATCAATGGTATGTCCAATCGCCGCTACAACGATCGATCTAATCACCATGACAGACTCCAGTCACCGTCTGCCAACTGCCCCATAAATGCCTTTTTTAAAAAAATATTTTATTTATTTATTTGACAGAGAGAGAGAGAGAGAGAGAGAGAGAGAGAGAGAGAGAGTAAGAGAGAGTACAAGTAAGCAGAGTGGCAGGCAGAGGGAGAGAGAGAAGCAGGCTCTCTACAGAGCAGGGAGCCCGATGCGGGACTCGATCCCAGGACTTCAGGATCATGACCTGAGCCGAAGGCAGCCGCTCAACCAACTGAGCCACCCAGGCGCCCCCCATAAATGCCTTTTAAACCAAGCATGCTGCTTTTAGCTGTGGTGTCTCATTAGATTCCTTTGGTCTAGAACATTTTTCAAAGGTTCCTTGACTTTCGTGACCTTGACACTTTTGAAGACTACAGGCCTGGTATTCTGTAGCATGTCCTTAGTTTGTGTTACTCTATTTCCTGTGATTAGATTGTATTGGATTATGCTGTGTCCTTCTCACAGCTTCCTATCTAGTGGCCTGGGTCTTTGGATTGTCCCATTACTGGTGACGTTGATTTGGGCCACTCCCCTCAGATTGTCTGCTAGACTTCCCCCTACAGAGCTACTCATTTTCCCTTTGTCATTAATAAACTTTTTGTAGGGAAGAATTTCAAATCTATGCACATATTCTACTCCTCACCAAATCTTTATACGTTTATTGATATCACCATTCCTGGCTTC
This sequence comes from Nasua narica, assembly GCA_028533885.1. Classification (NCBI taxonomy): domain Eukaryota; kingdom Metazoa; phylum Chordata; class Mammalia; order Carnivora; family Procyonidae; genus Nasua; species Nasua narica. Next base: position 18,215,852 of record CM052797.1, read on the forward strand.
TATTTCATTCAATGAGTTATAATCCATTAGTGATGATTTTGACGCTCAGATATGCCCTAGTTGGGTTACTGTGGCTCACTCAAGCTGTGTCTTGCTAACATAGCCCCAACATTTTTCAGAGGGCTTCCTAGCCTTCTGACACAATAATATGGTCCAGGTTAATCTTTTTTTTTTTAAATTTTTAAATTTAAATTCAATTTAATTAACATATAGTGTATTATTAGTTTCAGAAGTAGAATTTAGTGATTCATCAGTGACATTTATCGCCCAGTGCTTGTTACATCATGTGCCCTCCTTAATGTCCATCACACAATTACCCCCTCCCTCCACCCACCTCCCCTCCAGCAACTCTCAGTTTGTTCCCTAGAGTTAAGAGTCTCTCATGGTTTGTCTTTCTCTCTGTTTTCATCTTATTTTATTTTTCCTTCCTTACCTTATGGTCATCTGTTTTGTTTCTTAAATTACACATAAGAGTGAAATCATATGATAGTTATCTTTCTCTGACTGACTTCTTTCGCTCAGCATAATACCCTCTAGTTTTATCCATGTCATTGCCAATGGCAAGATTTCATTCTTTTTGATGGCTGAGTAATATTCCACTGTATATAGGTACCATGTTTTCTTTATCCAGTTTCATCTTGTACCTTCTTGGTCTCAGCCTTGGATTCAGCCATTTCTCTAAGGAGTTATTTTTTTTAAATGGTGGATAACGGTGCTTAGGAGCCAAAATGTAATCACTATTGGTATGTTACTGTGTCTACACTCACTGAATGAAGTCATGTGTGTTTTGTGTGCACACTCATACATGTACACAGATACTTTCATCTGTCATCTATCTATTAACTTGGAGTCCACTGATACCTCGATTCCGGTCCAATACCCCAATGTTAATTCTACCCTAACTCCCATCTCCAACAGTGAGAAACCTGGTTTCTATTAGTCTTAAACTATTTCCTTACTTAATAAATCCCCCATATGTAAGCAATTCCCCATCTCTGCTGCTACCCTGCCCCCAAGTTGTCCTCTTCATCTAACCGGCACTGATACTCTGGCTTTGGTCCTCTGGGTCCTAACAATGCCCCCATCTGCCCATTGCAGATGCCACCTTGCTTTGCCACACTTTCTGGCTTTGGGAGTGAATTTTTCAGGAAGGGAAGAGAAGTGGATGAGGAGTATTTTAAATACCCATGCACATACCAAGTCTAAACACAATGTTTGTGGGTGTGCTTTTAAAAATATCCCAGGTTATTATCCTGTCCAGCCACAGCTAAGAGGGAGGCTGCTGAGTACGTGAGGTTCAAGTGCTTCCAGAAGCTGCTTGCTTGTCCCTGTCACTCAATAAGTGCTCACAAGTAAGTGGACAGTTGGACAACATAATAAGTAGCATGGACAGGAGGGAATGCAGAATTACAACCTGCATACTCAGAGCGAAACATATCTCAGTTATAAATGTGGAGTGTTATTCCTTCCTTGATCCAGTGGATGGAAAGTTCAGCACTGGAAAGAGATGAAGCATCGGAGAGTCAGATATTAATGCTGAGAAGAAGAAATGGCAGGTGGCAAGGGAGCTCTCTCAGCCCTGGATTCTCAGTTGCACCCTCACGGCATGATGGAACACTCTGGTATCTAAATGGCTATACAGAAGGGGCCTCGCTGCAGCAGTGGTACAAGGGCTGACCAAGTACGAGGCACTACTGTACTGTCACAGCATTCTGCTCATGCAAAATTTGAAGCAGAGCCATTGTATTTCAAAGCAAAAAAACCAGCTGATATTTACTGAGCACTTAGTATAGGCTGGAATGGTAAAAGACACTGCAGAGGCCCTCAAGTAAGATCTATTCCTCCTTCTGTTCATCCATCCATCCATCCATCCGTCCATCCACAAACACATCCATCCATCTGTCCATCCACAAACACATCCATCCATCCGTCCATCCACAAACACATCCATCCATCCATCCATCCACAAACACATCCATCCATCTGTCCATCCACAAACACATCCATCCATCTGTCCATCCACAAACACATCCATCATCTGTCCATCCACAAACACATCCATCCATCTGTCCATCCACAAACACATCCATCCATCTGTCCATCCACCTGCTTCTCCATACATGTACACATCCATCCACGTAGCCACCATCCATTCCTCCATCCATCCACCCATTCACTTGTCCATCCATCCACACACCCACCCACCCATCTGTCTGTCTATCCCTGGTTCTGTGTCAGGGCTAGAGCACAGTGTTGGGAGAGGGTGATATAGGAGAGCCCGGAGCATAGTGACTTTTCTCCACACCAGTTGTGGGGTTGTGTGAGAGCCAAAGACAAACGGTGAATCTTCAGTGACCCAGAAGGTGGCAGAGAAGGTACTAGCTGCACCCTAGCCTGAGAACTGTAATGTCCTTCCCTCCTTGCTTCTAGTGATTCTGGAACTTTGGTGTCTAATTCTGTTCTTCTGAATTCAGTCTGAGAACATTGGCTCAGCAAACCTCAGGCTGTTCCAATGGGCAAATGGGATCATTTCTGGGACGAGACTTTAGAATTATGACCTGCCCGTGTGAATTACTGTGACTGAGCCCATGGGTAGAAATCAGCTGTAGTGAAACCATCCTGAAAATTCTCTTCCTGTACTTACTCAGAGGCTTAACATCATCTTCCTGTGAGCTCACTGGACAAATGTTAGACCCAGGATTGTAAACAGAATCTGGTCTTTGTGAAAAGACACGTAAAAAGCCCTAAAATTGGTGTTTATTGGTAAGAAGATTAACATGCAAGTATAACTATTTCATCTTCAAAGAGACTGTGCATGCTCCCGACAACTTCTTAATGTATTCTGTGACATAATGCACGTGCACTCATCACCCTCTTCTGCAACATTACTTAGGGAGAGAGGAGTCCTGAGAATAAGGCTAGATCATCTGCCTAGTGAATACCCCTGGGGGAGGATGGGTGAAACGTGACCAGGGCAGAGGCCAGGCTGGGAGCTTCCTCTAGGTAGGCATGAAGCCACAATGGTGGAATGAGGTCCAGATGGTATCTCAGGTCACAGAGAATGGTGGCAGGAGTCAAAAGTATAGGACAGATTTGGGAGTACCCTGGTTTAAATGGCAGCCACAAACCTTGGAGACCACCCAGAAAGAGCCCATGTCATGGACAAGGAAGCCAATCTGGATGGCTGGTGGGGTCTCACTGAAGGGCAGTCACCAGTCCACACAGAGGGGCAGATTGGGCACAGGCCTTCTAGGATCCTCCCTATGTCCCCCCTGCCCAGGTGGGGTGACCACACCTCCCATTTTGCTCAGGAAAATCCTGATTTATACATCTGGAGTATACCCTCCCTCCCTACCCACCCTCCCTACCCACCCTTCCCCCCCACCCCCCTGACCAGTGCACCAGTTTGGATTAAGTTGTAGAGTCATCCCATCTATGGTGGCACAGTTATTGGGTTTTGGTGTACTTTTCCATTTAAAGATATAAGATCAAGGTATTTAGATTCTATACACATACATATACCCTCCTCCTCTTCTAGGTGTAAGGGCATGATACTTGCTATTCTGACTCCTGCTTTTCCCTTTTAATGGTGCATCTCAGAGATGCTTCCAGTATAGTATGTGGGGTCCTTCCCCCTCCCACAGTGGCACAACACTCCTCATGCATGTGTCACCAGCTGCATTTCTGAGTGGTGGGACTCAAGCTCTTCTCCCAGTCAAGGCTCAGAGCCACGACAATGCCTTTGATGAATTGGCATGTGGACTTAGGGAGCCTGGAGATTAGGAACCAGGGCCCTGAGCAGAGCTGAGGCCAGACTGCCTTTTGGGGGCCTCTGCACTTGGCCAGGGACTGTGTCTGACTAGAGGGTAGCCTTTAAGTAGATTTCCTAAGGCCCAATGCAGGCAGCAGGGGCTCTGCTAAGAGTTATGGCTTGGGAAGCTAAAAACGAAGAATGGTGGGCACTCCTGGCACTCTGGAGGGGCCAAGCGGATTTCAGGCTCTGACAGGAGCTTCTATACAGCAGCCAGTGGCTTGGGGGTGAGGACTCATCTTACTGGCTGGAATCAATAAGCTGGGGACAATTGTGTGACAAGTATTTGCTGAGTATCTGTGATATGTGTAGGACTGTCCTGTGTGTGCGTGTGCATATGTGTGCACATGTATGCTGGTCTAGGGGTGGAAACACTCTAACAGATGGTCAAATAAGAAACTACCCAGAGTTAATAAACTCAATGATAAAAAGGTGGTTTCTTTAGACAAGAAGGTCAAGGAGGCTCCTGAGAGATGAAGAGTCGACTTTGGTTTTATTTTTAACCGGAAGTCTTTAAAAATTTAGACACGCATTCTACATCTTCGGACATGAGAACTCACTCCTTAGCTGAACAAATGCTTTTCCTGCTTGGTTTGCTGGTAGAGGTCAGAGAACTTTAAGGAACACTCACAAGAAAGTTTCCTGTCTAGTAAGAAGCCATCCCCTGGCCTTGGAGTGCCAGACTGGGGTGTGGGAACCCTGCAGCAGAGAACACTACTTACTTTTACTTAAAGGACTCAAGTTTCTACCTCTGAGACTGTGCATCATGAAATCATTTAGAATTCTAGGTATTTCTGAAAAAGTCCAATAAAGAAAGAAAAAAAAAAGTCCAATAAAGAAGAAATGCAGTAAACACACTACAAAGTTACATAAACATAGCAATGAAATTGCAGAAACAATTTCAGAGGGAAAGCAGAATGAGAAACACACAAGAGAAGTGAGGAACCAGGACACGAGATGCCCTGTGGGGGCTGCCCAGGGGTCCTCGACTGGCCCCCTTTTCGGTGTCTCTTTGTCTTCCTGCTTTACGAGCCTCTCAGCCTCCACTTAACCTGTCTCACTGAATGGAGAACAAGTAAGCTTTTCTTTTATAAAAGGTTAAAGAACAAAAGTTATTTTTATTACAAATCTCAAGAAAAGTTGTTAATTCTTGCTCTCCATACCTGTTTTGCATTTGTTAAGAGTGTGGGTTTATGTTTTTGGTCAGTTCTAAGTTTGGATTCTGGCTCTCTCTTGTGGGTTGTGGGACTTTGGGAACTGACCTGATTTTCTGAATCTCAGTTTCTGGATCTGTCATTGGCTATGTTAATGACAGTTTCACAGTCCTGCTTGACATATCACATAACCTAACACATAAGTATGTTCAGTGGACAGCATAGCTCTAATTCCTGCCTACCAGTGCTACTCTTCCTCAATTCCTGGGAAATCCAGATCCTTTGGGAAGGCCACAGATCCCTACTCTGGGTCCCAGCCTGCCAGTCAAAGGAGTGAGCACTGGGCCCATGAAGGGGATGGCCTTTGCTCTCTGCCTTCTAATGGGTCAGGTCTGGGTGCTGGTGTCACAGGACCTGGACAAGAACATCTTCCCTGGGTGTGTGTGTGTGTGTGTCAGCACAAATGGTCAGCTCTATGTCTCCTGGTCCTGGGTCCGGCTCTGTATGTACATATAGCCTAACAACAGGTACCCAGCCTTGAGCTGAGTTGGAAGAGAACCAAAAAGAACTATTGGGTTTGGCTGGCCATCAGAAAATTACAACCTGAAGGAGGAGACAATATAAAACATACATGAGCCCTGGATGAGGCAGGGACTCAGGACAGGGTGATGTACACAGGAGTACAACATTTCTCAGGGCAGAACACAAACAAATGGCACTTTAAAGAGACAATGCAGAGAAGCCCTCTCCCCCAGTCCTCTGAGATGTGGGGTCACAGACACAATCCGTGTTTAAAATACAATACAATAAATATATCCTTTGAAAAAGTAAACTTCAAGAAGATTCTAAACACATTCCCCCTTTTCCTATCCCATAGACCACTTTCCACACAAAAAATAGCTGAATCCCTTTCATGATCTTTCCATTATTGACATGCAGGTAAATAGAACAAAAATAGCAGCACCTAGAATTCTATGTCTTCAGAGTTATGAATTACCAAATTTTGAATCAGAAAGGCATTCTGGAGCTTCTGAGTTGTTGGAGAGATTCCAACAAAACACATCAAACTTTAGGGGAGAATCTGGTACATTAGTTACCTTGGGGAGTCAAAAATGTTCCAGAACAAGAACATTGCCTTCTGGATGGAAACATCAGTTCAAGGGAGTGACCCTTCCTATGGTCTCCAACTGAGGAAGACCAAGAACATCAAAGGGAACTCCACAGACAGCCCCACCCATCATTCATTCAGACTAGTTTTGGTACAATAAGAACATGTAAAACTCTTGGTACAGGCTACATACCCCCAACAATAAGTGCTGGAGCACAGCTGAATCTTTGCCACATCATATAACTTGTCACAGTGGATCTGGCAGGATTAGGATTAAGAAAATGTTCAACTGCTAACCTAGGGAGGACTGTCTTCTGATGTGTGTGTATAGAGGGGGATACAGATGAAAAGCAGTGAGGACACAGGTTTCCAAGACCCCTTTCAGCCCACCTTGTCTACCCCACCTGCTCTCCTGATTGAGAACTCCTGTTTCATCTACCACATCCAAACCTCTAGTCTACCACCTTGTGTCTGATACTTGCTGCTGTGCAGATCAAGAAAGAACACTCCACCCTTTCTCTCCTCTTGAACACAACCCTCCCACCTGGATAGAATGCACAGGGGAGTTATTGGAAGGTTCTGTGAAGTAAATAGTAGCAGGTGGATTGGGGAAGAAAACTGAACTTACATTTTTTTTTTAACCCTTTGGTGTTCCCAGATGTGAATGCAACATATCCTGAAACCCACAAGTGGGCACTGGTGAGGGGACAGAAGGTAGCTTCTAGCCTGGGAGTGAGAAGTGGGAACTCCTAAAGATCAAGTAAAGCATAGAAATCCCCATTTTTTTCTTCTCTCATCTCTTATGTTCTCTCAAAAGTCTCCTGCGGACAGTGGCAGAAGCCATAACAGAAGCCACTGGGAGCCATAAATCTAAAAGAGAGGAACCTTCCTCACTGATCAGTGGAGCTTTGATGCCAAGAGGGCGGGCAAGGGTGAAATGTCTAGTATTTTCCCCTCTCTGTCCTTTTGGCTATCTGGCCCAGGATACAGGTGCAGTCAGGAAATCATACGGCAGAGTGCTGTAAGTTCCTAGAATTCTGGCTGGTGGATAGAAAATGGAGTCCTAGGGAAATGAAAAATACCTGGAAGATCATGGAAAGGGAGAACTTGAGAAAACAACCCCGTGAGATTGTTTTTGAATTCCTGGACTCCTCTCCCCACAAACCCCAAGCTGTACATGTATAGGTTTGGTCCTAATTAGTATACCAAAGGCTCTGAAGACTGACTGAATAGATCATACCCAGGTCACAGACTGAGTAATGTAGTCAAATAGGATAACAAATGCTTTTGAAAAACTGAACTGACATTAGAACCACAGCCCAACAAGAACAAAATGCATATCCTTGTAGAAAGCACATGGAATATTCACAAAACTAGACTATAAGCTCACCTCTGAACAAACTTTAACAAATTTAGAATAATTTAAATCACACCAATTACATTAATAAGCCATAATGCAATTAAACTAGAATAAGTAAAGAAAGACAACAAAAATCTGTGATGCAATACACTTATAAATAATTCAGTGGTCAAAGAGAAGTTCTTAAGGGAAATTAGAAAATATTTTAAACAGAATAAAAATATAAATCCAACATACCAAATTTTTTTGAATCCACCTAATCAGTACTCAGAGGAAAATTTATAGCCTTTAAATGTATATATTACAAAAAAGAAAGTTCTCAAATCAATAATACAAGTGAAATTAGAGCAAAATAAACCCAAAGCAAGCAGAAGAAAGGAAACACTAAAGAGCAGAAATTAATGAAACTGAGAACTAAAAAACAATAACCAATTACACCAAAATTGGTTCTTTTAAAGGATCAACAAAATTGATAAAATTTTAGTAAGGCTGACAAAGTAAAAAGAGAAAGACACTAACTGCTGAACTTGCAAAGAATGAGGGAAAATCACTAATGATCCCCATAGACATTAATAAGTTATAAAAGGAATATTACTAACAATGCTATGCACATAAATTCACAACTTAGAAGAAATGAACAATTTCTCAAAAAGAAGCTACCCAAATTCATTTATTTCTACTTTCTATAACTATTAAATAAATTGAATTTATCATTAATAGCCTTCTGAAAAGGAAATCTTTGGCTGTAGATTGATTCACTGGTGAATTCTCCAAACATGTAAAGAAGAAATATCTCTAGTTCTGCAAAATCTCTTTTAGAAAATATAAGAGGTTAATGTTTCCCAATGTGTTCTAAGAGACTAGCATTCCTCCAAAGCTAGACAAAAACAGTAGTACATAAAAAGAAAACTGGGGCACCTGGCTGGCTTAGTGGGTTAAAGCCTCTACCTTCGGCTCAGGTTGTGATCTTGGGGTCCTGCTCTGCTCAACAGGGAGCCTGCTTCCCCTTCTCTCTCTGCCTACCTCTCTGCCTACTTGGGATCTCTCTCTCTGTCAAATAAATAAATAAAATCTTTAAAAAAATAAAATTAAAAAGAAAAAAACTATATTCCAATAATGTCTATGGTCACAAATGCAAAAATTCTCAATATAATATTGCCAAATTGAACAAAATAAAAAAGTTCAATAAACTGAGAGTTCATCTCTAGAATGCAAGGCTGGCTCAATACTCAAATATCATTCAAAGTAAACCACAGTATCAATTAATTAACATTAATTAAAGAAGAAAAGCCCTTCATGATATTAATTGGTATAGAACATTTATTTGATAATATTCAACATTAATTAATGATAGAAACTCTTAACAAAAGGAATAGAAAGAAACTTTCTCAGTGTGATAAAAGATATCTACTAAAAACCTGCATTAACATCATATTAATGAAAGATTTCTGACTAATATTGGTAACCAGGAGAGGATGTCCTCTCTTACTATGCCAATTCAACATTGTACTAGAAGTCCTAACTAGTGCAGTAAGTCAAGAAAAACAAAGGCATGCAGGTTGGAAAGAAAGAAAGAAAACTATCCCTACTTATAGATGATATGATATGTAGAAAATCTGAAGGAATCTACCAAAAAAAATCTCATAGATGTAATAAATGAGTATAGTAATATCACAGGATACAAAGCCAGAACAAAAATCAATCACAGTTCTATAAGTAGCAATGTACAATTGCAAACCCAAATTAAAACACACACACACACACACACACACACACACACACACACACACACACACACACACACTATCATTTAAAGTAGCTCCAAATGGGGTGCCTGGGTGGCTCACTTGGTTAAGCGGCTGCCTTTGGCTTAGGTCATGATCCCAGGATCCTGGGATCGAGTCCCACATCAGGCTCTTGCTCAGCGGGGAGCCTGCTTCTCTCTCTACCTCTGCCTGCCACTCTATCTGCTTGTGCTCCCTCTCTCTTTCTGACAAATAAATAAATAAAATCTTAAAAAAAATAAAAATAAAAAAAATAAAGTAGCTCCAAATAGATTACTCACGTATAAATTTTTTCAAAGGTTTAATTTATTTTAGAGAGAGAATGAGAGAGAGTGAGTGCACACATGAGCCGGGGGCGGGGCAGAGAGAGGGAGGAGAAAAAGAGAATCTCAAGAAGCCTCCCTGCCCAGCATGGAGCCTGACTTGGGACTCAATCTCATGACCATGAGATCATGACCTGAGCCAGAAACATGAGTCGGATGCTTAATTAACTGAGCCACCCAGGCGACACTCAGGTATAAATTTAACAAAACACATATAGGATCCTATGCTGAAAATAATAAAATGCTGATGAAACAAATCAAAAAAGATCTAAATAAGCAGAAAGACATACTGTATCATTCCAACACATGGAAAAAGATGTGTTAGAAGACTCAACATTGTAGATTTTAATCTTCCCCAAATTCATATATAGATTTAAAGTAATACTAGTCACAATCCCAGCAGGATATTTTTCAGATACAGATAAGCTGATTCTACAAATTTATATGGGGAATTGAAAATAAACAAACAAAACCAACCCCAAACTAGAAATACTAAAAAAGAAAAAAGTTGGAGGAATGATGCTACCCAATTTTAAGGCTTATTATAAAGTGACACTGATCAAGAGGGAGATATTGTCAAAAGATAGACATATATTTCAGTGAAAAATAATAGAGGATGCAGAAAAAATACCTACAAAAATAATACCAATTAATTTTTGACAAAGGTTAAAGGATTTCAGTGATGAAAATAGTTTTTTCAAGAAATAATATTGGAAAATTGGACATCTATATGGAAGTAAATGAACCACTAATCTGTTCCCCATCAGGACAATTTTGATTTTTGGATAATGTCATATAAATGTTGTGTGTGACCCCCACACGACCTGCCTCTGGGAGGAACCACAGAGTGTCAGAATGTGGCTCAGTCCTCCCTTGAGCTAGTTGGCCCAGACCACCTGTGAGTAAGTTTGAGTTAGCCAATAGGAATGCGGAACCCCTGACTGCCAAAGAATGTAAACCCCACCTTTTGCCCGCCAAACTTGCGTGCCAATTCTGGCCAGAGTGATAGGCTAGTTCAAACAGTTACTATAGGGTAAATTGTAATTCAATTGGCCACCTGCATGTGGCCTAACATGACTAAGCAACTTTCTGTGTGTGTTACAATCTCATTGGCCACTGGCCCCTATAAAACTGCTGTGCTTTTGAAACTCTTTCTCTTTCTCTACATCACGCCACTGGGTTGGTGAGTGTGAGAGACTGAGCTCAAGCTAGCTCGAATAAAGGGCTCTTTTGCTTTTGCATCAGACTCAGCTCCCTGGTGGTCTTTGGGGATCTCAAAATCTGGGCATAACAAATGGAATCATACAGGGTGCCTGGGTGGCTCTGTTGGTTAAGCATCTGTTTTTGGCTCAGATCATGATCCCAGGGTCCTGGGATCAAGCCTGCTGAGCAGGGAGCCCGCTTCTCCCTCTCTCTGTCCCCTACCCGACTTGTGCTCTTTCTAGCTATCGCATTCTTAAATAAAATCCTTAAAAAATAAATGGAATTCTACACACAGTATATAACTTTTTGAGATTTGATTTTTTTCATTCAGCAGAATGCCTGTGAGTTTCATAAAAGTTGTTGCATGTGTCAGTAGTTTTTTTTATTGGTGAGTAGTATCCCATAATATTAATTTACCCCAATTTGTTTATTAAAGGACATTTGAGTTGTTTCCAGTTTTTACAAGCATGGATACAACTGCTACAGACTATTTTTTATAGATCTTTGTATGAACATGTTTTCATTTTTCTGGGGCAGACTTTCTCAACCGTGGCACTACTGAAAATCTGGGCCAGATAATTCTTTCTTTTGGGAGGCTGTCCTGTGCATTTTAGAATGCTTAGCAGTATCCTTGGCTTCTACCAGTTAGATTCTAGCAGTGCCTAGCCTACCCTACAGTTGTCACAACCAAAATTGGCAACCAAGATCTTGCCAAATCTTATCTTGCCAAATCTTGCCAAATTACCTTGCCAAATGTCCCAGGGTGGGAATTACCCCTAGCTGAGAACCACTTCTCTAGGGTAAATAATCAGGAGTGGGATGGCTGGGTCATACAGCAAGTGTATGTTTAAATTTGTAAGAATCTCTCAGCCTGGGTGGCTCATTTGGTTAAGTGTCTGCCTTCAGCTCAGGTCATGATTCCAGGGCTCTGGGATCAAGCTCCCCATTGGACTCCCTTCTCAGCAGGGAACCTGCTTCTCCCTCTCTTTCCCCCTCCCCTACTCATGCTCTTTCTCTCTCTCTCTCTCTCTCTCTCTCAAATAAATAAATACAATTTTTTAAAAATTTGTATGAATCTGTAAAACTGTATTTGAAAGTGGTTGTACCATTTTCTATTGGTTTTCTATTTCTGTTCTATCATATTCTATTTCTATACTCTCGTACAACAGTGTGTGAGAGTTCCATTTCTCTGCATTTTCACCAGTACTTGGTATTGTCAATACATTTTCTTTCCAACCTTCCAATACATGTGTGATGGATTTTTCATTTTCCTGATGGGGATTGCATTATATTCTTAAAACTGAGAGGATCTTGGTTTACTCCTCCCCTCCCAAAAGTGTAGTGGTTGTGTTGAAAATTGCTTGGTAATAATTCATTATAAATGCATTTATGATAATTCCTCTTAATAACTCATTATTGACCTAATGTTCACAAAGATTTTCAAAATTTGAGAAGTAAGTAAAGGGAGATTCAGGGAGGCTGAGTTGGAAAATATCTTTCTGTACATTTACAGAGCAAGACGACTATTGTGGAGATTTAGTCTATTGTCAGTAAGGGCTGGGATTCAAATGGGATTCCCATGAAACACAACTGGAACTGGACTAGAAAACAGAGTCATTATTCCATTATCCAAAGAACTAAAGGTGAGAAGGCAGCAAGAATCCAATTCTCCATAACAATGGAGATAGACTTCTGAGCTAAGGGACTGGGAAAAAAATCAGGGGACCTGAAAGACAGAAGATCTGAGTTTGAACTATGGCTCTGTCATTCAGTACCCTGGACAATCCCTTTTCCATCTTGAATCCAAGTTTCCTCCTATGTTAGATGAAGATTATAATCTTTATCTCACAGTTTACTCTGATGGCAGAATGAGATTGTGTATGTAAAAAAGCACAGCACATGGGAGGCAATTAATAGATATTAAGCTAATGAGTAAATCTTTTTCAGAGCTTGTAAAGATGAAGTTGAATATACTTTGTCTTTGGGTTTCATATAATTGTTTCTCATTTCAAATTAGCCAACCTGAACTGAATGCCAGGAAGCAGATGTTTTTCTGTCTTTTCCCCTGATGACATCATTCAACTCATGAATTTAGAGTTTTATACTTAGCTAACCTACCTACCAAGGATGAGGAGACTAAAGACAGATTCGGATAAGCCAGGACTCAAAAGTTCTAACTGCAGTGCATTCTTTCTTAAGAAGATACTGAGGCTTGTCACAATATCTCTGGGAAACCCCAGGGCTGTGATTCTGACATGTCTGGGACTGTATTCTAGCCCCACCCATTACAAACTGGAGACAAGTCAATTAATCTCTCTGAGCATTCATTTCCTAATTTATAAAAGGGCATAAGGCCTAATTTATAAAATGGGGATAATGTGTGTAAGGCAGATAGTTGTTCAGCAGACATCCTTTCCTTCCTTTCTCTCTTCCTTAGCTGTGCCCAGCACAATCCAATAAGCCATTTTTGTGTACTGTTCCCATCAGACTTGACTCTGGAGGTCAGGCCACAGAATATAAAATGTAGTATCCTTGGTATATAAACTAACAGAAAGGATTTGCTCCACAATCAGAAAGACTCCTAAAAGCTCCAAAGCCCTCAAGACTAAAAGAAATGAATTACTCAGGATGGACTACAGACACTAGATGAGCCAGTGAGAAGTCAGGGAGAAGGAACACATTTCAGATATCTGGGGTGGGCCTTTATAACACACCATATAATCAGCAGGCATGAAAACTCACAGAATAAGTGTGACAATGTCTTAATAAATGTTATTTTTACTGTTGTAAAACTACCTCTTTCCAAACACCTACAAATCTGTGATTTTACCACTCCATACCAATAATATCTGAGTATGTAGCAGACTGCTTTAGTGGCTATAGATTCTTCCACTCCTGTGTACTGGTCCTTTTGCAATGTGACTTTGCCCCTCCGCCCATAAAGGGTGGAGTGTACCTCTCTGCCCTGAGGTCAGTTTGACCATGTGACTTGCCTTGGTCAATGGGACATTAGTAAAGTGATGCAATCAGAGGCTTGAGAAGCCCCAGCAAATCTGGGGCTTCCCTCTCTTCTTGCCTTGAGACTGTATTGTAAGGAGTCCAGACCCACTCAAAGATAAAAATCCATATGGACAGAGGCCCAGGGAGAGCTAGATCTCAGCCTCAGACCTGTGATATGAGACCATCTTGGACTATCTAGCCCCACTGAGACCAACTGCCAGATGACTGCAGCTCCACGAGTGGCACCGGGCAATTTGAGGGACCTCCAGACTATAAGCAAATCTGGTGGATGCTACTCTAAGCCACTTGGTTTGAGGTGGTTATATGCTATATAACCATCAAAACTGGTGCTATATAACCATCAAAAACTGATACTGCCTGGCAGGGAGGTTATTACCAAGTGCATTTTACAGATGAGCAAAACTAAGGCTCAGAAAGCTTGTGAGACATGCCCAACATCACATGCCCAGCTTGGGACTACAATGCAGTGCATTTAAGTCTGGATCTCTGGTCAGGTTCCACCAGGCAAGGCCCTTTTACTTGCTCTCCTTTCACAGTTGCCCTGAAACCAGATGAAGTACCCAGAGGCCCTCACTAACTACTTGCTGTCAGAGATTTTTATCACTTTTGGAGCAAGTAACTAGGTTCTTCTAATTGCACACCTTCTTTTCCCAGAGTGGGCATGGCGTGGGGTTGCACATGCAAGCGGATGATGAACAACCAGGCTTAGGGTGGTTATTTCCTTATTCCCTCCTTGTCTTCTGGCTGGGGAACATTCTTCTCCCCCTGTTCCCCATGTGGGCTCGAGCACCCAGAATGGCAATGATGGTGATGGTTAGACAGGACTATAAAAACTCCAGCAGCAGCCCTTCTGCAGGGATGCATTTCACATATGGTATCTCAGTGGGTCTCTGGGGCAGGAGCAGCAGCAGCACAGAACATCTGACTTCTCTTATTTTGGCCATGGAGACATGGCTACATTTTGATTTGCAAGCATCAGAGGGAAATCATCCTGCAGCCGTGCCCTGCTCAGAAGCACCTGTCTCTGCCTGGGTCTCCACTCTTCACTGTGCTTGCCGAGTTCATGTCTGTGTTGCCATCCTGTGTCTTTCTCATGCATCTGAAGTTCAACAGGAAGCTCATACCCACCTTGCCTTCTTGGGCTCTTCCAGGGTGCCCAGCTCTGTGATCATGTACTCTGGGGCATCAGCCCTAAGCAGCCTGTCCATCCATGGCGGCTATCTGCCTGGTAGCCTTCCCTGCCTGGATGCCAACCTGGTCTATACCCTTTTCTTTGGGCTAGCAGTGGACATGCATCTCTGTTTCCATGGATTCTTCCCAGGGTTCTGCGAGTAAGCCAGGGGACTGGCCACTGTGAGTTTTACAGGAAGAAGAAAGAAGAGGGCCAAGCTCATCCTTGAATCTGCCCTTCCTTCCCTTCCAACCTCCTCAGATACTTAACCTTGTAGTGTTCTGGGAAAGTAATGCTTTTAAAAAAAATGACCCCAGGCCAGTGTCCATCCCAGGGAGCAGCAGAATGGGGTCTGTCCCCATCTGTGCCAGTACCACGGGCCAGGAGCTGGCCAGGGAGCAGGACAGAGGGAAGGGCCAGTGCTGCTGCACCTGCTACACTCATCCCTCATCCCCAGGAACCAGGTTTCCAAATGAGCCAGTTGTGGAAAGGAACACAAAGAAAGCCACGTTAGTCGTTGTTACCATCATACCTGCAAACTCATTCTCTCTTGACTAGCTCTCTCCTATCCCCAAGATGAAATCTGGAAAATCTATGTGTCACTTCTCTTCTGTTCCATGGGCTCCCAGGCCCCGGCCACTTCTCTGTTTCTCATGTCACTGCCTCCTCACTCTCTGGCTGCCGTCTGTGGCTCCCTGCAGGGTTGGCACAAGCCAGAGGGGAGACCTGGAAGGTGGCAAAGTCCTTCTTGACTTTTCTTTTGGGTGCCCACTGGACTTGGTGGAGGTCTAAATGTTGACCTCCGTTTTTATGGAAGTGCTTTTGTGGGTCTTCAGGCCTCCCTGCAGCTGACTATCTCTTCCCTCAGTCCCCTGGACAGAGGCGGTGGCACCCCAAGCTGGTGGCTTGTGATCACCTTTCTGGCCTGGCTTCTGGGGTTTACCCTTGTTGTTGGCAGAGTCCTCCTGAAGACAGCCCGTCTCAGGCCTTGTCCCAGGGTTCACTCCTGGTGCTCGGGAAGCATGCATAGCCCCTAGGTCCCCATAACCCTCCATGGCTCTGAGGACCTGGGAGCTGGGTAGCCTCAGCCTTTGGAGCCTTGGGGCAGACATTAGGTACCAGTCTCTAAGGCCCTCAAGCCCCAGGGATGCCTCACATCTCTCAGCAAAATGTGAGGAGGGAACCATCTTCCCTTCGCCTAGGGAAAACAGAGGCAAAATGCAGAGGTACTGATGACTTGCGGGAGAAACATCCTTCTTTTGGACTTCTGAACCCCAAGGGAAGGTGGTACCCCCTAGGGCAGGGGAGCCTCTCCTGGAGGGAGGAAACATACTGGTTTTCTTTGCTAGCTTGATTGTATGAGAGTTATCCAGAACAAATGGAAAGGTAGAAAGACGCGGTGAGAGAGACCCAGTGTCTCAGGCATAGCATACACGCTTACAAAAGTAACATGTCAGAACCAACATAGCCTTGTTTCCAGTGGCTCCTCGCCTCCTTCTGGGATTTACCAGCTGCTGTGGGATCCAGGTGACCAACTAGAGCCCAAATATGGCCCTGTGGGCTACAGACATCAGGACAGAAAACTCTGAGCTCTGGCATGGGAGGGGCCATAGGGCAGGATTGGAGCTCTTGGAACCATTAAAAATTCAGGAGAAACTAGCCATCAGGGCTTGGACACCTGATTGAAGAACATTTCCTTGCTGTGGTCTGTGCCAATGGACAGCAAAGGGAGGTGCTCCCAAGGTCCTGCCGGGTGTCAGAGTCCCCACCTGCACTGAATGTTGTCCACCCCTTCCCAACACCGTCCCCAATGGAAGAGGATGCCGGTAGCTCACGTGAGGCTTATCTGCTCCTCAAACCTTCTGGCCCAGGCTGTAGTGGAGGGGACAAAACAAAACAAAACAACAACAACAACAAAAAAACCCAAGAGATCTCTTGGGGGCAAAAATAACATCTTTCATCTATCACTCATCGCTTCTGACTAGACACATTTTTATCTTTACAATTGAGAACAAATTGATAGTTGAAGGAGTCCTGAGAGGAGTTGGGAACCTTGGGGGTGTGCGATCGCTGCAGCTGGGTTGGGAGGTCTCAGCAACTCCAGAGCACTCTTCTTGTGAGTTGGGGAGAGTGAATTGGGTCCAGTGAGTGCCTTCTGTATCTCCCCCATTTCCCCAAAGTTTAGGGGAACAACAGAGAACAGCCGAGGGACTGCCCATCACCAGGGAGGCCTCTCTGCCCTGCTCCTGCCCCAACTGAGTTGGCAAACCTGAGTCCCATGGGAGGGAGATGGGAATGAATACCAGACGCCCCACTCTTTCTGCCCCACTCAGCTCTGGGCTCTCTTGGGTTCCAGGGAGCAGGTGCGGAAGCTGAGGCCTGATCAGCTGTGTGACATGGGCCAAGTGCCTCCTGGACGGGGGGACTCAGGGGACACAGTATGTGGTGATGGCCACTTATTATTATTATTGCACTCCCCACCCCTCAGCCCCAAAGACACACTGGGCTAGAGTCAATCTACCTGCATTTACAGGGTGTCTGCTCTGTGGCGGAGGCCAGAGAGACAACGATGAAAGGGATGCTAGAGAATTCTTCAGACACATCTCAGGTATAGCTCAGCATGGAAAAGCAGAGAGGGGGGTTTTCAGGAATGGACTGAGTGTTTAGACTATGTGTCTCCAAATGTCCTAAATAAGATAGATTTTAGTACTGACACATGACATTGTGAAAATAAAGTGACAAAACAACCCCATGGGAATTGCGTTGATGGGTTTCCTGCCAGAGGGTTCGTCTTGGAGGGTCCTCAATAACGTGCCAGGCCTGGGAAGCCCCACACCCTGCTGCTGGTGGCTGAGGGCCAGGATACAGAGATGTGGGGCTAGGACATACTGCCAGCCCAGGCTGCCTACCTCAGTCTGATACTTTCTTGGATCATCCCAGTGTCAATGCCCAGGCTTTCTTGTGTTTGCTTGAAACTTTCTCTAGGTGTGACAACTTGACTCTCAGCTCTATAAATATGAACCAAAGCACCCATTTGCCTTTGAAACCCTGGTGCCGCAGCATTGGTGGCTGCCTTGTTTGGCCGCACTCTTTATTCTCAGGTTGGGATAGCCCAGTTGTGCCTGCAGGAACAAGCTACTCCCTGCATGTGTACAAAGGCAAAACCTTTTTGCCAGGAATGCATGTGGCATCTGTCTGCTCACCTGGGAGATGCTGGGCTCTCTTAACGACCTTCTGCTTTCAGCGTGACTTCTTGAAGCCAGAAATTAAATACGTACTTAGTTGGAAAAAAGTCCAAATCCGGAAGCTTGAGGTTTCTGAGCCTGGTGAGTGCAACAGCAGTGTGCGGGCAGTGTGCATGCCCCTTACAGAGGCTGGCTGTCCAGTGAGTTCCCTTCCCACCACTGCCTGCAAGGGGCAACACTTGTGACTTTTGTGCCTCTACCGGCAAAATGCACATGGAAGCTATATATACTTTCTCCCAATTATCTTCCAGGGGTCCAGCCATGCCCCACAAGTCTGCCCTGTGTCCTTGAGAAGAATCTAATGTCCGAAGGCGGGAATCTCTGTATCTCCCCCACCTTGGGGTTGCCACATGCTCCCTCGAGCTGCTTCCCATGCTGGGTGGCCAGGAGCGTAGGTGACCGCCAGGGAGAGTGAGGGGCCGCACTTACCCCCCGCCTGTGCCACCGTTCTTGCTGAAGTGCGTGCGTGGCTCGCTGGACGCCAATTTCAGCAGCTCCGTCCACTCCCGCTCCCATTCCTCCTCGGTATACACCAGCCCTGACTGGCACAAGGGAAGCCGGCTCAGGAGGTGCTGGGCGGGCAGGAAATGAGCCTGGCTGCCCTGCCAGACCCCAGACCCACTGGCTCAGTCCGAGCCCGACCAGCACCCAGGCCAGGCACACCTGCTAGTGGCTGCTGAGTTTCCCCATTTGCTCTTGATGATATTTCTTCAGAACTCCCAATCTCCAATTTCAGTGCTGTCGGGGGAGGGGTCCACCCAGCAACAAGGGTCCTGCCCAGGGAGTGCGAATGACCCAACATCAATGTGCACACACCAAACTTGGGGCTGAGCATTGACAAGTTTAAAGGGATGACAGGCCAACTTCAATCAGAATGCAGGCAGATCCTTCCAGGACAGCAAAGGGCTAATGTCCCCCGTCGTCAGGACGGTTGGGATTCTCTTTGGATTGAGAACATACAGGAGAGGGGGCTGTAGGGGGCTGTAGGCTGTGCAGAACCACCACCTTGTGGCAACCCCCAGTCTTCCAGCTGCTAGGAGTGATCAGACTTAGTGAAATGTAATTCATCCTCAAACCAGGACACCTTTTGACAGTGAGGGTGGTTGGTTTTCATAATTATGCAAGGACAGGTGGTGAGAGGAGACATGTAGTCATTGGGCCAGGGGCGAGTTTCTGTAATGGGCACCTCTTCCGTTGGTTTAAATGAGGGAGGCTTTCCTAGTCCCAGAAGCCGTTGCTGTCTGACCTCACAAGACAGACTTGGCCTTGGGGCCCAGCTCTGGACTCCACCCGTGGCCCGTGGCTGCACTTGGTGTGGGTCCCGGGCTCTGGACACACCAGCGAGTACCAACCTCCTTGTTCTGCTGCGTCTGCTGCCACCTCCACCTGCGCTTTAGGGCTTCTCTTTCAGCCCCTGTCCTCATCATGGTGTAGAGAGCTTTCCGCAAAACCAGGTCTCGGTCGTGAAACCCCCACATTCCTGCAGTGGGAGGCCCATGGGGAGCAGAGGAGAGAGACAGGATGTGAGGAGGGAGACAAGCCAGGAGGCCACTCAAACTGCCATGACTTACCAGGCCTGGCTTCCTGCATCTGTACACACAAACATAACCCATCAATCGGCTCTTCACTTCTCCTGATGAGCCAGCAATTCCCCTTTGTTCTCTTTCCCCATTTCCCATTGAAGAAGGTCGGTGAATGAAGGAGTATGTCCCCTTCTCAGAGAACCAACCGTGGATGGGATCCCCCTGATGCCTCTCTCTGGCGCCTTTGGTAAGCTACTTTCAATCTCCCAGGTTTGCTTTGAGGGTCCTAATGTTCACTGTCCAGGTCTTGTATTTGAGTGAGAGATAGTCTCTGTGGATAAGCTGGGGACATGTCCTCACATAGGGCCTCAAGCCAGGATGGCCATCAGACCCTGGCTTCATCTAGGGTCTGCCACATCTGATGCCTCAGCCCTAAGCCATCTCAACCTCCTGAGAAGCAGAGCATCGGTGAGCACCATTGCAAACATCTGGATCTAAGAGAAAGTACCTGCTTTCAGGGGAGAAGGTCTTTTTTCCTTACTCCCTATCCAGCCTGTGTTGGGTGTTGAGGGATTATAAGGAAAGCCAGCCATCTCTGAGTACATTCTTGGGGCAGCTCAGATGTGGTCAAGAGACCCAACAAATGGAAGAAACTAATGAGAAGTGCAGCTCTGGCTATGGGCAAAGAGTTGGGGAATCCATCCATCCATCCAACCATCCATCCATCCATCCAATTAAATGGCATTAATTCCACTTAATTAATTCCAAACTTATTTCATAACAGGAGTGAGGCACCATTCTCAGGTTTTGGGACCACCCACAGCAGCAATAAGGACAGACTAAGTTCCTAAAATCTCACAGAGTGCACCGTGAGGGAAGGGGGGAAGCAGCCATCGAATTAGGACGTGACATACGTTGTCAGGGATACAGCACCATTACAGACAGATGAGGCAGGACAGGGTGCGGGGTGCTACTGGTCATGGCAAGAAAGGAGACATCAGGGTCTAGTGGGTGAAGGAGGGAGCTGAGTTGCCATCTCAGGCAGAGGGCCAGCCCCAAGGGGTGCCCACGAATCATTCTTGAAAAATAGCAAATGGGAAAGGTGGCTGGAGGGAGGATCAAGGGGACAAGGTAGAGAGTGGAAAGGTGGACTTTTAAATGACCCGGGTGACTCTGGAGAGCTTTTCAAAGAGGAGTGACCTGCACTGACCTAATCTTTAAAGACTCAATCTGGCCATGCACCCTTTTGCGCAAAGATATGCAACAACCAGGGGCTGCTATGGGTCTTTCGAGTGAGGCTTTTGTCTTTTTTTACAACACAGATGAGGAAAGTGGCCATCCATGCTCTTTTTATAAACAGGCCGAAACGATCCTACTCATCCCTCAGCCCTGCCTGCAGGGGCCTCTTGGGATTCTCCCAGGCATGGCAAGTCCAGCCCCATAAATGTTTGCTTACAGGCCTGGCCCTAGGATTACTGTCATTTTTGTGTGTGTCCCACAACCCTAGGTCGATGTCAGGCCTGGTCAGCAGGTTCAATAAGCATTGCTGGTCAGTGTTACATGGCTCCTTCGATTAGTCAGGTCAAATAGCTAAACTCCATAAAAGGAAAACAAAGTACCAAAGGAGAAAAGAATCAACTGGCGATAAGCTCCTGACTCCACTGGGGCCTTAATGGAGCAAGGCTGGCCAACATGAGGCTTTCTCTTAGGCAGACGAGAGCCCCACTGTGCTCATCGAGAAAATACCTACCCTCAGACCAGACTTCGGGGGCATGAGACCTGATCTGTGGATTTGCCCACCGATAGGGGTGCATACTGCAGATTCTGAAGGAAAAAGGCATTTCCCTTTCTAAGGAGGTGGTTGTGTGACACAGATGAGAGATTTCTTCTTTTAGGTTCTTTCCAGGTTTTACGCACAACAAGGTGAAAATGTTCCACAATAGAGGAATAGTTGACACATTGTGATGTATATATAAAACAACTACCAAAAACATGTTTTTGAATAATAATAGCATGGCAAGTTCACAATAGAATTTTAAGGGGAAAAATGCTGGATTCCACAAGGTGAACCTAGTGAGATCATCATTTCACCGGAAGAATAGACAAAAGATAATATGCCAACACATTAAAAGTGGCCATTGCTGGGTGGTGGGATGGTTGATTTTTATTTTCTTACCGTGATGAATGTGAAATGACTTTCACAATGCCAACAAACAGAAATGTGTTCGTTGTGAAATCGAAAGGAAGCAGGGAGGTGGGAACCTCTGTGTTCCCCACGACCCATTGCCAAGCCTGTGGAATGTGGAACGTTCCCCTTGCTCTGGGGCTCCATTCTCCCTTAAGGCCCTCCGGCTCCTTCCCAGACCCCATGCATTTCCCTCTGTGGGTTTTAGTCTCACCTCTGTCAACCTCTTGCTGAACAGGCCTCACAACAGGGCTGAAGAGAGGTTTGGGGTCGGGCCCTTGCTCTGGTCACAGTATCAACCTTGTTTACTGGGGAGGTGAGTCTGACCAACAAGGAATATTCTTGGTCAAACTCGCCAGCTAAGAATATTCTCATCTTAGGGTCCCCTCGGTGGGGAGAGACCCCTTACTCTAGGACTTATGAGGACAGCTGGCTCCGATGCCTGGGTCCCGGGCACAAATCCAATCCTGCCGATCAAAACTGATGTGGCTCTGTGTATATAAGGATGGATCTGGAAGGAGTAATTGAGCTTCTGGAAAGTCTACCATGACCCCTCAGTTATTCAACTCGTGCTACCGATGCTTGTGCACCTGCTGGTATGGCTTTTTTGCAAAAGCTCACATCTCTGTAGAAGGTTGCTGACTTCTTGGCTTTATGTTCTGACTATGCTGATTCACCTGTGATTTACCCAAGTGATTTACCCAACCTCTTTCTTTTTGTTAGTCCCCAGGTGATTTCCCTGTATCAACAATAAAAATCAATAATCCCACCACCCAGCAATGGCCCTTATAATGTTTTGGCTTATTATCTTTTGCCTATTATTCCAGTGAAATTATGATCTCACTGTGCTCACAGTGTGGATTCATCATTTTTCCTTCTAAAATTCTACCCTACCTATGTAGGGTACTTTGTCATAGTACCATAGTACCATAGTACCTAAGTGATTCCCTTATGATTTACCCAAACTATGTCTTTTTGTCAGTCCAAGTGCATGGACTGCTATCGATGCAGTGGCCCAACACCATCCAACCTAAAGTGCTGCTTCCCAAACTTCCTGCTCAAGGCCAACCAAGCTCAGTCCTGCTTCCAAACATCCTGTTAATTCCTGCCTTCATGTTTTACATGGAGTCTCCCTACCTGGAATGTCCTCTCTCAAAATCTTTCAAGTTCTTCAGATCTCAGTAAAATCCCACCTCCTCCAGGAAGTCCTCTACACCACAATCTCTAATTGCCCTCCCTGCAGCTCATGATTAGGCCCCTTCTATTATATCAGGTCTTTTCTCCTGTGTGCTCTGTGTCCCCACCAAGCCTGCCAGCTGCTTGACAAGAAGGGCTAGATTGTTGGCTATACCCCTTGGCAACTCTTCCAGATGAGTGATATTCATGGCTTTACTTAGCAGATGTCTGTCCTTTAACAATGAGCAGAACAGGCCTGGGGCGCTGCTGCCCTCTGTCTCTGTAGTGGAGCTTACCCAGAGAGGCTGCATGTAAAAGGCAGTTCCCGTCCCCTGTAGTGGCCAAAGGAAGAAGCCGTTTACAGCTTGTGCACACAGTGGACCACCAGTTCAGGCGACCTGGAACAGAAACTCACTTTAGAAGAGAATCCCAGAAGAGACCGTTGTAAGTGTTGGCTACGTAAGCATAAACATCAGCAGATGATTTTTGACAGGTTCTAGAAAACTTCAGTGGAAAGGTAGAGCATTACGGCTACTTTTAAATAGAATGTAGATTTTTTTCCCCCTCTAAGATAAGAAATGACCAAATCCTCCCATTAATTAGCAAGAGGGTTGAGAAACTCAAGGGTGAAGGCTTTTCTCCTTGAATCTGGGAACATCTTACACAAAAAATAAAGTTTCTCTTTGTGCAATCTCCTTGAACACAGTTTCCTCTTCTGAAAGTTATTTTTTCTTTTGCACCCTCCTTTTTTGATGCATACATACCTCCAAAAATATGGTTTATGTTTAATTTAACACATCAAAATCATTATAGCTAGTTAGATACATTCCTGTTAAATCTCATTAACACATCTTGAGACTTCTCTTTCCAGGAAGATGGAGTAGACATAGTTTCCCCCATTCTTTCTACTAAGTACAACTAAATATATTGGACATCATGTATAAAATAACACAGGAAGACTGAAAAGTGGCAAGAACAGGCGGACGGAGCAGGAAACTTGGGATCTGAGAAACAACATGGTAGTAGGCTCCCTGAAATTTCTTTTTTTGCTCCCGAACCCTCGATCAGGTACTGCAGAAGTTGGCAACCTGCAGACGCCAATGGGAGTAGACAAAGGAATCATGCTCTCTCTAGACAAGATATCAGGAAGGGGCAGCTTAGGATGATAGACAATAACTGCTCTATTTCAGCAAAACGACACAGAAAAAATTGTAACCCATTATCATCCCTGCTGGCAGAGGCCAAGTGAAGAGCCCAAACTTTCAACCTTACCAGGCAGTAATGAGTCACTCACCACCTACTCCCCCAGTGCCAGATGGTCTCAGAAAAGGCTGAGCACACAGCCAGGACTTCAACCCTTCTGGGTGGTAATACAGACTCCACCCCCTACCAACTGAGAACAGATGGGGAGCCTGGCCTTTCACACCCATCTGGTGGTAATAAGGTCCCATGCTCCTTCCTAGCAGGACCAAGAAGCCCATCCTTCCACAGGTGTCAACAGAGGCAGAGTGGAGAACCCGTGCTTTCATACTTATTCTGGTAGTTATTACCAATCTAGAATTCAGACCTCCCATGAAGAGAAAGGGAGAATCCATCAGACCTGCAGTAAAGAATCCTAAAAGAATTCAGTAAAGAATACTTCAGGGCACACAGAAGGAATAAAGGGGCTTGCAAGGGAAAGTATGTTGGTAAATGTAAATAAACATTGGCTGTTTAAAGCAATATTAAAAGTGTCTTTTTGAGGATTAAAGTATACGTAGAATTAAAATGCATGACAGCAATAACACAAAACATGAGAATGTATAATAAATCACATAAATCCCAACATCCTTACATTGCCCAGGCAGTGGTAAAAGTGCCAACTTATGGTAAATTCTAATAGCTCGAAGGTATATTTTGGAAACTGTAGAGTAACCAGGAATAATAAAAGAATGTATAACTGACAAGCTAGTAGAGGGGAAACCAGAATAATAAACATTCTTAAATAATTCAAAAGAATAAAAGAGACACAAAACACACAAAAAATCAACAGCAAGATAACATATTTAAACCAAAATATACCAATATTTATATTAAATGTGAGTGAACTAAATACTCTAATTAAATTACAGATTGCCAGCCTTGCTTAAAAATACCAGTATATGCTGCTGACAGAAGACACCATAAATACAATGACACAGAAATTTAACGGTAACTAGGTAGAGAAAGATATATCATTCAAAAACTAAGCAAAAATAAAGTTGGTTAAATCCTACTGATATCAGATGAAGGTGAACAGGATAAAGAGGGATATTTCATAATGATAACACAGTAAAGTCAAATGGAAAATATAACAATCCTTAACGTGTATATACCTAAGACTTAGCCTAAAATGCATAAAAAGCAAATATTGATAGACTCCAAAGAGAAATAGACAAACACCAAATCAAAAACAGAGATTTTTAACCAAACTCTCTTGATAAACAATAGAATCAACAAACAAAAACTTCGGTAGAGATTAGATAAACATAATTGAAGAACTTGAATTATATGAACTTGACCTATATACAACCCACTGCAAATATATACATATTCTTTCCAAGTCACACGAAATAGTTTCCAAAATTGACCACATAATGGGCCATAAAAAACTGTCAACAAATTTCGAAGGATTTGAAATCATTCACACTATATGCTCTGGCCATACTAAAAATAAGCCAGAAATCAATGAGATACCAAGAAAAGTAGTCAGCTGGGGCTGCTATAACAAAATACCACAGACTGGGTAGCTTCAACAACAGACATTTATTTCTCATAGTTGTGGAGACTGGAAGTCCCAGATTGACGTGCTAGCTGATTTGGTTCCTGGTGAGAACCCTCTTCTAGGTTTGCAGGTGGCTTCCTTCTTGCTGTGTCCTCAGATAGTGGACAGTGAGCTCTGCTCTCTTCCTCCTCTTATAAGGACACTAATCCCATCATGGGGACCCCATCCTCATGACTTTATCTAAATTTAATTACTTTTCAAAGGCCCTACCGCCAAATCCCATCACACTAGGGATCAGAGTTCCCACATATGGATTTGGGGGGACAACAACATTCAGTCCATGACAATACCTTAAGACAGTTTGCTCACTGAATATGACTGGCCCCAAAAGGGACCACACCCTCTCAACTGCTTCCTAGGTAATAAGCAAGATGAACATGACGGGGTTTATACAGACCTATTTTGAAAATCCAATTCCTCCCTGGCCATTTCTGGCCATGCTGCTTCTTTCTTGTCTGTAATAGCATCCCCAGGCTGGCTTGTTTGGGACACTCTGTGGGTGACGGTTTAACCAAAAGGGAACCTGGGGGATTCAGACTGAATTATGACTCAGTTTTATAAAAATGCTTTTGTCCCTGTTATGGCTGACCGTTATGGGTGAGAGGTCAAGTTGTGATTAGGAAGTGATTGAGAACAAAGGGAAAGCTACAGGCACTGTGACGGCATTTGACAATTTTGTGAGGGACAAGGGGAAGCAACAGCTCCAGCATGTGGGGAAGGAACACCCCAGACCCCAGAATGTATCAGGGAGGTGGTACATCGATCATGTTTTATTTCTCAGGATCACCCTGTAGGCTTCCACAGGAAGGAAAATGCTCCCGTGGGATCTCCCAAATGCTGCACATGCGTCAAATGTAACAGCATCCTTCTCCTGTGATCCAGAAGTCCCAGGCTTTCTGCCAGCATCCATGAAGCCACAGAAGACAAGTTTATTAGCTTTCAAGGAGAGTGAAATTTTGGACATCTTACAGTCCTTGACACAAAACAGACTTTTTCCAAAGCCTCATAAAATACAAAGCTTATCTGAATGACCATCTTGCCAGGTAGAGTATTCTTGGTTGTAGGTTTTTTCCTTTCAGCACTTTGAATATATCATGCCACTGTATGGTCTCTGTGACACAGATTTTTAATTTGGAGAATAGAATAGAATAGCCACCTCTTGGGGCCTTTAACTCTTTGTAGAATTTCAGTCAAATGAGAATTTTATAATAGATATTTCCAAGAAGCTGTGAAAACCTTTAATTGAATTTTTTTTTTTTAAGAAAGAGAATTATACTAACAGGATTGGAATAGTTGGAGGGATGTTGCATTATTTACATTCCAACAAACAACCTGTCATTGTTAAGAATTAATTTTAACAAATGGTGTTACTGCTTTCAGTAATCAATAATGAAATATGAAGGGCAAGAACTACAATCATGCTGGAAGTTAAGGCCCTCAAAAGTACATTTAGTTCAGATTTGGAGAATTACTACCTAACAGATTACCTCAGTAACGATGCTTAAAATAATAAACAGTGTCAGTAATGTGTTTGAACCGGATACTGACCTGCTCTACAGTGCTTTTTGGTGAACTGCATTTTAATGATATGTGATTTTATTAATACAAAATAGTTGTACCCTTAATTTTAAATGAAAACATATATTGAAATTAACACTACAAAAGTAAATGGATGAGCCTTTATTACTGATGATGCTAATGCTTATGCTAACAAATTGGTGTATTCCTGGCCACTTGCAAGTCATCTTATTAAAGCTAAATGAGAAATGCAATTAAGGTCCTTAATTGACTGTGCCACTGGATCACTGGTCAGAGACATAACTGGAAATAACATGCCATCACTTGGTAACTTCTTTTTTTTCCTAAGTTGTGAAATGGCAACTCATCTCACCTTTTTCCAAGGCCTTTTAATAAACCTCCAGGCTGGGAGATATTAAAACTGGGTGGTCACAAAATAGAAGAAAATTACAATTCTTGCTTACACGGCATAACGGGATGGCTGTAACACCTGAAAGCCCAACTCATTTAATGGTAAAGTGGGATGGCCCCATTCATCCTCTGAAGCTGTTCTAAGCTGGCAGGGCCCCTCCCAAGAGCCAGTGGGTGCGTATTAGTAGAGAAACAGGGGAAGGAATGGGGGGCGGGAGGGAATATGCTAATGAGGAGGTGATCTGAGTTAAGGGGCAGACCCTGTGGTTTGCCCATCTAATAGCTTTCCCCTCTCATCCTTGCTCCCAGAACCCTGCAGTGACAAGATTCCTTCCCTGCATTCCTTACTCCTCCACAGGGACCAGTGTTGGTATGGCCACATACTGCCCCTTGGCCTGTGGGGCAGCTACTGGGAAAGTGTTGTTCATCCTTCAGAAAGGACATAGGGCCTCTCCCTTGCTTCCCTGGATGATGTGTGAAGGTGTGTCCCCAGATGCATCTCTAGCCACATTGCGCCCCAAAGGGAGGCAGCACTGACCTGCTGAAGACTGAAGGGCAGAAAGTTGGGAGTACCTGAGACACAGGGAGCTTCCAGCCCCGCCATGAGCATCCCTATCCCCACACTTTCTGTTCTGTGGGGGTAATGACAGTTTCACAGTAGATGGTCCTTCTGGCTGGGTTAGTGTCTCCTGTTCACTGCAGGGCTGACCATGAATCCTCCAGTTCTGTGCGGGGAGTGCACATTCCCATTTTTCAGACAAGGAAACAGGCTCAGAGAGTCAAAGGAACAAGACATGGTGCACTGAATCTTAAAGGCGCCATTGCTCAGCGAGGGCAAAATCCAATCCTGAACAAAGCTGTTCTAATTAAGTTGCACATGGTTGAGTTTGTTGGCAAGCTGGTTTTAACTTCTGTGAGCTGGCAGGATTTCAAAAAATGTAGTCTTCCTGAAGTAGTGGAGCTGAAGCTCCAGTCTGTTAGTCTGAAGTCATAGACCCCATCTTTCTACTGTGCTTCCTTAGAGAAACAAGGGTTGCTCATTCTCCCTTTTCTGCTCTGGCTTGTTTCTCTCATTCTGTTTTTATGGTGAAAATTTTGAAGAGTGCTTAGGGCAGTACACCCATCACACAGAACCAGGCCCCTGCAAACCCTGTTTGGTTCAGTTTGTTCCTTTTGATGTAAAAGAAGAAAAATCTAAAGATCAAGTTGAGTTAGTTTCCCCAGCTTTCATTCTCATTCCTCCCTCCCCAGTAGTACCACTACATGAATTTGGTGACCTTTGCATTATAAGACATAAAAACAGGTAAATTCAAGGTCGAAAAATGTGCGTCATGCATGAGGCTTCTTCCTCTGCCTCTGGCTTCCACATCATACCATGTTATTTCTTTCTTTCTCATATTCCTTCCTCCCTCTGTCCCTTTGTTTTTTCTCCCTATGCTTCCGTCTTCCCCTACCCAGCATCACTCTTAGGCATTGCCAGTGTTGAGGCAGAATAGGCTCCTCCCCTTTCTTTCCCCATAAGAGCACACAGATCAGACAGTCCACTGCTCAGACCTCCCCTTTTTCCAGGCACTCTTCCAGGAACTGGGGATTCATATGGGTTCCAGCCAGAGTCATATGGCCCCTAGGGAGAGGTAGTGGTGAATGAATCCCATTGGGTCATTTAAGAATGGGATACGAGATAATAGGTTGCGACCCTTGAAAAAAATTTTCATGAAAAGCAAAAGAAAAGATAGGGGGATGTTCTTTAAAAAGAGGCAGAAAAAGAGATATAACCAAATGCAGTGCAGAAATTTTGACCAGGTTTTGAAATGAAAAAAAAAAATTATAAATGAGACTTTGGGGCTAATTGGGAAAATGTGAATATGGGCCCTATTTTAGTTAGCATATTAAGTAAATGTTATTTTTCTTAAGAGTGGCAATGTTCTGGTTTCATAGGAGAATTTTAAGATACACACTTGCAATACACATTCAAGTGGTTCAGAAAAAAGTTATGTTTATATAAAATAAGAGATAAAGCAAATGTGACCTAACTCTGAAAATTGGTGACTCTTGTTGCAAGGAATATTTCCCTGTAGGTTTAAAAATCTTCAAAATAAAAAGAATTCCATGTGGATTTGTTTCAGCTTTATGCTTGTAAATGGAGATACTCTATTCTAGTGCCAAAGACAATATCTATGTACATTAACTCATTTGTCTTGATTTAGTTTAAAAAAATTGAGTTGAATTCGGTTAAAAACACTTTGGGGGAATCTAACTGGTGCAGTTACTAGTTCCACTGGCTTCTTCCTCAATAGACGAGTTGGAATTTTTACAGTTTGGTTAAAATTTTCAAAATTTTCAGAGGCACAGAGTCCTGAAGCTTACAGGTGATTTTTCTGATGTGTCTCAGGTGGATTCCCTTTTGCATTCCATGCAGACAGCATTAATAAATCACCATCCTTTTCAGGGCAGACATGCTAATCAATCATTAGAAACAGAAGACCTACTCATCCTTTTCAGTTCAGAGCTATGTGCAATAATGACCAATTGTTTCATGTTGACAATGGGGACATAATGAATTATTCACCCATAAAGCAGGCTTTGGAAAACCTTCTCTTGCAGATCTGAGGCCAGAGTATGAAATAGTAAAGGGCTCAGAGAGGTAGCCAGCAGAGTGTTTAAGCAGAGGGACTTTGGAACTAGATTTTCTGAGCTCAACTCTCAGTTCCACTACTTCTTAGCAGTGGGAACTTGGACAAGTTACTTTGCCACTCTAATGTCTCAATCCCCTCTTTTGAAAAATGGGGATAATAATAGTATTGATCTAGTAGAATTTTTATGAACAATGTTATTCTCTATTTGGGAAGCACTTAAAACAGGGCTTGGCATATAGAAAGTACTCTATACGTGTTTTTCTCAAAACAGGTCCAAAACCTGGGTTAAAGCCAGGAAGGTATTTATGCATAAACTAATGAGTGAATAAATGAACTACACCCTTTGGATTGAAAAGCGCATACTAAGCTTTTTTGGAGGTAAGCATATCTGCTTTTGCATTCATGGAGGAGAGGTCTAAGGGATGCTCTTTCCACTCAGACTGCCCAGTACTGCTCAGTGAGGTCAAATAGGGCACAAAGAGGTGAGCATAGGAAATGAGAGGAACTTATACAGCAATGGGCCTTGCTGCAATACTTTTATTGAATTTATAGAAGTGAGGAAAGAGCAAAAGGCAAGCTGAGGGGAAAGCACAACCTCCCTCCCAACCCCCCAGGTGGGATATGCGTGACATTCCTCAAGCAATCCTGACTACCCAAGAACAAAGGAAAGGGAAAAACAAATGGTTAAGTGATAGAGATCTCAGTCCTCCAGGACTGATACTCCTCAGTTTGGAATTGTCTTCATGATTTACAAGAAAAAAACAATCTCCAGAATCTCCTGTAGACTCTAATTTCCTAACATCACCCTTCCCTCTATAGGATACAAAATGTTATATAATCAGTCACTCCTCACAACCCCAGGGTGGCTCCTTCTGCCCACAGGTCCTGTCCCCCTCCTATAATAAAAGCCTCCTTTTTTGCACCAAACACATCTCAAGTATTTTTCTTAGCCATTGGCTCCTGAACCCCATGTCAAACCACATCCGGAATATTGGTTCAGAGTGAACTGAACGTTTTGAAAAAGTAGTCCTTCAGTACAGATGGCTTAAGAAGCCCCATTTAGAGGTCCCCAGAAATGTAAATTATACTCTTGAATCAAGTAGGTACCTACAAATAGCATCTTAATATTTTTTTTGCCAACATTTACTCTTTAGCTTGTAGTATTAAAAGAAAGAGGCTTTTTAATGAAAAAAATTGAGTAAATCTAAAGGAAGAGGAATCACATTAGGAATATAAGAAAAGAGGAGGAACCAAGCTAGCTTACAGTATTGAGTCCAACAGACTGAAGAAAATGACTCTTTAGGAACACTGAACTATTTTTTATATCCCCACAACTTCCTGTTGATTTTTACTTTTGTTAGTTATTCTCTCTTTAATTATTCCAAATTTCTTTGCCAAACTTAGAAAGTCCAATTTTAAATAAGATCTTATGTGCATGTGTGTAGAATGGCAAACACAGTGGGAGCTGAAGGCTTTGTTATCAGTCACTAGAAGAGAAGCCCCTCTCTCTGAGACAAGTGGGAGAGACAGATGTAAAAAGAAAAAGGAATCAGAGAAAATAATCCTCCTTGTCAACACTCCTTTGAAATGTATATATAACTCTGAAATAAAGCCTGGTAAATCCCCAATGACCAAAATTAAATTCGGAATGAAATTAAGAATATGCACCAACCCTGCTTCTCCTGTAGGTGGAGACATTTTGCCTGTTTAATCACATCACAAGAATCTGAAAAAGGCTTTGAGATTCTGTGATGTGGGGAATTGAAACCAGGGAACCCTCATCCCACATGAAGTTAGGACCCTCAGAATCTACCTCCTAAATGTAAGGATTAGAAATAATTTTCCCCCTGGCAAATGAAGCTGAGAGGGAAATGTGTCTCTTTTAGACTGGGCTTAGCAGAGAAATAGAAAAACAAACAAATAAACAAACAACAACAAAAAACCAAAACCAACTTCTTCCAGACATGTTGTAACTATTGACTTGGCTCTGATTTGGGCTAAAACTGATTTGTGACTTGAAATGCCTAAGCAAAGAAATTAACATAAAGTTAGGTTACAGGATAGTAATTTCTTTTGGGAGTCTGGCATAAACAAAGAAACAAATATATCACTCAACATAGTTGAGAACACCCTCAATTCAGACCACCAGATTCCCACAGATAATATCCTGCTCACAACCCCAAATTACAAGCCCAACAGGAGAGCAGGCATCATGAGTAAGACTTATAGGCACAAAATCATAGATACCTATGAACTTGAAGGTAAAAACGGTCACCTCGAAACTACAAATATGCTTAAAATGTTCAAAAGACATAAAAGAAGGAAACAAACATTTCCAAAGAATAAAAGACAGATTTGGAAAACAAAAATAGGACTTAAAGTGAAAGGGGATAATAGAAATAATAAAAGCACAATCAGTCTTATATCAAATTAGATAATGTTGAGGAAAAATATATATGTGAAGATAAATTAAAATAAATTAGAATGCAACTAAGGCGGGAAAAAGAGAATGTGAAAGACAGGCTAGGAGACATGAATAGACTGAAAAGCTCTGACACAGTTTAACGGAAATTCAGAGGCAATACTGAAGAGATTCTGACTGAGGAATTTTTCAGAAGAAATATATAGAAATAAATTCACAGATTTAATAAGTCTAAGACATCCCAAGCAAGAAAAATGAAATCAGTTCATTCCTTGATATTATCCTAGTGAAACTGCAAAATATAAGACACAGAAAATATCTTAAAGTAGAATATAAAAGTTATCTTCAAAGGAGTAGCAGACTGACAGCTGATGTTTCAAAAGAAACAACGGAAAACAAGCCAGAGTGCAATAACACCTTCGATACGCTGCATGAAAATAACTGGCAACTTCTGTCCAGCAAAAATGTTTTTCAAAAATGGGGGTAAAACAAAAACATTTTAATACTCATAAAAGTGGAGAAAGTGAAACCAGCAGACAGTCACCCAAGGAAATGCTAAAGGATGAAAACTTCAAACAGACTGAAGAGCTAATACATAAGAAGAAATGGAGAGAAACAAAAGTCGTAAATATATGGTTAAGTCTAAATGAACACTGTATAAAACAATAATAATAATGTCTGATGAGATTAAAAGTATATTAAAATAAATGACAATAACTTGTAAATCAGGAAAGGGGGGGTGTGAATAAAATTAAACTAGTCTAAGATTCCTGTTTTGTCTGGGTATAAATTAAGATGCTGATGAATCTTTGGTACTATCTAGTTTTCTAGATGTAGATGCTGTTCATGTTTGGTTAGATTTATACCTGGTATTTGTTTTTTTGGATGCTATTGTAAGTGGTTTTTAAATTAAAAAAAAGATGCTGATGAATCTGAGATGTGATTCATATGCATGTTATATGAATTAGGGTAACCTCTCAATAAGAGAAAAAGGAAAAGAATGAAATGATTAAAAAATATTCTATGCAACAAAAAGAGGGCTTATAAGGGGAGGAAAAAACCTCACATAGAACTGGGACAAAGAGTGGTTACATTAAAAATAAATGCACAAGTTAAAGACAAAAGTTGTTTAAGTGATTTTAAGAATTAATTAATCGACTACATGCTGTTTACAAAAGAAATATCTTGGGTATAAACATGGTTATACAAAAGTACTAAAAGTAAAAGCATGGCAAATGGTGCATTAGATCAATTTTAACCTAAAGAAAGTGAGGGTAACAGATAAAACCAACTGAAAGGCAAGAAAACACTACTAGATTTAAATAAGCTCTCTTCATAATGTTCAGCAGCTCAGTTCATGAGGAAGATATAACTTTAGTTGCTGTGTCTAATAACACAGACTTTACTTGATTTAAAAATACATAAAAATAAGAAGAGATATGAACAAATGCATAATCACAAAGGCAAATTCTCATGTATCTCTCAGTAATTAAGAAGTCCAGTAAAAGATAAATATATAGACTTAAAAAACATAATAAATGACCAAACGTACATATATAAAACAATGTAGCCTGCTATGGAAGATTGTGTTATTTTCAAGTAGACATGAAATGTTAAAAAGACAAAAAGATCATATTCTGGTTCACAAAACAAAAAGTCTCAACAAAGTCTCAATAAATTTCAAGTCATAAAGATCATGCTTTCTGACTATAAAGCAATTAAGGTAGAAATCATTAATAAAAAAGTAACTAGAAATATTTAATGTACTTTCCATATATCTAGAAATCAAAAAACACCTCCAATAATTTATGGGTCGAAGAATAAATCAAAATAAAAATAAGAATATTTTTGAACTGTATTATAACAAAAATGCTACATTTCAAAACTCATGGAATATGGCTAAAATAGTAATCTGAGGAAAATTAATAACTTTAAATGCTTATAAGAGAAAAGAAGAAAGGTTAAGAATTAATGACTGAAATATTCATCTCAAGAAGTTATGAAAGAAACAGTAAATAAACCCAAAGTAGAAGACACTAATATAGATCAGGAGTCAGTAAACTTTGGCCCGTAGGTCAAATCTGGCCAGTGGTCTATGTTTGTATGGCCTGAAAACGAAGAATGACTTCTATGTATTTTAAAGGTGTGTGTGTGTGTGTGTGTGTGTGTGTGTGTGTGTGTGTGTGAGAGAGAGAGAGAGAATAAATTGTCATAGACACTTTATGTGACTGGCAAAGCCTAGAAATATCTCTCAGGTATGAATGGGAAATAATGGCATTTTCAGACCAACAAAAGTAGATAATTCTTTTTTTTTAATTTTGTTTTTATTTATTTGAGAGAGAGAGCGAGAGAGCGAGAGAGAGAGCACATTAGAGGAGAGAAGGTCAGAGAGAGAAGCAGACTCCCCGTGGAGCTGGGAGCTCGATGTGGGACTCGATCCTGGGACTCCAGGATCATGACCTGAGCTGAAGGCAGTCGCTTAACCAACCGAGCCACTCAGGCATCCAAAAGTAGATAATTCTTTGCTACCTGACCTGAACATTAAAACAAAACCAAAACCATATCATACTAGCATGGAATAACTAATCTAATTCTGTGTGTACTTAGAAGCTATACAACATAGCTTCAATGTATATAAAACAAAAGTTGATAAAATTGAAGGAGACAGAGAAACTCATGATCATAGGGGAACCTTTAATACATTTCTTTCAGTAGCTGGTGGAATAAACGAACAAAAGCTCAGTTAAAGATAGAGAATATCTGAACAACAAAAATCAACAAAAATTGATATAATTAACACATACAAGGGGTGCCTGAGTGGCTCGGTTGGTTAAGCATCCAACTCTTGGTTTCAGCTCAGGTCATGATCTCCGGGTCCTGGGTTCCAGCTCTGTGTCAAGCCCTGTGCTCAGCATGGAGTGTGCTTATCCTTCTCCCTTTGCTCCTCCCCTACTGCTCATGCTCTCTCTTTCTCTCCTCTTTCCAAGTAAATAAATAAAAATCTTTTTAAAAATTCACACATATAGGGGCACCTGGGTGGCTCAGTGGGTTAAAGCCTCTGCATTCAGCTTGGGTCGTGATCCCAGGGTCCTGGGATCAAGCCCCGCATTGGGCTCTCTGCTCAGCAAGGAGCCTGCTTCCCCCTCTCTCTCTCTGCCTGCCTCTCTGCCTACATGTGAGCTCTCTCTCTCTCTCTGTCAAATAAATAAATAAAATACTAAAAAAAAAATAAAATTAACACATACAACACATTATATCTGAGAAGGGCAGAATTCAAATTTTTTCAAGTACATAGGGAATATTTTCCAAACTTCATCATATGCTGGTTCATAAAGCAAGTCTCAACAAAATTTAAATGTCTGAAAAAATTCACTGTATATTCTTTGACTATAGAAGAAGTATGATTGTGAAAAAAACACTAAAAAAAATCCCATATTTTCTTAGACATTAAGCAATATACTTCTAAATAATCTATGAAACAAAGAAAAAAATTGCAAGAGAAATTAGAAAATGTTTTAAATTGAATTATAAAGAATAATCTATCAAAAAATTATAATATTCAGCTAAAACACTGCATAGAGAAACACTTCTTGCTTTCGAGATGGGCAGCATTATATAGCACGCTGCCAAAGAAAATGTAATGGCATAAGCTTCCATCTCATGAAGCAAGAAAAAAGCATAGCATAGCTAACCCAAAGGAATAAGATGAACGAAAAAAATAAAGAGCAGAGATTAATGAAACAGGAAATAAATGAACAGTAAAAAAAGCCAATGTAGAGGCCAATGTAGATTCTTGGAATAGATTAGTACAATTTGGAAGTTTCTAGCATTATTAATGAAAATAAAAAGAAATTACTAAGTATCAACATTGGAAATGAAAAAGGAGGCATCATCACAGATCCTGTAGACATTCAAAACTAGTGAGCATTAACATCAATGACTAAAATGAAAAGACAAATAATATGAAGCAACCACAACTCTAGGCAGAAGAGAAAATTGGTACATCCACTGGAAATTGCTATAAAGCAATTATAGCAATTGTAGCAAAAATATATAAACCTGTGTAAAATCCCATGACTCAGCAAAACCACTCCTAGGTAAATATCTGAAAAAATATATACATATGTTCACCAAAAAAATGTATAAGAATGTTCATAGCAGTACTGTTTATAATAAGATACTGAAGACAACCAATGTTTTCGATTGAATATTTGCATCTCCTCCAAAATTCATATGTTGAAACCCTAATCCTTAGTAGCATTTGGTGATGGAGCCTCTGAGGAAGTAATGAAGGTTAAATGAAGTCATAAGTTTGTGGCCCTGTTCTGAATGGATTAATATCTTTATAAGAGACACCAGAGAGCTTGTCCTCTCTGTCTCTGCACATATGTACTGAGGAAAGGTCACATGAGGATACAGCCAGAAGGCAGCTGTCTACAAGCCAGAGAGTCCCCCCCGCTGAAATCCGAATTGGCTAGCAGCTTGATTTGAGACTTCTAGAATTGTGAGAACATAAATTTCTGTTCTTTAAGCCACCTAAAAGTTTCTGGTTTTTTGTTATGGCAGCCTGGTCTAAGAAACCAAATGTCCATTAACAATACAATGGATAAATAATTTGTAGTCTATGCATACACTACAATACCAGATAGTGATAGAATAAACTATAATTACACTTAATAATATGAATGAATCTCATAGCATTAATAGTAAGTGAAAGAATCCAGAACTTAACATTTTCATGATTCCATTTATATACAGTTCACATAGAGGCCAAATAAATCTATGCTGTTAGAAGTCCATTTTCTTGATCTGAATTTCTTTTTTTTTAAGATTTTATTTATTTATTTGACAGAGAAAGAGATCACAAATAGGCAGAGAGGCAGGCAGAGACAGAGAGGGGGAAGCAGGCTCCAGGCTGAGCAGAGAGCCCAATGTGGGACCCCGATCCAGGACCCTGAGATCATGATCTGAGCTGAAGGCTGATGGCCGAAGCTTATACCCACTGAGCTACCCAGGCGCTCCTTGATCTGAATTTCTTGACAGGAGTCCTTGTTAGAATGTGTTCTGTTCTGCATTTAACTGTTTTCACACTTTTTTGTATGTATGTTTTGTTTCAATAAGGAGTTAAAAAAAATGAAGGGGTGTTGAGCCTAGCTCTGGAGACTATTACAAGAGAGAGACAGCTGGAAGCGACTGGAACTGGAGAAGACATTTTGAAGGCAAAAGGTCCAAGGGGTGAGATTCCTGAGAGCTGATGCTTGCTGGATGAAAGACCCCTGGAGAACCCCAATTTGCAAATATTTCCATTCCACATTATTTTCCCCATGAAAAACAAGTGTGTTTCTGAAATATTGAAGAGGCAGCTTCAATAAACATAAGACTATAAAGTTTATAAAAATAAGACAAAGTCATAAAACTACCAAATACATACTGTCACTAAAATGTACTTCAACATCGCATTTTTCCTATTTCTACACAGAGTTATTGATAGATTGGTGTCTCATAGATCTAGCCACCATCAATTTTATTTTACCACTTTTTAAATCACGAAAATTTTATTTTCTAACCAGTCCTTTACACCTCCCTCACTTTCTTCTTACTTCTAATATCTGGATTACCAAATGGAATCCCTTTTGGTGCTTTCTTTTTCCCCACTCACAAATAAAAATGAGAATAGTGACCATACAATAGTCACAATGAAAATGAATATTTTTTGATTTTGTGAGATCTCTCACTAGATACATCACATGAGCTTTGTTGATCACTATATACTATGAGACTCTGGAATCAGTTACCACACGTCAGAATGGGGAGTGTTTGATGCAAAGATTGGGAACTGTGGTAATTTTGGGGGCCTCCTTCATTTTGCCTCCCTGTCTGATGTTTCTGCTCAATGCCATCAGCAAAAAGTCCTTCTATGACTAAGTGACTTTGCTGCTTACTTCATCTTTGGCCTCTCAGAGAGCAATCCCTTGGAGATTTTCTCTGGTATTGGTGATTTGCACCTTTAAGAAAATCAAGAAATCATGCAATTATTATTGTTTTTTTTTTCTTTTCAAAATTTTTTCAATTCTAGTTAGTTAACATGTAGTGTATTATTAATTTCAGGAGTAGAATTTAGTGATTCATCAGTTACATACAACACCCAGTGCTCAACAGAACCAGTGCCCTCCTTGATACCCATCACCCACTTAGTCTATCCCCAACCCACTTCCCTCCCTCAACCCTCAGTTTGCTCTTTATCATTAAGAGTCCTCTATGGTTTGCTTCCCTTCTATTTTCCCCACTCCCTCTATGTTCATCTGTTTTGTTTCTTAAACTCCACACACAAGTGAAATCATATGGTATTTGTCTTTCTCTGACTGACTTATTTCGCTTAGCATAATACACTCAAGCTCCATTCACATCATTGCAAATGGCAAGAAAGAAATCATGCAATTATTATTTGGAATGGAACACTCAGCAGAAAATAGCCTGAGGAAAAAGGTTACAGTTTTCAAGGTTCTAAGCAGAGCTGAGGAGGTGTCCTGAAAAGGCCAGGGTGGGTGGCACCGAGAGCTGGGTCCTGATGGCTCTGCCATTTTACAGGCAGGGTGCCCACAGGTGAGTGGAGGTGCTTCTCTGAGTCTCCCCTTACTTACTTGTAAAGTGGAAATCATATGAGCAGCTGATGGGAGATGTGGAGGTCATTAATACTAATACTGTACCTAGCACACAGTAGATGCCATGCAAATACATGATGGGTATTATTATCAAAAGCATAGTATCTTAGTGCTTACCCCCACCCCATTTGATGACCATATCTTTCAAGAGAGTCCAGTAAGAGTCCTCAGAGGACTCAAAAGCATGCTGTTTTAGATATGAAACCATCAAGAGTGGGATTCAACCCAGATATACTACTAATCCAAGTGAAGTGGCTAACAAAGACACATGAGAAGGTTGGGAAAATTCCTTTGATTTTAATATATTCTACATGATTTAAGCTCCCATTCTGGAACTTTAAGCATAGGGGAATTGTCAAAATGCAAATAACAACATTACATCTGTGGTAAGGAGACTTCTAAGGTGATCCCAAGATACCCACCTCCGGAGGGGAGGAAACCCCTTCCTTTGAGTGTGGGTGGAATGCCACCCCCATGATTAGTTTACATTCCCTGGTAATGTAAAGGGTTTTGTAGAGTTGATTTGTCGATTGACCTGAAACGGAGAGTATTCTGGTGGGCTGGAACTAATTAGGTGACTACTTTAAAAAAGGATTTGGTGGTCAGAAAAGTGGAAAGTCAGAGACAGAAGAGAGAAGAAAGAAGGAGAGGGGAGGAGTGAGGAAGGCAGAGAAGGGTAGAGGGAGAAGAAAGAAGAGAGAGATCCTTTTGCTAGTCTTGAAGAAGTAACCTGGCATGTTACAAAGAGGGTCATGTGGCAAATACCTAGGTCTCTTGAGCCTTCTCTATTTGCCAAGAACTTCCACTACCAAGAGATATCAAGCAAGCTGGAACTTTACTTAGCTGCAAAGAACTGAATTCTTTTTTTTTTTTTTTTAAGATTTTATTTCTTTATTTTAGAGAGGTGGGGCAGGGGCAGAGAGACACTCTTACGCAGGCAGACTCCCCACTGAGCACAGAGCTGGATGAGGGGCTCAATGCCACAACGAGATCATGACTCTGAGCCCAAATCGACAGTCACCCAGGTGCCCTCACCAAGGACTGAATTCTGACAACAGCTCGAGGAGGCGTTCAGAAGTAGATCTCTCCCTAGTTGGGCCTCCAGCTGAAGACAGCCCCTGTCCACTGAATTTCAGGCTTGAGGGGCCCTGGGCTGAGGACCCAGCTAATAGGTACATACTTCTGATCCATGGAAACTGCAAGACAACAAATTTATAGCTGTTAAACCTATGGTACTTGTTATGTAGCAACAGAAAATGGATACAGCATCCTTTAGCCAGAGGACATTCAAATAGGAATCATGTCTATTTGTTTCATGCTCCCATCCCGGGAGGGTGTCCAGGACACACTTGCTTGTCCGTGAGCACACCATGCTAAGGGGAGCATGCGTGAACAAACACCTTCAGTTGCAAGGAAAGCAGAGACCACCTCGGTCCAGGGTTGGAAGCGTGTGCACACCCAGGATAGGGCAGGAAGATGAAGTGCAGCTTCCCTGAGACCCATCCTGGACAGGACATGGCAGGGCCTGATCTTCACCCTGTCCAACAGCTTCTTAGTCTCGAGAAGCCTGAAGCATGAACAAATATTAACATGCATGGTCAAAAAAGTCCCTTTGGCTCAATTCCACTTTGGCACTTCTTTAAGATGTCTAGAAAACTGGGGGAAACTGGTAGGCAGGTGGAGGGTGCTGCTTTCTTTAGGAACCCTTTCCTCTTATAACCCTCACTGCCTGGGGCCTGACATGTCCTTGCTCTTAGGGGCACTTCTAAACGTTTTCTCCTTCTTCAAGCCATCCAGCCTCTTGGAAACCTGCACGAGCAGGTTCGTTGTTCATATGTCCCCTGCTGCTGTTGTCCCAACTTCAGGTCACTGCCCCTTGATCTTGCAGATGTCGGTCCCCAGCAAAGGGACCACCTTGCCCCCTTGTCCCCAGGCATACTTAAGCCTTGTCCTCAGGTCACCTTATGCATTTCATGGGTGATACACCACCCATGTCATTCATGTCATTCCGGGTATCTCTTGCAGCTGTCTCTCCTCTCTGGCTGTGAGCCTTGGAGGGCAGG
The DNA here is from genome assembly GCA_028533885.1 of Nasua narica. Taxonomy (NCBI): domain Eukaryota; kingdom Metazoa; phylum Chordata; class Mammalia; order Carnivora; family Procyonidae; genus Nasua; species Nasua narica. Next base: position 18,257,431 of record CM052797.1, read on the forward strand.
GGCACAGAGGGATTGAACAGACATTGGATTGACCCTGGAGGTGCGGTCCCAGCAACCCCAGGCTCCCCCGTGCTGGGAGGAGAAGGAGCAGACTGACCTAGAGAAAGCATGACCTTCTTATCATGAGGGAGCCAGTGGCATGCCGCAGCAGGCCAGGTGAGGTGCCCTGCCCAGAGGTGGGGGGACAAACTGCATAGCTTTTAGAAGCCCCTTTGGTAGGATTCCATTCTCATCCTCTAGAACCTCCAAAAGATAGATTTCTTCCTTTTTTCATCCTGTTCACGTCATGAATCCAACGTAAATAGTGCTATCTCCCCCCAATTATTAAGAGCTTTCCAACGTTCTCAGCAACCTGAGGCCTTACATAAAATAGGGAAAGCACCCGATGTTTTTGGGAGTGGTAATGCTACCTGAAAAGGTGCTCTTTTTATACAATTCAGATAATGTTCTTGCCCAGATTCTCATTCTTACCTTCCTGTCTTCCTATATACCACCATGTTCACTTACTTGCTAGAAAATACGTCAGAGGATGGGTCACTAACGCTGCTCCTAGGCCAGGCAGAGGACGCTTTGGAAACCAGCATGTGTGTTACTGATCTCAGTACGCCCAAGAACTTAAAACAAATAGTGATTTCGCCCAGGAAGTGCTCATCTACCTCAAATGGGGCACACCCTGAAGGCATGCTCCATAAGCGGAATCTGGCTCCTGTCAGATCCCAAGCAGCTTTGCCCTCCTGGGGGGGAGAGGAGGCTGCTTTCCACCTCTTCGTGGAGCATCCCTGGACTCTGACCCCAGGAGAGGAGCCTTGGGGGTGCAAATTCACCAGCACAGCCAGAAGTCATCTTCCCTCTAGAAGGATTCTTGCACATCTAGAAAATGCAAAAGGAAATGTGTATATCTAGAAGTAAACTTTCTGGGTCTGAGAATTAATGCCGTCTTAAACGGGCATCTTGTCTTCATTCAAATTTCTTCTGGGCACTGTATCATTTTCTTAATCTCACTGTAGACCACATAGTTAGTCACATTTGGAAGGTAACTGAATCATGACAAAATTTAGTATGTGGCTAGGGGGATGGAAGCCAAGGCTTAGTGGCTTGATTTCCGTTGGCTTTCAGAAAGTTAAGATTCTCACACAGTTGAGAGCATTCCTAGGATTGTCAGTCGTATGTGACCACCCTGGGAAGATGACCCAGCTATGATAAATGTCAATGCTTTCCAGCCTCCGGAGAACCAAAAATGGCTCCATGTTATTCTAACATATCCAGCCAGACCCAGGTCGGGATGCCCAAGATTAAGGTGTTTTTCGCACAAGCCGTGTGACTGGGAACATGGTACAAAATTCCTATTGACAGAGCGGTCATTCAATCTCCTCACACAATGACTTCATTTAAGAACAGAAGACAGACACACAAACGTGGGAACTGGCACCATGAATAGAAAAAAACCCCCCACAAGACATGAGCACCTGCAAAGAAAAAAATGGCAGGTGAACTCCATCGAGGGAGGCTGGTGGTATTACGGGTGAAGAGCGATTAGTCACTCATTCTGCCTTTTCCAAGCAACGTTCCTGATTCATACATGATAATGGGACCAATTAACTTGAGCTTTGTAACAGATGGTTACCACACAGTTTAAAATAAGATGTCATTTTGCTCATCACCCACGAAGACAACAAAACGTGACAAGTCTCTAGGAGCAAGACGAGCACATCTTGCCCTGAACGTGACCCTGTGATTCCTTTTAACATCACTGCCCTTACGGACCAAGCCCACCCACCCAAGGTCACTGATCCCCCTTCTCTGGGCCTTGCCTATGCTTCTGCAAGTCTCTCCCATGGGACCGCAATGTTTTGCTCTGGGTCTGTCTCCCTAGCATTTCTGTCCTGCTCAAGACCACCCCCACCCCAGCCCCAACAGCCACCTGGTATTCAACACAGAGCAGAGCTTTGCTGGGGGAGTGGTGGGAGCTTGCTATGATAGCTCATCTCCTCCCCAGGGATTTCTTCTCACACTGCTAACTCCTGTATCTATATTCTTTTTTTTTTTTTTCTGTATCTATATTCTTAACCTGGGTCTCTCCTGACCTCTAGACTCTCATGTTCAACAGGACAGCAATGTCACAAGTCTCACCAGGATTTCTGACCTAGTCTGCCCCTCCTGGCCTGTCCATTGCCTCCCAAACTTGCTCCTCCCCCCAGGGGTCTGCATCTCTCCATGGCACTATCATCTACCCATATGCCAAGGAAGGACAACATTCTTGGGGTCATGCTTCCCTCATCTCTTTCTGCCATGGCCCCCATCCGGTCCATCAGCAAGTCCCGTGGGTCTACCTTCAACGCAGATCTTGCTTCAATATCTACCTTCTTCTCGTGACTTCCACTGCTACCCCCAGGGCACTGGCTAACCCACCATCCCTGAGCTAAAGCAGCTACCTCCTTCTTGCTCTTCCTGCTTCTTCTCTTGCCCCCTTTGACTCCATTCTCAACAGAGCACCAGAATGCATCAAATGGAAATCTAAACATGTTATTCCCCTGCTCAAAACCCTCTGGGAACTATACATCCTACCTACACAGGGGACTATAGACTATATATAGGGATATATAGACTATATCCTCCGGGGACTATACATCCTACCTAAGCTCCAGGGCTCACAATGGCTCCCTGAGCCCCTGACCACCATTCTTCTGCCTTCCTTTCCAATTCCTCTAGCCCCTGCTCCATCTGCTCCCATGCTCAGCCTTCCTTATGTAGTGTGCAAGCCTTTGAGGCCAAGCCCCCTCTGCTGGGAACACCAGACTGGATGTCTCCATCTCTACCTACTCCCTGACCTCCAGAGACCCGCCTTACTCTCCCTCACTTCTCGTCTTATCTCCGTACCCCCTACCTTGCTTCCACAATGGTCCTCACTGCCTCACTTCACGTTTATGGTCTACCTTTTATCATCTTTCTTCCCTGCTAGAATTTAATCTCTGAAAGTGCAGGAATTTCACCTGTGTGGTTTAGAGTCATGGCCACAGCACCTGCAACAAGCTGTTTCGTGGGAGCACAGGGTTGTGTTGGGTGAACTGGTCTTTGTTCGGAAGCTCTCACACATCTTTGACTCAAAATGTAAGAAAGTGAGGCTCAAGAAGGTCAATTAACTTGGCCAAGTTCTCCCAGCTGACCTGGGACTAGGCTAGGTTGGGCTAACTCAGAAGCCTTCAGAATATCTGCACATCTTACCATTTCCCTGTCCAATCTGCTTCAAGCTGACTACCCTTCCATGGATCCAAGACTCAGAACCACAAGTCAAGGGGGTCCCTAAATAATTTTTGACATCTATACTTCAATTCCTCAGGTATGCAGTCACTACTATATTACACAGACATACCTCTGCCCTTTGGGTTCACAGACTCGCTGAGGCACCATACACCATCTTGCCCACAGTGACGGGCTTCTGGATGAAGCACCGGTCATTACTTCTCAGGTCTAGAGACCTGTGATCTCGGAGAGTTCTTACATGTAAATGAAGCAAGATAACCTGATGGAGAAATTTATGGTTTCTTGTATTTTCCATGGCAAGTAATCATTAAAGAATGAAAGACATTTTTCCTTCATCTCTCAGGAGGTCAGCACTTGTATGTGCTGAAGACCTGTCCTTTTGTTGCCTGCAAGACTGTCATGGGGTGGGAGGGAAATCCCCTACAGGGATGCAAGGTCTGGGAGAATGGCACTGTGGGTTCTGTGGGAGGTGAAGACTGGCACCCCACTTGACACAGAGGCCCCTCAGATAGATGGGCTGTCCCATGACGCACCAGGCACTGAGAGAATAGAGCCAAACCCCTGTGATGGACCAGGGGTGAAACTAACTGAATGAAGGTCAATTTATTCTCAATTTTCTGGGTCACACAAACCCCGGTTTCTGTAGAGTCCCAAGGGTCAGGAGAGCCCCCCTTCTCGAGTCTCTGTGATGGAGATGACATTTCCTTCCCAAGATAGCTAGAATTATGCCTCAAACAAGTGGATTTTTTTTGGACATCTATTCCAATCTCCCATGTATATAGTATATGTGCACACATGTATACCAACAGCTTCTCCACAACTATCCTGAGCAGTAAATTACTACAAGGTGGAATTTACACTTTCTACCTGGCAATACTGAGTGGGTTTCTCAAATCGCTGTTTCATGGTCGAGCTCCATCTTCCCCGTGGATATTAACAATGGTGCCTGACAGTAACAACAGGAGCACAGCCTGGGTGGGACAGAGTAAGTCAGCCTCGCAGTGGGCCATACTCATCATCCAGTTGTGGTGGGGGACCATCTGGGGCTCACCTGACATGAGCCAGGGTCCTCACCAGAATCTGGGCATAGAAAGGGCCTGAGGGATGACCTAGTGTATACCTCTGCTTGGGAGTTGAGGAAAGAAGTTAAGAGAAGTCATATGGATGATAGGCTAGGGTCAGCTTTATGCTGAGGAAATGAACACATTTATTCTTTCTGCCTACTTTTCTGCCTATTCTTTCTGTTGTTTTTCAGTTTCTTGTTTCCCTGTGCTAGGCAGAGCCCTGGTGTTCAGGCTCTCGCTGCTCCAGGGGCATGTTCCCAAGGTGGGGGCAGCCGGCCAGCCTCCCCCAAGGCTTCCTGAAGTGTGGATGGGGTGCCTTCCCCACGCTGGGTGGGGATCCCTGCTGCCCATTCTCTCCATTCTCTTGGCACGAGACAGAAACAGTGTTGGTGAATTTAGCATCTTCACTCAGTAAGTTTGGGTTCTTAAAAGGTGCTTTCCAAGCCCAGATGGTTGGAGTAAAATAGTACCCTTTTAAGATACTAATCCATGGGGCACATGAGTGGCTCAGTGGGTTAAAGCCTCTGCCTTCGGCTCAGGTCATGATCTCAGGGTCCTGGGATTGAGTCCCGCATTGGGCTCTCTGCTCAGCGGGGAGCCTGTTTCTTCCTCTCTCTCTGCCTGCCTCTCTGCCTACTTGTGATCTCTCTCTCTGTGTCAAATAAATAAATAAAATCTTTAAAAAGAAAAGATACTAATCCAGAAGGCAAGATGTAAGTAATAAAAATGAGTATGTAACGTATGGAAGAAATAACAGAAAAGACATTACAACGGAGTAAAGGATTTTGCTAAGCATAGCAGAGTTGAAGGAGGCGGTTATCATGGTGCCAGAGGGGAGAGCTGTGCCCTCTACCAGGACTCTACCTTCAAAGGAAGCAGCCACCTTTACGGATGCTACAAACCATTGCAGGACCTAAGGTTACAAAGTCTGAGCTTGGTAGCATTTGACAGAAATTAGCTCATGAAATGCTTTTCTTTCTTAACTTATGCCAGTTTCCCCCTTCTGTATGAAGAGTGAATCCTTTGTTAAAAATCTCTTATCTGAATTATTCACACAGGAACATCTTTAAAAGAGCCAGCCTCCATAGGGAGTGGTTTAGGATTATTGTTAATCCAGGTGAATTGTTTTGTGATTGTTGATCAGTTGGTGACCCTGAGACAAGAGAGAGCATGGCTGTGGGTGTTAGTCTTTGGGTTGCTTTTGACAGTGCTGTAGCAGCTGAGGTAACAAATCATCTGCAGTCACAACATCAGATCCAAGGAATTACTGGGAGTGCAGACCCTGTTCTCAAGCCAAGTGTGCCATGGGTAAGGCTCCCCTGAGTCCCGTGGCTGAGACTGATTACCAGGCTGCCCAGCACAAATAAGGCCCCACTAACCACCACCCCTTCCTTTGTCTGTGTGAATTTTGTGCTTTCTTTCTTGGAGCGGATTGGATCTGGGTGGATGAGGATGTTTCCTGGATTGTTCTGCAAGAAATAGGAGGAAACCAAGTATACACGGAAGCTTGGATCTGGTGAAAATACCCAAGTGTCCACTTTCTGGATGCTTCTTATTTGTCCACAGATCTCTGCTCCCCCTACTCTGCACCCACAGGGCGACCTGCACAGACCCCAGTAATGGCCTTTCTGCTCTCTGCTGTTCTGCTAGTGAGAGGCACTAGTCAGAGCCTAGCTGGTGGACGAAGAAGGTGGTTGGAGTATTTATTTTTCCAGAATATTTTCTCCTAGAAGCCACACCTTCTGTAAGTAGCCTTCTCCATCAGCTACTCTCATCGTTCACCTCTTTGCTACGAGGATTGGTAGGAAATGACTGGTCCATCTGCCATTGTCAAGATCGTACTAACTACAAATCCTTCGCTTCAGTCTTCTGCAGCACTCCAAAGGCTTGGCATTTTCGAATGTGTCTTGGTGAAGAGTTGAGATAAGCCTGATTCCCTGACAGCAGCCTTAGCTGGCTGCAGGCCTGAACACACCCCCTCTCTACCACGCGCAGAGGCTCCCCATCCTGTTCCTCTGGGAGATGCTGCATAGGAGCACCTCCATATGCCAGGCCTTTGGAAGTGGAGGCTCCAACCCACAGCAGCCAGGAAGAGCTGGCTGACAATGGAGTCAGAATGAGAAAGCCTGGCTCCCCAGCCCGGCTGGGTGAAGACACACTCCGAGTGCACTGTTAACCCACAATGGCAGGTGGGGCCCCATGGGAGACACATGCTAGGCCTGAGAAGGGCATCAAGTCTTCCGGATGTATATTTGAGAAGCCCCAGAACATGGGGTTTTGCAAAGATATATCGTTAAAGCGGTGATGAGTAAGATAGGATATTTGCTCTGTCTTAGGAAGAACCTACATCTGCTTTAGACATTTGTTCTGAACTAATTGTTTTGTCCTTAGGAACTCCAAAGAAGACAAGTCTGGCTTGTTCCCCAAACCTCTTCCTTATTGGGATGTCAGAAGAAAGGCTAAGAAAAAGGGAGAGGATGAAGTCGGGGTTGGTGTTTCTTCGACCTGGAGGCCGGGAAGGCTGGAAGGGCAGGAGATGACAGCCACACCAGGCACGTTCCATTTCATACTCACATAGCTTCACAGGGCCACTAACTGTCTTCCCATCTTTGCAGGAAAATGGAGGCTCAGGGAAGTTACATAACTTGCTCATGTGCATAGGGAGTGATGATCTCTTATTTTTCTCAAAGCCCAGGCAAGGTCTTTCTTGCCTTTCATTTGACATTCACAGGAGGGTTAGATGGAAACAGGAGAAAAATAACACAAACCACAGAAAGTTCTCTTAGAGGGGGCCGGCCTAGCCAGGTCGGATCTGGGAACAAGGGGAAAACACAAGAGGGCTCAGCACCACACTGTCATAGACCCCTACTGACCTGGCTGGTGCCGGGCTGGGGCAGGGCTTGGCTGCAGAGCTGGGGGTCTGCAGCAAGTCCCTCGCGTCTGAATTGAAAACCCTTGAGTCAGACAACAGGCCTTTCCCTTCCTCACTGATCTAAATTAGGCCAGCCTCACTTGCTCCATGAGCCAGGGCCCGCCACTCACCTGCCTGCTCCAAAGCCACCATGGTCGCCTGCTCGATCAAGTCCCGTTCGATGAAGCTCCGGAAGTCTTCGCTGTACACGCTCAGATCTGGCAACTGGAATGTGTAGATGGGCATCTCCAGGGGGAATTGCTCATTGTTGCACTCACTTGCCACGTGGGATCGGGCCAGGGAGACGATGGCCGAGCTGGCGTGGGAAATCCCCCGGGAAAGTCGCTTTTCTGCAGGGGAAGGGGAAGGACGACCACAGGAACTGAGTGGGGTGGGTGTGTGGCTGTGCGAGCATGCTATGTGCACACATGTGCACGCACACATATGCTCCCACCCATGTCCACATGCACACACACACACGTACGCCCAGGCACGCACCCATTCACCTGCACGCCTGCCACTCTTCCTGCAGGCCTCCCTGCCGCGGAGCTAACATATCCAGCACCTGGCATACGGCACTTACTCACTCTGAGTCATGAAACCATTCATAAAGAGGCGAGCTGCAAGGCTACCGCACAAGTACACAGCAGCATCATGAAAGATCGCCAGTCTCGTTTTTTGGGGTCTTAAGTTACATCTAACTCAGTTCAGCAGAGCTGCCCTGGGCTCGGCTGAAGTCCACAAGCCAGACTGCTCTTTATTTTACACATTCTTATATTTAAAGCAAGAAGCAATTGGTTCAGGCTTTCCCCGTGTGGTTTGGATTGTAAGAGAGGTTACTTTGCTAGAGGTACTCTGATAAACATATTCCACGTGGCGACGATGACCCAAATACAAAAATGCGAAGCCATCATGTTTGGTTCTCTTCTTCTTCTTTTTAAAAGATTTTATTTATTTGAGAGAGAGAGAGAGAGCACACATGAGAGAGAGAGAATGCACGAGCAGAGGGGAGGTGCCGGAGGAGAAGCAAACTCCCTGCTGAGTAGGGAGCCTAATCCAGGGCTCGATCCCAGAGCCCTGGGATCATGACCTGAGCTGAAGACAGATGCTTGACTGCCTGAGCCACCCAGGCATCCCTGCACCTCTTCTGTCTCAGTTTGCCATTGTCATTGCACTGCAAAAAGTGCCTGTCTGCTCTGGTCTTATTCTGCCTGGAGTTTCCAGCCAAAGGGTGAGAAGCGTAGTGCAGAATTCCTCTGATGTACCTCATGTTGCCCTGTAAGGAAGTTAATCATGTGATCTCAACGCCACGGCAAAAAAAAGGCGATGTCGTTGTTCTCTTGGCACTGTGAAAGCATACTTTGTTTTTTGAGCCTTGCTCTTAACAGCTACCATTAACCATAATAGAAGAATTCTTAAATACACGGCGTTAGGGGGGACGTTTTCTTTTTACAATCAATATTTTTAATAATAGAGAATTCTTCTAGCAAGGCGGAAGTGCTCTTTTCATTTGCTCAGGAAAACAAAATTCAAACTGGTGTCTGAATGAGTGTAGTCTAAGCCTTGTGCAAATTCGTAAGTGTAACCACTCAGGTCTCGAGGACTGCCACTTCACTTCAGACTAGCCTGCTCACCGATCAGGCTCTGCGTCCATGCTGATGCCACTCGGAAGCATGTCTCTGCCCACCTGTGCTCACAGAAAACCCACGCTCGTGCCTTCATCCAGAACGGGAGCTCCTTACTTCCCCACGTGCAAGAGCAGTGGACAGAAATGTCACTAAAGTCATTTTGCTACAGCAGACTAAAAACAAGAGGCTTTTGATCCTGGGGTAAGTTGGTTTTAAATTTAAAGTCGATTCTCAGAAGCCTCAAGTATTGGGGCATTCAAATGAATGGTTAGTCCCACAGAGAGAGTATTTTAAAATGAGTAGTAGTTGTGATTCATCTTAGGTTGGATTCTGAGACCATGAACACTTGTTAATTTTAACGTGTTTTGAGGAAAGGCAAAGAAAGTTAAACCACGCTGGTTATGAGAAAGAAGAGACTTGGAGCGTGGAGGGCCTGGCTTGTCTACCATTGGGGATGGTCCCAGTGCTTCCTGCACTAAGTCCACATTCTTGAGAGCAGGAGCAAAGGAGACTCCAAGTCCTTCTACCATGTTCTCCAGGTCTCACAAGCCGTGCTGATGTATCACCTCTTGGTACAGACTACTGTTTCTGTACCTGGCAAAGTAGGAACTGCTTTACTCTTGGGGAACTTTAACACCCGTGTGTTACATGTTATAGGACCCCACAGTCCACTGGGGAGACTCACGATGCTGCTTTCAACAACGGGAATCTGCTGGGCATGGTCATCCATACTCCTTCACTCAGCACCTCTTTGCCAATTGATGAGATGCTATTACGACCACAGGAGCATTGTGCCTCCTAGTATAATATGATGCTATTAAGCAGTTCCAAATAGTAATTATTCGGGGTCTGAATGAAAAAGCATTTTGGGGGCACATGGGTAGCTCATTCAGTTGAGTGTCCAACTCTTGGTTTCCGCTTGGGTCATGATCTCAGGGTTTTGGGACTGAACCCCTTGTTCGGTTCCCCACTCAGGGGGAACCTGCTTGAGGATTCTCTCTCTTCCTCTCTCTCTCTCTGCCTCTCCCTCTGCTCACTTTCTCTCTCTCAAATAAATAAATAAACCTTAAGAAAAGAAAAAATCTTTCTGAACTAAAAGTAAATTATGTTAAAGCTCATACATATAATGAGAAAAACAGGCTCTTAATTCTAACACTTGCCCACCACCATCTCCATGAATGCACATATGTAATCATGCACAGACACACACACACACACACACACACTGATCCTTTAAACGTGAACTCAGTGATCCTTCTTTTAGAGGTATAAATGAATTGCTTTATAGGAATGACCATGTTCAGAGTTATGGCCCAGAGAAATACAGATATCAAACAAAAACACAGTGAGAGAACGCACAGTATTTTGCAACTATTGACAAAACCAACTTAAGCTGATCTGTGATTCAGAGCAAGGGAGCTGTTTTAACTATATTTTCTTATTTTCTGTATTCTTGGTACTCTGAGATCTGGGGCATCCCTGAGAGGGGAGGGGCTCTCCTTATTAGGAATAGCTAATTCTGAGAGCAAATGACTCCTAGGAAAGAAGCATGCCTTTCCTATGCAAACCAACGAATCCAAGCCCATACCTCTTTTCTCTGGTTCTTACACTCCAGGAAACAATATTTCTCTGCGCCCCAGGGCAAGGTACAAGACAACCAGAGATAGCTCCTAAACCCCAGAGAGCTTGCTGAAATTATTCAATCTTCCTAATTCTAAATCTGCATACTCTGCCTTGCCTTTTCCAAGGAAATCACAATAAAAGTTCATGTCCATGTTTTTCCTTTCAGTCCCTTCTGCCTCCTGACCAACCTTGGTCCTTCCCCATGTGGTCCTGCATGGTACGCCACGTCCCCTGCTTTTAGGGAACTGTGACTATAACAACTTCCTTCATGACATTCTTTTCCATGTTTGCATATCTTATCATACCCGATTAAAAAAAATCCTAGGTATTTTAAAAACAGGTGCACAAGTCTTTCTGAAAGGGCCAAATATAATTACTTTAGGCTTTGTAAGCTGGAGCCTTAGCCAATGCATGAATGAATGAAGGTGTTTCAATAAAAACTTTATTTTTAAAAAATAGACAGTAGCCAGAGTGGGCTCATGGGCCATTACTTGCTGACTCCTAATTTATAATATGGAGACATTCATTTTCCATGTTAATGCATACAGTATGATTTCAAGACCTCAGTTAAAGGATACATATATCTAATTCAGAAACTGTAATTTCTAATTTTTAAAAAGTACATAAGATTGTTAAAAAACTCAATTAAAAATTATGTGACAGACTTAGTTATTCACTTGCATTTATTAGGTTCTGAATCCATCAACCTCTCTGGAAGCAGAGAGGAGGGTCCTTCTGGTGTCCTCAATGGGAGGATAAAATAATGGGTTGGTTGGTTTACTGCCAGCCATATATGACAGGAGCAGCCATATGGCTATATATATCCCCAGATATTCTCTTAGAAAAAATGATTAGTATTATAAGAGAATTTATGTAAATTACTGCATAAAACATAAATATGGAAAAAGTAAGTCGCTTTTCTCTATGTCTGAAATCTCAGAATCGAAAACATTACTACAATATGCCAATTATACTTAAAATAAAAATTCAATCCAATTCCAACCAGAATTCCAAGCTTAAGGTTTATATGGCAGAATAAAATGTTTCAGGGGTGCCTGGATGACTCAGTTGGTTAAGTGGCTGCCTTCAGGTCAGGATCCCAGGGTCCGGGGATCGAGCCCCAAATTGAGCTCCCTGCTCAGCAGAGAGCCTGCTTCTCTCTCTCCCTCTGCCTGCCGCTCTGCCTACTGTGCTTTTTATCTCTCTGTCAATTAAATAAATAAGATCTTAAAAAAAAAAGAATAAAATCCTCCAAAATAGTGAAAAAATTTTGGAAAAGAATACCATGAAAGGAGTTCCTTAACAAAAATTATAGTATATGAACTACCAGAGTTAAGGTAACAGGATGAGTGACCACATGGATTGACAGGCAAAGTTTGGAATTTGGGAATTTAATATATATATATCTATATATATAATATATAACATATATATTTACATGTTTATAACATATATATTATATATGTGTTATATTGTATATTTATAATATATTTGTTGTATATTTATATATTTATTAATATATTAATATTTTATATATAATATATATAATATAATATAATAATATTAATATTAATATAATAATATAATAATATTATAATAATAATATATATTTATATTATTATATATATAATATTATATTATATATTATATTATATTATATAATTATATGTAATATAATTATATAATATATTATAATATATAATATAATAATATATTATATTATAATTAATATTATAATAATATAATATTAATATAATAATATTAATATTAATATAATAATACTAATATTTATATATTATTGTATATTTATACATAAATATTTACATATAAAATCCCAAATATGTATATATTTGGGATTTTAATAGATGGCAATTTTGGCATTTTAGTTCAGTGGGTAAAGAATGTTTTATTCAATAAATGTGGTAGAGTAACTCACTCTTGATCCAGAAGAAAACAAGACTAGATTCTTCCCTATTACATATAAAAATTTCAAATCAATCGAAAGATTTATGAACAAAATCTTAACATGAATATAGGAATATATTTCAGTAACTATGTACTCCAGGAGACCTTCTGAAGTGAAAGAGGACTCCTATCAGCCATGAATGCATAGTAATATAAACATTTTGTGTGGTAGAATAGTCTGTGAACAAAGTCATAAAGCAAATGATATACTGGGAAAGACATACACATATATAAAAATAATGTCCCGAATCTTAATCACAAAGAATGCTACACATTGATCAGAAAACTGAAAAAAAATCAATAGAAAAATGGGCAAAGTATGGGAACATGTATGTTGCAGAAGGGGAAATCCAACTGGCTAACAGACAAATGACAAGATGAAAGTTAAAGTAAGACACCCATTTCCACCCTTCACAGTAGAAAAGCAACATAAAGCCATCACAAAGCCAGTGCTGGCAAGAGTGGAGGAAGATACCTCGTTTCACACATCGCAAGCAATAATGGGTCTGGGAAAACAAATCCTGAAGTTACTGAATTAAAGATACACAGGTACTGGCACAGCAAATCTACACTGGAAACACTGACTTATAGAAATAAAAGCACTAATATCTAAGACCACAGGCATACAGTTGTTTATTTTAAGTAGTATCAAGAACAAGCAAAACACAAAACCCCAAGAAAAACCAGAATAACCAGTAATACAGAAGTGGTTTAAAAATCATTGTAGGCTTTGGAATAAAATATTGAGATTCTGCTCATGATCAAATGTTCCATGAAACAAGTGATTTGAGAAGCATTGTGTGCATTTGACCCTGATGCATTTTGAAAAAGCACAGGGAAAGCGAGGAGGAGACAGAGGGGCACTTAAACTTTGGTGATTACATCAGTGAGATCTGAGATGGGTTCTCTTTATATATCTTTGTACTGTTTCTTTCATTGCGATAAACACACCTGACTTCTGTAATTAAGAAAAATAATAGAAAAAACAGAGCCCGTGGGGCAACGAACTGATGATGAACAGATCTGGAGACCATGCTACGTAGGAAGTAAGTGAATGGACTAGAGGGGTTTGGCTCGGAGAGACCAAGGCTCCGGGAGGAGCGCTAGCCTTAGTCAGGTGGGGTCCTGGGGAACTGGACTCCTCCCCCTGCTTTTCTGAGGCAGAGGGAGGAGCCAGAAACGGAAGCTGCATTGCACATTTCCCCTTGAAGAGCCCCATTGGTCTGCAGCCCAGAGGCGAAGACTTGCCATTCTTTGCACCCTCCACCCCTACCCCTGCTACCCCATGCAAGCCATGGTACACTGGGGAAGCTGTTCTGGGCTCGACCCCTCAGCCGGTACCTTGGGCAATGTCGTCCTGTCTCTGCAGGCAGGGCCGCTCCACCTTGTGTCCAGGTTGGGGCGGCTCTCGCTCTGGTTGCTTGGGGCACCTCCCCTCATTGAACACATGTGGCAGGTTGGCTGTGTGCACTTGTCGAAGCTGCTCATAGTCACTCAGAGCGGCGGTCAGGTCCCAGTTTTTGCCTATGGCCAAGAAATGACAATATTAAGGATCTCATTGTAGAAAAAAAAAAAAACCCACAAAAACAAAACTCTGCAGGAAGGGCTCCTCCTCCGCACGTTGACTAATGAACTTTCCACCAGCAATTCCTATTTTTTCAGAGGGGTAAAATGCCCTGATGTGTAAGTAGGAGTTCACACCTGCGACTGACGTCCATCTGAAATATGTGACTATAATTACTCTCATCACCTTCAGCTTCATGCACACACACGTCAAAACATTACATTCCTAATTATCCTGCCTTCCTCCACCCCTTTAAAAAAATCAAGTTGTAGAGCTAGCTTATTCTCTGAGGGAAGCAAAATATAAACTAAAAAAAAAAAAAAATCAATAAAAAGAATCCCCAAATTTTCTTTAGGATTTTGCTTACGGTTTTACTTCTCTTTTTTAAGTTTCATAGGGGAAAAGCAGCAGCTTGGGAGGCATTCTCTGTGTAAAAGACTCAGTGGGAGGCCGACCAGACCTCTGACCCTGAACTGGGTGAGATGTCCTTGGAGACTGGGATCCTGGCCTCTGGCAGCTTAAGCAGGTCCCCTGGGCATAGAGATGGGTGAGTGATGTTGAAAGGGACTCTTTGCAACACTAGGGGGAGCTGTTGTGGGGGCTGGAACTCCATAGGGCTCTAATACTGAGTCTGAGTCAATGGCCTTCTAATAGAGGCACAGAGACACTGCACATTGCCTCCCATTCATCAGGCATCATGAGCTTTTTAAAGACAAAAAATTAAAAGCCTCGCTTACATTTTATTATTTTTATTATTTTTAAAGATTTTATTTACTTATTTGACAGAGAGAGATCACAAGTAGGCAGAGAGGCAGGCAGAGAGAGGGGGAAGCAGGCTCCCTGCTGAGCAGAGAGCCTAATGAAGGACTCCATCCCAGGACCCTGAGATCATGACCTGAGCCAAAGGCAGAGGCTTTAACCCACTGAGCCACCCAGGCGCCCCAGTCTCACTTACATTTTAAAGAGCAAATAAAATCTTACCATCCCCCCGTTAACTTTGAAGTGCAGGTATGAACTGTATTGACCTAATTATATGCCAAATTATGTGTATATACAATATCATGAGGCTTTGAATGTATAAAATAATATCAGGACATCCTTTTTTTTTTTCCTTCCACTTCTAGTGCAGACTTGATACTCTCAGTCATCATACTGCAGTTGGTAATTTGATCACATTATCCCCCCTCCATAGTCAGCTAACAAAGACACAATAGTTGCAACTTTGCACCATCTCAGTGGGTAAGAAAAGCAAATTAATATATCTGGGTCACACAACAGAAAAAAACAGCAGGAGCTGGTGGTTTTGTAAGTGATAATAAATAGGGGGTCCTGGTGTAATGCAGCCTGATTATGGTTAGTAGCAGAAGTGGAGGGTGGTGGTCATGGCCATGGGGCTGGGGTGGTGGCAATGACAGGGCTGGTTTGGAGAAAGGAAACTGAAGCAGAAATGTCAGAACACACTTTTGCTCTTATATGTGACTTATAATCACAGTGCACACATACTCCCTACATGATCAAAACCTGGCGTTTTCAAGTCTAAGGGGTAGTGACTATCAAATGGGCATTAATGTTCCAAGAAGACAAAGCTAAGACCTTGCCTTTAGGGAAAAGATGCCTTAGCAGGGGTGATAACCTGAGAGGCACCCTGCTCTAAGGCATGGCCGAGGCGGGGGTGTGGGCAATACCCAGGGGAGTGGAGGTGTGAAGGTGGAAGGTCAAGGAGAAGGGAGGTGGAAAAGGAGCATTCCTGATGCCAGTTCCTATCACAAAATGCAGACATTCCGTCGTGGATGTGTGTATTAGCAGTAACATCAGCATGGTGAATTCTGGTTATGAAGAGGGATGGGAGAGCAGGGAAGCAGCCCATGTGGAGCACCTGAGGAGCTCCAGGTGCAGCCAGGGGTGTCAGCGTCCCCAGGGCCCAACAGGGAACAGGCACTATTCTGGTGTATCACAGACAGAAAGTGACGCATAGACTGATTACGGCATTTACCCATAGTTCCTCATTTGATATTTCACGGTGTTGCATGTGGACCCTCCAATCCGTTTTCTTCCCACTGCACTCCATCTTCCATGCAGGGCTGCCCCGCATGCAAAACCTGGTCGTGGCAGAGTGGTAGACCCTAATCCTGGTGGTGGGGCACTGATACGGGGAGCCAGCCCCCTCCAACACCACTGTGCTTCTTCCGCCCAGTGGAAAGAGCCTCTCCTGCTGCTTCTGCCAGTTCCCTACTATTCCCAGAGCCCCCCATCCATGGTTCCCACTATAAGGCATTCGGGCCCAAGCATGAGAGCAGGCCCCTGAGGGCCAGTGCTGCAGCCTCGTCCTGCAGGACGTGGGTGTGTTCCCATCCATGCATCTGTTAGAGGATCAACTTGACACACTAACAAGGCAGGTGTCCCACCACTGGGGAAGGACTGTGCATTCTGTGACTTCTCACTGCTGATTTTCTGGCCTACTTGTGACTCCTCTGCACTCTCCTGTTGCTGCCTCGTACTCACGCTCACTTTACTATGCACCTGGTCTGTATTCTTAACCAGTGAGCATCCTGGTCCTCATTGCGCTGTCCCTCATCACAGAGATTCAATAACTGTTAAATGAGAATGAAGAGGGAAAGGAGGAGGGGCGGCAGCATTGTCCACAGAAGCCTAGCTCTCAAACACTCCCTTCAAAGGTTTTTAAAGAATTCCTCAAAGAGTCAGTATTTCAGTGTCCATGCATGTGGAAAAGCCACTGACGTGGGAAGAAAATAAGACAGACAGACACATTCATCGATTGTTTAGGGAGTCAGAGCCCCTCAAGACAGGCTTCCGGCTCTGTATAGCGCCCAAGATGGCAGCTCAGGGAAACCAGGATTGTAGATGGTGATTTATAGACACGTGGACTAGGGATGCCTCAGCGGTTAGCTCAGCATTGGCGGGTTTCCCTAGAAACAGGAAATCTAGGGGATAGGGATGGGGTGGGTTCCTCGTGGCCTGGAAATGGAGTTTGGGGGTCTGAGATCATATGCCTCAAGATCTCCTTTCTTCTTTTCCATTCCAAGTCTCGAAGAGTTCTTTTTTTTTTTTTTTTAGATTTTATTTATTTTATTTGACAGAGATAGAGATAGAGAGAGAGAGAGAGAGAGATCACAAGTAGGCAGAGAGGCGGGGATGGGGGGGGAAGCAGGCTCCCTGCTGAGCAGAGAGCCCGATGCGGGGCTCCATCCCAGGACCCTGAGATCATGACCTGAGCCGAAGGCAGAGGCTTTAACCCACGGAGCCACCCAGGCGCCCTCCAAGTCTCAAAGAGTTCTAACTGATGTCACCCAGAGTCAGGAGGAACAGGAACGGCCCAGAGGCCCGCCATGGCCTCACCACACAATGGATGGGCTGAAGCCCAGGTGGAATGGATACTCTGAGTGACCATGGTGGCCATGGGCTGTATGTGCCTCCGAAGCCGGGACACTCATTTCAAGGAAGGAATTGGTCCAGGGGAACAGTCACGGACACAGGCCTTGGGGCCTGGGGTCCAGCCCTGGCTTCACCTTGTAGCTACTTCTATGAGAGTGAATATAGCATTTCACCATGCAAAACCTTAGATTACTTTTCTGTGTACCTGGGGAGAGTAAAATCCATCTAATGGGAATTCTTAGGAGGATTAAATGAGATGAGGAGGTAATGTCGGTAAAGTTCTTAGCACATGGTGGTTGATGTTATGATCATTACAAGTTTCTGCTATGTCTAACTTCTATCGCTTGTAATTAAAATCCAGCTAGTAAGTGGCAACTGAGATTCAAATCCAGGTCTGTCTTGATTAATACCCAAGCTTTTGGGACTATAGTTCCCTTGAACCTGGTCTATAAAGCAGAGATGTGTGAGGTCACAGGAAGAGGTGAAATGGGAACTGGCTAAACTCGGGAAAAGGCAAAAAAGAGTCAAACTCCTTTCTGAAACTAAGTTAAATTGTAAGAAAGCAAAGAAAAAACAGACCTCAGATAGCACAGTAAGGACCATAAAAATGAAAAATAGGGGCAGCTGGGTGGCTCAGTTGTTTAAGTGTCTGACTTTTGATTTTGGCTCAGGTCATGATCTCAAGGTCATGGGATCAAGCCCCATGTGGGGCTTCACACTCAGTGGGGAGTGTGCTTGAGGATTCTCTCTCTCTCTTACTCCCCCTACTTGTGCTCTCTTTCTCTAAAATAAATAAACAACTCTTTACAAAAATTGAAAAATAAGTAAAGTGGAAAAAGTGAAACAAAAATAAGAACTTACAGGCATGGTAGGTATAGAATGTAAGTGAAAGGCATACAACATACACATAACTGGAGCCTAAAATAAGAAATCTAAAATAATGGAAAAGAAAAAAAAATAATTTAAAAACTATCTTAAAAAAGCAAACTTCTGATACAAAGATTTGATTATATTGGAAGGACACACTGCATAATATAATCAATACCAAGATATATCCTTATAAAATTATTTTATATTGAATAATATATATATTTTTTACCCTGAGTCTATTTTTTGTACTGAACATTTAAGAAAATCAGGCTGGTAACATACTTCCTGGCAACCGCATTTGAAGTCTGAAGTCAGTGGGGTCGCATGTACAAGATACTGAAAGAAAGAAGTGTGGGCTAAGAAATTTTTATTCTCATCAAGACTATCCCTTCATATACAAAGGTGGCAGATGAACCATTTTAAACATTAATGAGTCCAGGAAATACTACTCAAATAGATCTCTCTTGAGAAAACTACTAGAGGATGGGCTCCAGCTAATCAAGAGATGAGTGGGGGGTTGGCAAAGGGACAGTCAGGCAGGAGTAAATGTATTTAACTGTACTTCTATGGAAAAGCAAAGGTGCAGATACAATTGCAAGATGAGAAGGTCAACAGACTGCTAAGCAAAAATGGTACAGCCAACAAAATGGTAGAAAGAAAGTAGAATCAACTCACAGTTGGCTCAGCTGTGCTACATGGGGGCACAAAAAGTATTTAAAGTTGAAAGATTAAGTACAAATACGTAAACATTTTTAATAGTACAGACGTGAATGCCAAAGACCAGATAAAAGATATACTACTGATTAAACTGAATGGGAAGAGACAGAAATGAGAGGAGGGAGGAAGAAGAGGAAACAAGCTTATTTTATTGAGACAGATCGCAAAAACTAAAATTGTCTAAAGAAAAAAAGAAATAGGATGTTACATAAAGGTAGAATTTTAAACAGTAAATTACTAGATAAAAAATGCAACTTTTCTAAATATCAGAAATATATTTTTAAATAAAAACCTAATAAAATATATTGAAAGACATTTGAAATATTTACATATAAAAATAGAAAATAAGATAGAACTAAGAACTACCATATTTGTCAGAGCAATACCTTTAAACAGACTTAATGCAACTATTTATTTATTTTTTTAAAAAAAGATTTTATTTATTTATTTGAGAGAGAGAGAGAGAAAGTGAGAGAGAGCATAAGAGGAAAGAAGGTCAGACGGAGAAGCGGACTCCCCGCAGAGCTGGGACCCCGATGCGGAACTCGATCCCGGAACTCCAGGATCATGACCTGAGCTGAAGCCAGTTGGTTAGCCAACGAGCCACCCAGGTGCCCAATGCAACTATTAAATATGAGGATTTTCATATTATCTCACAAAGTCTAACTCTTTGCTGTATATAAGAGACCTAGCCAGAGCAAAATGATTCAGAAAGGTTGCAACTAACAGGGAGGACAGTGGTGTATCAGGTTTACCAGGCAAAGATAAAACAATAAAAACAAAAAGCAATATAGGAGACATGACCTTATATCAAACAAAGTAAAATTCAGGCCAAAAAGCATTATTTAGGATGAGAAAGTCTACTTTATAACCCTAAAGCATTCAAATCATAATGGAGATGGATTAATCATGCTCTTCCTTCTCTGTAGTTTTGAGGTCTTGCTGACCCAGGAGGGACTGCCCTTCTCAGGGTATCTGATTCTTTATGATAGCAAACTACCTCCCTGCAAAGTGTGTCTTTTATGTGCAAACCAGCTGATCCAAATCCCTCACCCCAACCATGTATGATCAGGCTTTCATACTCAGGGCAAATGCTCCCCTATGCTGATCTCCCAAGGCCAGGTCCAACTTAGGACAGTCTCTCCAGCCAATCCAGCCAATCCTAAAACTGCTTGTCTTTCTTACCCTGCCTTACCTCTCCCTTCCTGCAGAACCCACACTAAAGGTTCTTGCTCAGGTTTCCCCAGTTCCCTGTGCCTCCTGACTGATCCCGGTACTCCTCTGTGAATCTCCTGTGGCCTGCCTCCCGTTCCTGGGTACCTTCTTCCTTTGTGACAGTGATTTCCATGCCTGTGTGTCTTACAGACCCGATTAGAACAAATCTTGGATACATATTAAAACAGAAGACATAAGAAGTATGAATATATGCATCCTAAATAAAAAAGTAGAAAGCTTTACAAAGCAGAAATTGCCGTAAAACACTGACCTTTACTATTAACAAGAGAATGCCATAAGTGGCAGAATTGATTATAATGTGGAAGCAAACAGCCTCCAGACTCCTAAGGCCATAATAATGAAGGCTTGCTTCTTGCTCAAGCCATGAGTTGGCTGAGGATTGGCTGAGCTCTGTCACATCTTCTCGTTTCGGAATTCAGGAGGACAGGGCAGTCGGTCTTAAAAAACTGCCTATCAGTATGACAGAGGGACAAAAATTCCTGGACTATCTCCCATTAGCAATCAAATACCCTGGCCCAGTAGTTACCTCTCACTTCTGTTCACAACCCATGGCTCAAACTAGGCACAGGGTCCCATCCAACCACAGGAGTCAGGAGGGGTAATTCTCCCAAGCTTCCACAAGGGGGAGTCAGACTGCGGGACATTGTCCTTGAAGAGTGCTAATAACTACCACAGGATGTAAAATTAACACACACACACACACACACACACACACACACACACACACACACACACACAAAATAGCCGTGGGGGCACCTGGATAGCTCAGTTGGTTAAGCATCTGCCTTCAGATCAGGTCATGATCCCTGGGTGCTGGGATTGAGTCCTGCATCAGGGCCCTTGCTCAGCGGGAACCCTGCTTCTTCCTCTGCCTGCCACTCCCCCTGCTTGTGCTTTCTCTCTCTCTCTCTAATTCTGACAAATAAGTAAGTAAATAAAATCTTTTTTTTTTAAAGATTTTATTTATTTATTTATTAGGAAAGAGAGAGAGTGAGAGAGAGCATGAGAAGGGAGAAGGTCAGAGTGGGAAGCGGACTCCCCATGGAGCTGGGAGCCCGATGTGGGACTCGATTCCAGGACTCCGGGATCATGACCTGAGCTGTAGGCAGTTGCCTAACCAACTGCGCCACCCAGGCGCCCAGTAAATAAAATCTTGAAAAAAAATAGCATAAACAAAAACAAGTCACATGATATAATGGAAGGAAATATTCCATCATGCAATTCCATAACTGCAACTAAAATATTGAGAAATAGGGGCCCCTGGGTGGCTCAGTCATTAGGCATCTGCTTTTGGCTCAGGTCATGATCCCAGGGTCCTGGGATTGAGCCCCACCTTAGGCTCCCTGCTCAGTGAGAAGCCTGTTTTCCCTCTCCCATTCCCCCTGCTTGTGTTCCTACACTTGCTATCTCTCTGTCAAATAAATTAAAAAAAAATCTTTAAAAAAAAACTGAGAAATAAACTTAAAAGAGATGTGTAAAACATTTATGTGGAAAACTTACACTGTCTCTCAAGGCACAAAGCAAAAATGCACACACTATGTTCTTAGTATGGCAGGCTCAATATCATCATTTCTTCCTTATCTAACTTAAAAATTTAATATGATCCCAATAAAAAATATAAGCAGAGTTTGGAATCAGGCAAGCTGATTGTAACATTCATTTGAATATCTGAGCAAGAATAACCAGGGACCCTCTGAGACAAAGGAGCAGTCATGAGGGAGGGGCACTCACACACATGCAACCGGCTCTTCTGTTTATATGAACAATTGAATAAAATCATGGGACATAAGGGAAGTCCCAGAGAGGCTGAAGTACATATGCAAAGTTAAAACACAGATAATCATCTGGGGAAATACCTGCATTTCGTATCGCACACCAGGAGTCATCTCTGAGGCAGGTCAGATGCTTGAGAAAATCTACAGAAGGAGCATGCAGGCAGGGGGGCTTGTGCGGATTGAGTGGGGGGATTGGGGGGAAGAAGCAGCAGATCCACCATGAAGGTACCACTGATGCCTTCCCTGACATCAACTGACTGGCAGCACAGGAAAGGGATGGCCCTTCAGAGGAATTTGCATTATAGTAAGGGGCCCAGATATAAAGAATGCACTGGATAGGGATGCTGCCCCCCGTTAGGGAGAGGCTTAGATGAAGTAACTTCCTTCCCCTGGGGGCCACACCCAAAGAAGGACTCAGCTGTGAGCTATCAGCAGTGTCATCTCTGGTCTCCACCCTGGCAGGAGTGCCTGGACCCCTGACAAAGGGATCTGAGCACAGGAGCAAATGCTACACTCTTTGTTTTCTCCTGGGTGGGAAGTGCACCTGTATGTGTTTTGCCCAGAAACCGGTAAGGGGGAAAATAGATTAACAGTTCAAAAGTTACAAGCAAAGGACATGAACAAAGACTTCATAGAATAATAATTATTAATGGCTCTTAAATATATGAAAAGATGATTAGTTTCACTCACAAAAGAAATGCAAATCACAAATACACCAAGAGGGCACCCAGGTGGCTCAGTTGGTTAAGCATCTGCCTTCAGTTCAGGTCATGATTCCAGGGTCCTGGGATGGAGTCCCTGCATCCAGCTCCCTGCTCAGCAGGGAGTCTGCTTCTCCCTCTGCCCGCCCTGCCCCCCACCCTTGTGCTTGCTCTCTTTCTCTCTCACACACAAAAATAAGTAAAAATCTTTTTTTAAAAAGTCCCTAAAATAAAAAAATAAATACACCAAGAAACCATTTTACACATATCAAAGTGGTGAGTGAAAAAGTTGGCAGCCCATCTGGTTACCCTGTTTGTTGGTAAACAGGCTCACTCATCCCCCTGCTGCTAAAAGTACAGAATGATACAACCCCCACACAAGGCAATTTCCCAGTATTCATCAAAATTACAATGCGTTTATCCTGTGACCCAGCCACCCTACTTCTGGGCTTTTGCCCTATAGAAATACCTACACACATAAAAAGAGGTATGTACAATATAGTCATTGCAGCATCATTTACAACAGCAAAATAATGGAAAGAAGCTAGCTGTCCATCTATGGAAGAATATTTAAATAAACTATGATACACTCCACTTAACATAATATGTGATTGCATGAAACAATGATGAAGCTGCATGGAAAGAAGCACTCTGGCACACATTTGGGAGTGCAATAAGTGAGGCGTTAAATATTCATAATCCTATCTTTTGAGTAAGGACAGAATAACATATACAGCATTCTCTCTCTGCTCATACAAATAAGTGCGTGCTTGCATCTACATATGCAAAGGCCAGAAAGGTAAATAAAAAACTAATACAAGTGGTCATCAAGGATCAGGGAGCGATGGGGGACAGCGGCAGGGGGGTACGATATTGTCAATGTCTTCCTCTTTTGAGTTTTGAACTGTTTAAATAAATCAGTTATATAAAACAAACAGTAAATAAAACTAAATGTAAATTTTTAAAGAATTAAACAATACTGTTAATGTTTAAACAATATTTTAAGTGTATCACAGTGAGAACTTTTCCTTAATATGTAGTGTGCCATAACTGTAGAATTGGAAGTCCTCATCTCATTTCCATTGGCAGGCAACAATTCTGAATTTCCTGGCTATTAAATACAGATGGAAATACAGATGGAAATAGAAAGAGCCAATTGAAAAAACTGAACCTCTTAGCTAGTTGATATTTGTAAGGCTGTTTTAATAAGTTTATTTTTATAGAAATGTGGAGAAAGAAATCAGCCCAAAGCCTTGCTCAACTAATCTTCCAATAGGTTGCAGTTCACCATATGCTTGTGCAAATATAACAGATATGATAATAATATAACAAAATTATATGACTGATATTTTGATATTTTCGACGTTGAAAACTTAAAAAAAGACACTGGTATTATTTTGTATACTATTGACAGCTATAGAGGCTGGTATGTGTGGTAAATTTAAACAAATGTTGAAAGAGAAAATATATTTATGAACACTCTTTGACCCACTGCAAAATGGTTTTTGTGATCTCCTTTCTACTGAAGCAGCTCTTTTCAAGATTACCAACAAGCTTGATATAAATAAATCCAAGGTCATTTATCTGTCCCCCTCAATAAATCTCTCTCTCCTCTTTGATTTACTCTCCTTTTGGGGGCTAGGAAAGGGGAGGGATCTAATGTACAGCATGATGACTATCACTCTCTTACTTCTAAGACATCACACTCCCTTAATCATCCTCTTATTTCAATGGCTGCTCTACTCCTTTCCTTTTTTTTTTTTTTTAAGATTTTTTTTTTTATTTTTTTTATTTATTTGAGATAGATAGAGAGAGAAAGCATGAGAGGGGAGAAGAAGGTCAGAGGGAGAAGCGGACTCCCCACAGAGCCGGGAGCCCGATATGGGACTCGAACCTGGGTCTCCGGGACCATGACCTGAGCCGAAGGCAGCTGCCCAACCAACTGAGCCACCCAGGCGCCCCTACTCCTTTCCTTTTAATAGCACCTCTTCCTTCACTAAATCCCTAGATGTTGTCATTTCTCAGTGCTCAGATCTGGGTCAAACTCTGTTGGGAGGTATTTGAAAGACATTTTTACTTCTGACTTAAAGGAATGTAGACTTAAGAGGAGAGCTGACCTGTGGTGTTTTTCCCTGTTCTTACTGACTGGAATGCAGACATGATACCTGGAGCTGTGGCAATTGTTTTGCAAACATGAGGTAACAAGCATGAAAAGCCCAATTGCCAAGAATGCTGAGTGAGGGGGAAAAAGCCTAAATAAGAATCTGGACAGATTACTGCCAGCAACTCCCCAACTAATACAGAAGAAAAGAGACAGGGGAGGCCTACACTGAGAGTTAGGCATGAGTCTGACAGGGTACCCAGGACGGGATATAACTTGAGACTTGGAAGATGATCAAAGGTGTTCTCATTTAGGCTGAGACATGAAAGAAGTATGAAAACTATTCTGGCAAAGAATCAGGAGCAAGAGGAGCTGGGGAAGTAGGCCGGGAAGAGGACAGCACATGGATAAACCTGGAAGTGAAATGACCTGGTACATTAAAGCAATGAAGGTAGTTAAGATGAATATAGTACTGAATGGAGCCAAGAGAAGCTGCTTGGAAGGATGCAGGAGGGGAGACAGAGGTGTTGGGACAGAGTGCTCCTTGAAGCATCTTGTGAAGTATGCGCTGGGGTTTGTACTTTATCCCAAGGGCAAACATGAGTCACTGAAGCATTGACAAAAAAATAGGGCTTGATCAAATTTTTATTTTGGAAAAATAAAGTATTTGCATTAGAAAATTACTCTTGCTGAAGAGCAGAAACTGCTTTAGAATTGGGGAAACTGGAGGCAGAAAGAACATCAGAAGAGACCTGTAGCAATATAGATGACAAATGAGATGGCCTGGCCCAGTGACAGTGAGGATGGAGAAGTGGGGGGTTCTCCTCAGTGTTGGACTAGAGGGAGAGGGAGAGGGAGAGGTGAAGGCAGGTGTCTAGAATCTTGCAGACTGCCCAGGAAATGGCTGGCTGAGTTATGGTAATCCACATCTGGAAGATTACTCAGCCATTAAAAGAGTGAATTTACATATACAAATGATTTGAGGGAATTTCAGTGAAGTAGTGTTGAGTGAGAAAGCAGTATGATGACAGTGTAGGCAGCATAATCACCTTTGGCAACACAAAGCAAATACGGCTCTGCCTGGTCCACATCCAGCATCATCATGACTTAGCATCCAAGGTCAATTTTGCACCCCCTTCCCACTCCCTTCCCCGCTGCCTTTGCATACCCTTCTCATCCCAGGGGAGAAGTGTGAGTGAATGCTCCCGGAACTCCCTTCTCAGAAGAGTTCTGGCAACAGCCTCCAATGAGAAGCATTCATGCAAGACTGATTGGAAGGCTGAGCACAGGCTGATTTTCTATGGGGGGGGGGGTTGCAAACAGATGCCTGGGCAGAGAGCAGATGGAGATTGGCTGTAGCTTTGGGGCAAACTCCTGAGAAGCACCTGCTTGGCAGTCCAGCTGCCAGGATGGGTGGGGAGGGTGCCTTGTGACTCTTGAGGCTGCAAGGACTTCCAGTGAGCACCAGTGAACCTCCAACTATGAGCACAGCTTCTCTGATTTCACGTGTTTCCTCTGGTCTATAAACCTCTATTTCCTTTTCCTACTTGAAACACCTAGAATGACTTCTTTCTTCTTTATCAAATGCTGATGGATCGGAATTTGGTGTTGGAAATTGTTCCAGGAAAGCAGAAAGACAAAGATGAGTCTAGTTCTCTGATGCTATAGAAAAGCTAACAGCTGTCAACAGACACTTCAAAGATGCAGGTCTAAGGAGGTGATGCAAAGATGAGGTCTAAGGAGTGTGGTGGGTGAACCCCTTGACTGTGCTGGGGAGCTGCAGGAAAAATGGTGAGCAGTAGGACAATGAGCAGAAAAGACTGGGCTTTGAAAGCTGGATGGGATCCTGAGAATACTTAGTGGGTTCTGATGAGCTTGGGGTCCTTAACCCTCCAGTTGCCCTGAGCTTCCTGGACAAACAGAAGCAGCCCCTCCTCCCTTGACACCCCCACCCTCCATCGTCCGAAGACCTGGCAATGACTCTTTTGAGCAGATGTGTTTCAGGGAGATTTCCAATTCACCTTAAAACCCAGGTCTCATAAAAGTTTTCTGATTCAGAACTAGGAAGATGGCCTAGGAGAAAGTCCCAAATACATCAAAAGAATTCTAAGGTTTTTGCCAGTAGAAATCTAGAGTGCATAGGATTAGATTTTGCAAATGTTAAACTGAGAATTGATCAAACGTGTCAATGGCAGAAGCAAAAGACTCTGGACTCCAGGAAACAAACTGAGGGACACAGAAGGGAAGGGGGTAGGGAGGATGGGGTAACTGGATGATGGGCATCAAGGAGGGCACGTGGGATGATGAGCACTGCTGTTATACACAACTAATGAAGCACTGAACACTACATCAAAAACTAATGATGTACTATATGTTGGCTAATTGAACCTAATAAAAAAAGGGGCAGAGTCTGGATATGAAGGTCTGGGTGCTGGGTGATGGCAAGGGGAGCAGGGCAGGTGTCATAGAAGCAGATGTTACAAACTCTCCAACTGGAGTCTGCAAGGGGCAGGATTCAAGATATGGTTTGCATATTTTCTCCCTTGCTTTGTTATTTATCAATAAGTATATATGAATCAACTCATGCCCTTCTCCCATGTCATATAAAGTAGGCTAGGTGTGTTAAGCTCCTAATTTAGTCTTCAAGTTATAGTTTACCAAAGATAAGTCAAGGTCTCAACCAGGTGAGGAATGAACACAACTCAAGAGGGGTTTGGGACTTATGGGACTTCGTACCTCCTGTAGGTGGTGAGAATTGAGCACATCTTCAGTTGTATGGGGGAACTGGCAGAATGTGATGCTATTGTGGTTTCTTATTTAAGTATGGGTCAAGGACATGTATGGATTGAGGATATGAGCAAAAGGATGGAGAGTGCCAGAGAATCTATTGCCAACTCAACCACTGCCTTCCCTACACTCCCCTTTTTCATTTTCCTCTGCAAAGTGGGGCAAAAGCCTGAAATGACACTTCCAAGAACTACTTTCTTGATAGGTTCCAGGCTCTAAAGGAGAAGCACTGATGCAAAGTTTGCAAGGCTGCAAGAAGGAGAAGCCATCACACTCCAAGGCCAGTTGTGGGGACACACAGCTCCTAGCGCAGCTCCAGAGAACCTCATACTCAGTAGCTTGTGAGTTGCAGCTCCCTTGTGCTTGGTGAAGCAGGTAACAACAGCAGCAGCTTGGCCCCTCTGACATTCCTGAGGTTGACAGTGACTCCCTACTCACCTGCTTCTCTGTGGCATCCCTGACCTTTGCTCCATCAATCCTTCCAATGGTGGTGCAAACCTCTAAGTGCCTGTATTAAAATCCATTTCACGTGCAAACCTGAAGTGTCTTAGATGTTCCCAACAGAGCTTTGGCTGCATTCATACATGTGTATACATCTATGTCTCTCTCTGTGTTTAATATATATTACATATGTATCTGTGGATGATTATTTGAGCTTGGAGAAAAATAGGGAAGGACACATAACAGGTTGTTAATATGGGTTTCTAGTAGTTGGTGATATGCATAGAATGGAGAAGGAGGGGGTAGGGCAACATAAGCAAAAAAAGATTTTCTAAAAACAAATTATATGTATGTTTGACCCTATTGTGCAAAATTATGTATCTGTGTGTTATGTGGATGAACATACTAAAATAGAGAAAGGTAGATGGGGCTAGGGTAGACATTCTGCAGGAATTCCAAAGGATGAGGCTATACTGGTCCACCCTATCCCCTCTCTGGGGAGGAAGTCTTGCAGCCAGTTACTATTATGTCATGTAACCCTTACTACTATGCTGGGAGCATATCTAATTGTCCAGCTTCTTTTCTCCAATGTAGAAGGACTGCGAAAGTGCAGGGGTAAGGAGAGAGACCCGAGAGAATATGCAGAGGGTAGACACTCAGCTTTGACAGTTTATTTCTTTAAAATGAACTAACTTTTTAAAAAAATTAAGTACAATTAACATACAGTGTTATATTAGTTTCAGGTGTACAATATAATGATTCAGTGATGTTATGCATTTCTCAGTGCTCATCACAGTAAACGTACCCTTAATCCACCTTTGCCTATTTCACCACGCCCTCCTTCCCTCTGGTTTTTGTTTGCTTTTTTCTCTTTGTTCATTTGTTTCGTTTCTTAAATTCCACATAGGAGTGAAATCATACGATATTGGTCTTTCTCTGTCTGACTTGCTTCACGTAGCATTATACCCTCTAGGTCCATCCATGTTATTACAAATGGCAAGATCTCATTCTTTTTACGGCTAATACACACACACACACACACACACACACACACAAATGCATGCCACTCTTCATCCATTCATCTATGGATATGAGTATTTGTGTTACTCCCATATCTTGGCTACTATAAATAATGCTCCAATAAACATAGAGATGCATATATCTTCTTAAATTAGTGTTTTCATACTCAACAGGCAAAAATGGGGTGCTTTCCCTGTAAGATCAGGAACAATACAACGACGTCCACTCTCACTACTTTTATTCAGCATAATACTGGAAGTTCTAGCTATAGAAATCAGACAAGAAAAAAACAGGCATCCAAATTGGTAAGGAAGAAGTAGAACTGTTGCTATTTGCTGATGACATGATACTATACCTAGAAAACTCTAAAGATTCCACCCAAAAAAAACTACTAGAACTGATAAATGAATTTAGTAAAGTCACAGGATACAAAATTAACATACAGAAATCTCTTGTATTTCCAGATACTGATAATAAAGTAGCAGCAAGAAAAATTAAGAAAACAATCCCATTTATAATTTTATAATTGGTTAAGTTCATTCCTAAGTATTTTATTATTTTTGGTAAAATAATATTATTTTTGGTAAAAAAAAACCCGTGTTTTTTTACCCCATGTTTTAAATCTGTTTTCCAGCTGAAAAACATTTGAGGTATTTTACCAAAAATAATAAAATACCTAGGAATGAACTTAACCAAGAAGGTGAGAGACCCATACTCTGAAAACTCTAAAACACTGATAATAAAGATATTCCATGATCAGGGAATGGGAGAACAAATGATGTTGAAATGTCCATGCTACCCAATCTACAGATTTAATGCAATCCCTTTCAAATTACCAACATTTTTCACAGAACTAGGAAAAATAATACTAAAATTTGTATAAAGTCATAAAAGACCCCGACTAGCCAAAATCATCTTGAAAAAGAAGAACAAAGCGGGAAGTATCACAATCCCAGATTTCAAGATATAAGACATATCAAAACAGTGTAGTACTGGCACAAAAAGACACACGGATCAATGGAATAAAATGAATTTAACTTGGAATAAAAATCTCTAATTTCTATACATGCAGTGTAAATAGCTCAAATATTTATAAATTTAAAACATGGCTATCGTGTGTCAAATTTCAA
This sequence comes from Nasua narica, assembly GCA_028533885.1. NCBI lineage: Eukaryota > Metazoa > Chordata > Mammalia > Carnivora > Procyonidae > Nasua > Nasua narica. The sequence continues at coordinate 18,287,618 of CM052797.1, forward strand.
GTGCTCATATGACTGAGGACAGGGTTTTCTACACAAATGTCTCCCAGGGCTCTCCGTAAAGCAGGCATTCGTTCCTGATGTCCTGCAAATTCACCCATGTGGTCACATGTGGGTGGGTAAGGGTGGGAAGTAAGCAAATGTTAGGCATGAGGTTTTGGCCACAGGCCCTCTGTGAGCTTCTTCCGTGATCTTGGACAATTTCTGCTGCTTCTTTGAGTCCTACTTTGGGCAACCTTAAGGAGAGATGGTTGAAATTCACCTCTCTAGGGTTCTCTCTAAATCTTAAGATTCTGAAAGTTAAAAAACAGTGGCTTCCACTGTTATTCAGAGGCTCTGCTGGAAATAAGGTAAAAATGCCAGTCACAAACACATTATGCATTTTGGAGAAGGCTGCTGGACCCCAAATCCAAAATTGACACTCTTTATTATCCATTAGAATTGCTTAAAGAAAACCCAACTCTACCAAGTGCTGGTGAGGATGTGAATCAACTGGGAATCTCATACATTGAGAACTCAGTATGGCACAGCCACTTTTGAAACCTGTTTGTCAGTTCCTTATAAAGTTGAACATACACTCATCCAGTGATTCAGGAATCTCATTCCTAGGTATTTACCGAAGAGAAATGAAGACTTATGTTCATATGAAAACCTGTATGCATATGTTTATAGTGGTTTTATTCATAAATACCCCTGTAACTGCACCAATGGCCTCCTGCAGATACTCAGAGGTGATCGCTACTTTCATCCACACATTCTTCATTTATTATCAAGAACACCACATCCCTTTGATCTGCCTCCTTTACACTCATAACCCCTTCTGGATTCTTCTCACACTCCTGGCCTCCACTTGCTGAGATACTCCCAGCCCTGGAACCCCTTCTCTTGCCCACCTGTGCTCGCCATCTGGGTGACCCATTAAGCTCCTCCTGGTGAGCGCCACCTGCTAAGTGTGCACTGACCTTCCTTGGAATTTTGTCATTGGGCCAGTTTTTGACTTGCATATCCAACTTCTGACTCAACACCTCCACTTAGATGTCTTACAAAAACTGGTATGTTGAGGCTCTAACTGCCAAGAAGACTGTGTTTAGGGAGACTGAAATAGGGATAAAATTAAAAGTTAAATGAGTTCCTGAAGGTTGGGACCCCAGCCTGATATGGCTGGTATCCTTATGAAAAGAGGAAGAGACCCAAGAAATACCTCTTACCCCACCAACCAGTTCACGACACTTTGTTATGGCTGCTGGAGCAAACTCATACAGATGTCCAAGGGCTTCCCAGGCCTAACAAGACTTGAGCCGATGACTTGGGTTTCCTCCAAACTCCGGCTTCATGGAGATCCACTTTTAGATGAAAACCCTTGCTGTCATCTTTGACTCTGTTCTTGCTCTCATACTCTACACCAGCCAAGCCTTTCAACATGACTTTAAAATATACAACTTTGATCTAGTCCTGTCTCAGAATCTCTACCATTCCCACTCCAGGTAAGCCATATCTCTTGCTGGATTGTTGCAAGATTCTTCTGGCTCCTTCCAGTTCTGTGTGCCCTGCAGCCTGCTCATAGGTCAGCCAGAATGACCCTGGGGAAATGGAAAGCTTGTCATATTCCTTTCCTTTTCAATCCCAGAGACTTCCAGACATTTTCCAACTGAGTCCAGAGTTCTCTCCATCAACCCCCAGCCCTTCCCTCTCTGGCCCCTGGGTACCCTATGAAGACCCCATGATGTCACCTCCTCTTCCTCTTGGGAGTCCAATCACTTTGGTCATGTGGCCAATACTAGTTCCCAAAATATCTGATTTGCTTTCTCCTTTACCTCATTGTGGTTTCTTTCCTGGGATTATACCTTATCGGTGAGGTTCTTTCTGATCATTCCATGTAAAATGCCATGTACTCTGAGCTCCAGCAATCTCATTTCTAGGAATATATCCTAGAGACATGCCTGTACCTCTGCCATATGCATTAAGTAGTACCATGAAAAATGTTCACAGCAGCCTGCTTGATAACAACAGAAATAAGAAACAATCCAAGTGCTTATGGAAAGTAGAATTAACAAATACATGTTGGTCTATTCAAATGATGGAAGTTTATGCAGCAATGGAAAATCAATGGAACTTCATACAGCAATATGGTGGCTCTTAGGAGCATACTATTGCTGGAAAGAAGAAAGTTCCTAAAGATTCACACAGTCTCAGTCTATTTATATAAAGTTCAAAACATGCACTACTAACCAACATATTGACTAGCAATGCAGACATCCATGGTAAAGGTCAAGGCCAAAAAGAGAATACGAGTAAATACAACCTCTAGGGTGGCGGTTGTCACTGAAGGGGGAGGCAATGTGATGTGGATAAGAAGCAGAAAACTTCAAAAATGCATTACTTTTACAATCAGTTTTGACACACAAGATTTTGTATTATCTGTTTTTAATAAAAATAATGTACTAGTTAGGGTAGGTATAGTAATTATGAGATCGACCTACCATTATCCCTATTCAGTAACTTAAAGAAGAAAGGTATATTTCTTTCCCACGTAGCAGTCCAGTCCTGTGGTGGCCCCCCTCCCCAGAGTCATCCAGAGACCCTGGTGCCATCTGCAACATGTGACTTCAAGGTTGGTGTGGGGGTCCCAGCCCACTCAGCCAGACAGGGAGAGGACAGAGGAGCACACACCTGTCCCTGACTTCACTGTGGTCACTCCTCAAACCTCAGTTCTTCAAGAAACATACTTTCAGTTTCAGAAGAACTGAAAGAGATATCACAACATCCTCAGGATTCCCTCGAAGGGGCAGGGTCACAAATGACTCTTAGTTCCTTGTGTTGTTGTATTTTCTTAATTTTTTTTAATAAGTTCACACTAATGTTAAATTATCCACAGGCCTCCATGGACCTGAATGCCTGATGGACACAATTTGTTTGCCTAGGTAACTAATTATCTCCTTTTGGGTTTGCTTTTAACGAATATGGATGTAGCCAAACGTGAAAATAAATTACAGACTCAACCGTTTCAAACAACTGGTTAAATAATACAGAAAAGTAAATTAAGATAGTCAATTTTAGCAATGAGTCATGACTATTTTGTGCTATTCTGCAAAGTCAGTACTGAAACTATCAATGTCAAAGTGATGTACAGGTACTCTGATTAGTTTATTTTTATAATAAGGGGATAAATAATTCTAAAAAGAAAACTTTCAGTTTGGTGAGAGGAAAGCAATTTCTGCATATATCAGACACTAACTCACTTACTAACTTAATACACAAATGAAAGTATTTTATTGCTATATGAATACATATGTGACTATGTACTTACAGTCTGAGAAGTTCTATTTTGGAGTTTCCCACACTCCAGAGCATCACTTTTAAGTATTTCCAAATGCTTGGGCTCTCGACAATCAGGATGAAATTCTTCTAAATAGTGATACCATGATGTGTGATAAACCATTTTCACAGGAGCTGAAGGAATATCTAAACTGCACAGTTCAAAACTATGGGACAGGGACGCCTCCCCTGTGGCACTCCAAGAAAAGCCACGGATCCACTCTGGGCTCCCAGTTCAGGCAGGTACCCATGGGTGCTGGTGATAAAATATGAATGAGGACCCATGTGTGCTTCTTAAGAGGCTGCCAGAGCGAGAGGTAAGACAGGCATCCGAACACCTGCTGTGGACCGAAGTAGAAGAGAAGTGTGCATGGAGAGCTGGGGGTCTCTAGAGGAGCCCATGTGCCCCATTATTAGTGAATGAGGCATGGAACTTCCCAGAAGAGGATCAGGAAGGGCAATACAGGGGACGAGCATATACAAAGGCTCAGAGGTTTGCAAAACTACTCTCTGTCCCACAAATTGTACAGATGTGCTAGGGTTTCAGGGAGGTGGGAGCTGATCAAGAAAAAAAAGAAATGACCATGAAGTGGCCCACAGGAGCTTTATGGGATGATGCTTGCATTCAGGGAGTTTCTCATAGGAGGAAGCTCTGCACTAGAGACCCTCTGGGTGTCTCTACAGAGAAGGGGAGGAGGGCAGGGGAACTCCCAGGAGAGAGGGGGACTGAGGTGGAGGCTTCTGGGTTCAGGTGATGTCACTCAGCAGCACTGTGGGGAGTCTGGGTCAGAGAAGGCCAAGAGTAGCAACACCCTAGGGTCTCATAGCCATAGGCTCTATCTTATCAATGGCCAACATGCTGGGGGAAGATTCACGGAGAATGCAAAGCAGGAAGGCTCTCAATGCATAAAAATCTGCTTATTAAGTGGGCTATGTTTAAAACAAATGGATGTGTGGAAGTTTTGAGTTTGGGCTGGCTGGTTTAGAGGAAGGGGACTCAGCCTGCAGGGAAGAAACAACCAGCTTCGGAGTCAATACACAGATCTTTGGCTCATTTATGAAACAAGAGGTCAGCAGGCTGCCCCATCGAGTTTGACCAGAGAGGACCAAAGTGATACTCTCTCAGGCAGAGTTCTAAAAATACAAGTTTTGATTTCAAAGTCAGATGGATTTTGTAAAAATATCACTTGTTTTAGAGGACAAATATAGGATTTCAGTGGCTGGCTGTGCCCAGTCACCCACCCTGCCATGGTCCCTGGTGTCTAAGCAACAGCACCCCTACTATTACTCCCATGGGGGTAGAGACCTGTCCCCATAAAACCTCGTGTGGCGGAAAGCACACTTAACTTGTGGCTCCGTCTTCTCTGCAGCCAAGACCCAAGCTACTCACTGCAATCATCATCAGCAGCAACTTTCTTAACTAAAGTCAGGTCTCCCAGCCTTTAATCTTAAAATCGTATTTTACGAAGAATCTGATTACTGATTTTCGAAAAGTCAAAGATTGTTAGGTCCACTGCTAAAACAAAATATTCAGTTCTGATAATTAAGGGGTACCTTGCTGAGATTGACAGCCACCCTCTAATGTGGGAACTGTCCACCCTGAGCGTGCACCCCCACTCTGCATTCCGTGCCTTCGATCTGTACCGTATTTAAGAAAGAAATGCACTTCATTCAGTTAAACTGTTTCAGTTAAAAATTCCTGGGGCAGCTTTTTAACACTGAAATCAGACAAATCCTGAAGACGTGAGAAATAAATCACTGTCTGTCTCGTGGATGTTGGCCAACTTGGTAGAGTCTGGTAGACACCAGGAAGTCTTGATTATTTGTGGTTTCTAAAGAAATCCTTCTCGCTCTTTGCATCCATTTCTACCAGGAAGCCTGCTGGCCCCCCTCCCACAACGTGTATATACACGCTAACAGTGGAGACTACCTCAGCTACGGGGTCCAGGCTTCACAAAGCAGCCAGGCTCTTCCCTGGGGAGCCAGGGGACTCTGGAGGAAGACCAGCCCCACTGAGCCCCCGGCATAGTCAGACACCCGCTATGGGCTGCTCATCAGTCCCCACAACAGAGGCAGAAAGGCTGTCTTGCTTCCCAGGATATTTTCTGCTTGTTCAGATTCAGTGAAATCCTGCCGGGACCCTATGTCTACAAAATGGTCCAATCATCATGATGCAAAGATGGGGATTCTGGATAGCAGGGCCTGCTCCCTGGTGGAGAAGGCAGTGTGCCCAGGAGAAGCAGGACACGGCTGGGAGCAGGTGCAGAGCCTGTGGTGCTGTGTAAGGCCTGAGGGCCAGGGGCTGGCCTTGCCCACGAGGCCTGTGTGTGCACCCAGCAGGGATTCAGAGGGTGCTGCTACATGCTGCTTTAGTACTCTGGCACCGAATACTTCCCTAATAAGGTGAGAGACTCAAACAGATAAGGAAGGAGCCGTGTGCTGTTCGGAGGCTAACATTCTCTGTCCTTAGAACAGCAAGGTCAAACCCTGCGGTGGGCCTGTGTGGCTACAGTGTCTGTACGTGAGCAAGGTGACCTGTGCACAGATTGTGCAAGGTGGGTGTGGTAAAGATACAGGTTTGATTTTGGGAGAGACTAGACCACTGGCAGACTTGCAAACTGCACAGAGAATGCTCTGACGTTCTTTTATTTGTGGTATCACATGCACTGGAGTGAATATTTGGATCCTGTGCTCAGTATGAGGACTCCGGTCACATGCACGCACGTGTGTAACCACCGCTGCCGTCCAGAGCTGGACCACGTCTGTCACACCCAGAAGGGTGTTGTGTCGCCTTCCAGCCAATCCCTCTGCAGTAGTTTCCTGCTGCTGTGTAGTGAATGGTCCCACAGATGGCGGCCAGAAGTACCGTGGGCTCGGCTGGCTTCTCTGCTCTGAGTATTGCAAGGCTGCGTTTCTTTCTGGAAGCTCTAGAAGGGCACCCACATCCAGGCTCATTCCCGTTGTGGCAGGATTCAGGTCCATGTGGCAAGAGCATGGACTCTTCAGGTCCTTGGGGGCTGTCAGCTGAGGGTCATCAGCACCCTCAGAGACCACCTTGCTCCTTGGCCCGTGGCCCCTTCCTCCATCTTCAGGACAGCAATGGCGGTTGAGTTCTCTTCACACTTAGGATCTCTCTGATCTTTCTTCCACACATCTTGGAGTCTTCTGCCTTCCTCTTCTGCTTTCAAGGGCAGAAGAGTCCCGTGGTCCCTCCCTCCCCCAGATAATCCAGGAAAATCTCTCTATTGTAAGGTCAGCTGATTAGCAACCCGAATTTCATCTCTGAAGTCCCTCTGCAGCAGAACCTAGATAAGTATCTGATTGCACTTCAGGGAACAGGAATCCTGGGGCATCTTTGGAATCCTGCCGACCAATCAGTCCCCGTTTTCAAGCTTCATCTAACTAGAGTCATGCAATGACTGTCTGCTGTCTGGCCTGTTTGCTCAGATTAAGATCTCTGAGATTCACTCCCCTGTAGCATGCAGGAAGAGGTCACTTCTTGTTATTGCTGTGTAGTATTCCATTAAATGGATACACCACACTCACTTTATCCATTCACTTGTTGAGAGTTTCATGGGTGGTTTGTAGATTTAGGTGATTATGAATAAAGTTGCTATTTTGTACATTCACGTACAAACTGTTTTGTAGACACAAGTTTCTTCAGTAAATACCCAAGAGGAGAAATGTTGGATCAAGAGGAGAGTGTATTCGTACTTTTATAAGAAACCACCAAAATGTTTTTCAAAATGTTTTTATTACTTTGGTTTTTTTATCAGGATTTATTCCACATCCTGCTATCTCACTCAGTATTGTCAGTCTTCTTAATTTTAATCATTTTGGTGAATGTGCACTCATATCACAGTGGGGTCTTAATTTCTATTTCCCTGATGACTGATTTACAAATCTTTTCCTGTGCATACTGGTCATTCACATATCTTCTTTTGAAAAAGTCTTCCACTCACTTTTTTGTTGGGTTATTTACATTTTTATAATTAGTTTGCAGTTCTGACATACCACTTATATATTTGTAAATTATATATTTATAAATTACATTATTTTATATATTTATAAATTATGATTAATTTGTGGCTGTTATTTATACAAATACTTTATCAGATATATGTTTTACATCCCAGTTTGTGGTTCTTATCTCGACAGTGTCTTTGGAATGAACAGACTTTTTTATTTTTGATGAAATTCAATTTATCACTTGTTTTCCCTTTCATAGTCCTTTTTTGGACCTCTCTAGAACATGTTTGCCAACTCTAGGGTCAAGATTTTTTTCTTCCATGCTTTCTTCTAGAAGCTTTATAGTTTTTTTTTACATTGAGGTCTATACAAGTAACCTGTATACATGGTGTGAGGCGAAGGGTCAACCTTTTCCTGTTTCACCTGCCCTCTCTCCCTCCGTCCCTCCTTTTCTGTATTATTTTATAGTTTTCTAGCACTTTTGGTTGAAAACACTTTTTCCTTTCCTTTAATGAGTTTTTTTTTTTTTTTTAACAACCTCAGTGAATGGCCAGCACGGGGCTCCATCTGAGTTCTCTCCTGTTCCACCACGCACTGCTTGTCAACCCTGACCTGAGCACCACACTGTCCTGATTACCAGCTGGAAGTCAGGCCCTGTAAGTCCTCCAGCTCTGCACTCCCACTGTAGGGCTGTCTTACCTTAGGTCCTCACAGAGTCAATCAATCCCAATCAAATTCCAGCACTTTGTTTTTTGAGAAACTGATAAGCCGATTCCAAAATTTCTATGGAGGTGATTTATTATTAGTTTCAAGGGTAGAATTTAGTGATTAATCAGTGCTCATCAACATCACATGCCCTCCTTAATGCCCATCACCCAGTTACCCCATCTCTCCATCCTCTCCCCTCCAGCAACCCTCAGTTTGTTTCCTTGAGTTAAGAGTCTCTTACGGTTTGCTTCTCTCTCTGTTTTCATCTTATTTTATTTTTCCTTCCCTTCCCCTATGTTCATGTTAAATTCCACTTGGCTGTCTGAAGAATGGAGCAGAGAGAAGGCAGGAAGTAGACAGTGGTGCTTGGACTGTGGGTCCTAAAGGAGAGGCTAGGGCTTCCTGATGGGGAGCCTCACGGTTTTTTAGCTGTGACACCGTCCTTAGCGGAGGCTCAGGCTCTGGCCCTAGTGAGAGCAACTCCCCTGATCTGACATGTGGGTGCTCCTGAACATCTCAGTCAAGGCCTATATTCAGAAAAGAGTCTGCAAACAACTGCCAGAGTGGCATGTAAGGGAGAGCTTCATCCTAATTGCATCAGGAACCGGCTCAGGCAGGTGCCAGCAATGTGGCTCAGAGGAAACATGTGGCTCCCACTCAGGAATCTACCTGACAAGCCGGGAAATCATGCTGAGGGCCTTGACAAAGCTGAATCTCTCATCTCTGTGCTTTGGGCTTTAGATAGGCTGGTGGGCGGGAAAGTAGGTCCTGCCTGACATTATCAGGCTTGCATGAGCTATCACAGCAGCCAGAAGCTTCTGTGAGCAGAGGCATGAAGAACAGGGCAGCCTGGGAGGGTTGCAGGGCTGAGGAGGTTGGAGGAAGAGGCTCTGCCTCTGGGTGCAGTGTGCCAAGGATATGAAGAACAGGGCAGCCTGGGAGGGTTGCAGGGCTGAGGAGGTTGGAGGAAGAGGCTCTGCCTCTGGGTGCAGTATGCCAAGGATATAAGGTTAGGCCAGGAGAAAGCCGAATCCTCTATAGTTGTCTGCTTCTTTGCTTTTGCTTTGATTTTAGTTTAGTTTTTTTTTTTTTTTTGTGGGAAGGATTTGCATATTGGGTGAGAGGTAGAACTCACTTTCACTCATTCACATTCATTCATTCATTCATTCACCATTTGAATATCTACTATGTGTCAGGTATTGGGCCATTTCACACATGACATCTTCTTTAATCCTAATGGCAATCTTGCCATAGTGGTATGATGATGAGGATGTCTGTTTCAGCACTGAAGGAAATCAAATAGCTTAAAGAAATCAAGCAGCTTGCTAAGCTCACACATGCAGAGGGAATGCAGCCCCACCTGGAAATGAGAACATCTAAAATCCAGAGCTCACTCTCTGAACAATGACTTCTACAATCATGGAACAAGTGGATTAAAGCAGAGAACAATTAATTATTTTTTCAGACTCATTTTTTGAATGGCTTAACTGATGCCTGAGGTCAAGCATCCTGTCAATTATGTGAGGAACTCCATGGCTATGCTCCTGAGACACTGCCACAATGCTGTAAGGGAGAGTCCAGAGACCTTTGTTCCGTAGGAGCAGGGCCCTCCCACTTCCTTTCTCCAGCTACTAGGGTGCCTGTGCTGACTGAAAGGACAGAGATGAATGAAAGGTTCTGACTAGTAAGACCCTGGGGAACCCACAAGTGCCACCATCACAAAGGCAGCAAACCTCATTTACCTCAACCAAAGTTAAGCATCTAGTTAACCTGCAACCAAAAATCACTGGTTTGGCTCCCACGAGTTATACACATCCTAACATTCTAGTCATAGCTGCCCTTTGTTTGTGATGTCTAGCCCAGGGAAAATGGAGAATAGCTTATACCTCCTCTAAAGAGCCCTCTTGCTAGAGCTACCGGGCTTTTGTGGAACTTGGCCTTACTATTTTACAGTCTTCATTTGCAAAGCCCTGGTGAGTCTACTTTAGGCTGAGGGAGATAGAGACTAAGTAGTGCAGAGCTGGGCAGGTTTATAAAAATGTCTGTTATAAACACACACATGAGCATGCATAAAGGTAGAGAGCTGGAAACAGTAAATTCTTTTCAACATGGGAAGTCACTTCTTGATACGAGTGGTACTTGGGGTTGTTGAAAATAAACTGGTCAGGATGTAGATGGCTAACAAAACTAACTGAATTTTCTAACATGACTAGCAAAGTATAAACCATGGTAGATAATTGGTGCTCATCATTTTGAGAAATATTCCCTTTCTTGAAAAAATGTTTGAGGTTATACCATGGACTATACATCCTGTGAAAAAGTCATCTGTGTAAACTGCAACACTACAAAGATGCAAAAACTGATGCCAACAGCTATCACATTAACTGTCTAATATAAAACTTCTGTTTCAGAAGTCAGCAGTTTTCTGTTTGATTTGGCAAAAAGAGCTACCATCTGATGATTGAGTAGATGATATTTACAACCACTCTTTTACACATGTAAGTTAAGAAATAATATTTTATTTCAACTTTAACCATATAATGCTGACATCAACCAGCTTTGGATTCTTTGATAGAAAAAACTCATACAAAAAGCTATAATATATGCTTATTCCAGTACTGAAACATTTATCAGTGATATCACAGTAAACAAATTCAAACCATATCCTGAAGTATTGGTTCTGGAAATTAAGAAATAGGTTGTTTCAGACAAACCCTCACCCTGGAATAACTAGGTATCATGGCAGAATATAAGTAGGAAGTCTGTTTGATGACACTGGGGAGTACAAAGGCAGTGAGGAATTTTAGGGCTGAGATCGTGGAGGGGATGCAGGATGAGAAGTGAGCCTAGCAGTGGAATTCACTTCTCCATTGTGGATGCCACCAATGATAAAAGCTGTGGCTGAGAGGCTGAGAAGTTGAGCAGAGCTATCGATAAATTTTCTGGACTTGGAAAGACAAAACCCCAAACTTAGTGCCCACAAAGAAGAACAGATCTTGGTCAATACCCCAGGCTTTCATCTGGGAACCTAAAGTGTTAGACCCAAGAGTCAGAGTGAACTAAGAATAGAGCATCTGTAGCATGGAAATAAGTCTAGCTTCAAATCCCTTAAACCCCTGCTTGGCTTAAGGTGGTCTTGAATTGCTAATACTCCCAGCCCAGCTATCTTGAACAAGCAAATTTAATCCTATCTGGAAAAAGATAAAATCACCCACAGCCTAAATTTATATCTCAAAATTTTAATATATAATATCCAGCACTCAATTAAAATGATTAGGATTATGAGAAATCAAGGCAGGACAGAAAAATAAGAGAAAAGCAGACAGCTGGAGAAGAAAAACAGGAGATCTACACAATGGAGTTATTAAACATATACTTTAAAATAATTATGACTAATATGTTGAAGTAAAGACTTTTGGCAGGAAACTGGGAAATATAAAAATAAAACAAGCAGAAAAGCTGGAACTGAAAAATAGAATAACTAAAAACAAGAACTTAGTGGGTGTGTTTAAGAAATGACTTGGTACTCATGAAAAGAGAATTGATAAACTGGAAGATAGGTTAGAGGAAAAACTCCATTCTGAAGCAGACAGACACACACACACACACACACACACACACACTCAGAGCAGAGCACAAGGGTGGCAGGACAAGCACAGACAAAGACCATAGGATCCAAAATATATATAACTGAGTCCCAGAAAGACAGAATAAAGAGGATGGGATGGAAGCTGCATTTCTATAATCATAAAATTTTCTAAAATTAATGAAAGATATCAAGTCACAGGTTCAGAAGTGGTATGAACCCAAGGAGAAAAACATAAAAAGAACACAAGGAGGCAATTTATAATAAAACTGATAAAAACTTAGGATGAAGAACAAAATTTTAGAAATGGATGAACAAACAAAAAAAGACATATTACCTTCAAATGAGCAATAAGAAGGTAGATAGTTGACTTCTCAAAGGAAATAATGAAGGCCAGAAGAAAATGGAATGATATCTTCAAAGGGCTGAAAGAAAATAAATGCCAATCTAGATTCCTATATCTTGTAAAAGTTACCTTTCAAAAGTAAAGGCAAAATGAAAAAAAGTGCAGGTAAACAAACTCTGAGAGTATTTATTGCCAGAGGGCCACACTAAGCTAAATGCTAAAGGGTGTTCTTTAAGCAGAAGGAAATGACTCCTGTCTGAAGCTCAGAGATGTGGGAAGAGCAATGGACAGTTTTTCTTTGTTTAAATTGAGTACTGACTCCATAGAAAATAATGTTGCTTTAAGGGTTTAAAATAGAATCCAATTATGGGACACTATTAGCATAAAAGGCAGGAGGGGGTAAGTGGAATTAAATTCTAAGTTCTTGAACCTTCTGAAGTGTGATAAAAGTACTATTTTAAGGGAAACCATTGTCAAGGATGCATGTTGCAATCTTTGTAGTTATTCCTCAAAGAATAGTAAAGGAATGCATAGCTAAGAAACTACAGAGGGAAAATTAAATAATAAAAATTTTGACTTCTACAAAATAAAGAAGAAAAGATAAAAAAAGAAAAACAACAGATAGGACAAACAAAAATCAAACAGTGAGATGTTAGATCTATAACCAAATATATCAGTTATCACATCCAATGTAGGTAAACTAAATACTCCATGTTAAAGACAGATAATCAGCAGATTAAAAAAAAAAACACCTAATTATATATTGCTTAGAGAAGCTTAAATACAAGGTGTCAGAAAGGTTGGAAGCAAAAAGATAGAAAAATATATAGTGCAAACACTAACCAAGAGAAAACTAATATAGAAATACTAATATCAGAAAAGGAGGCTTTTAATGAAACTTTAACAAAGATAGAAAAAATATTTATAATGATAAGTGGCTCAATCCAACACAAGACTGAATGTATTTAACCTCCAAGTATATAAAGCAAAAGCTGACAGAAAATAAAAGAGGAATACACATGTCCACAATCACAGTTGGAGATTTTAATCAAGTGCTTTCAGTAACTGAGAACAGGCAGACAAAAATAAATCAGTGCAGATTTAAATGCAGCCTAGGCTTGGCTCCTCAGCAATGGGTTATCTACAGTTGACACTGCAGGCATGTTAGCCCTTGTGTTTCGGTTGTTGTTTTGGGTGTGTGGGACAAGGACCTGGAATCTGGCACCTCTAGCTACTCTCCCCTTCACTCCCTGTCTATCTAAGTCATAAACTGAATCCCAAAATGGCTCATTGTATCTTTACCAGCTTAACCTGTGTGTGTGTTTGTGTATGTGTGAAAGAGAGAGACAAAAATTAATAACAAGATAATTGGAAAATCCTCAACTTCTTGGGAATTTAGAAGAAATGTCCAGCCTTCAATATATATGCCTGAAAAGAAGAGGCTGAACTAAACATCAATAATCTAAGTTGGGGGTTGGCAAATTATGGCCGATGGCTGATTCCAACCTGCCTCTTTCTGTACAATGCATGAGCTAAGAATAACTCTTAAATTTTTAAATGGTTAAGAAAAGAGTATGTGACAGAGACCATATGTGGCTTGCAATAAATGTACTTACTATCTGTCCTTTTGCTGAAAAATGTTTGCCAATTTCCAATCTAGGTTTCTTTATTAAATAGTTTTAAAACTAGAAAACTTAATAAAAATATAATGGAAGGAAAAAATGGAATAACTAATAGATTAGACAAAGAAAAAATAGTGAATGATAGCTCTATAACAAAATATATCAAGAATTTATAAAGAACAGAATTCAATGGAAAGAATTAATAAAGTCATAAGGTAATTCTTTGAAGAGACAAAATTATCAATAACCCTGGCAAGCCTGATCTCTCCATATCCAACTCCACCTCGATCTATATGCAAAAGAGGGCAGATACACAAGAATATACCCTGTATTATTCCATGTATACAAAGTCCAAGAACAGGAAAAACTAACCTAAGATGTTAGAAGTCACGACTGTGGTTATTTCTGGGTAGAAGGAAGGTTTAGTGACAGAAAGATGGAAGGAAAGGGACTTTTGAGCTTCTGACAATGTCATAGATTTTTATTTGATAGCAATTATGGTTATATAATATGGCACGTTTTGTGAGAATTCATTAGGCTGTATACTTAAGATTTTTATAATTTCTGTATGTATATAATACTTCAATAGAAAATTTAAAATATCACTTTTTGTATCAAATTTCAAAGACTTTGTACATCTTATTAGATTTACTTGGAACCAGGTTTTGCACAATGTCACATGGAAGGTGGTTACTTAGAGTACATACATGATTTTAAAAAGCTTTAATACAAAATACACAAATTTCTCTAGAATTTCCCACATTCAGAAGTTACTTGGCAGTTAGCTTAGTCATTTGGCAGTTAGTCTTAGGACTCTGTTCAGAGAGTCCTCTGGAGGGGTTACACCACGCTGCACCATCATGCCCCACCTTCCTGTTGAACCAACCAGCTCTGTGCATTACTTTCAATGTGGCTTGTCATTGAAATACTTTGTTTTGTGTAAGAATGTAAAATACTGTTTTTTCTGTTGACTTACTATCCTTTGCTAACCCAAAACACCTTACCTTTATTATTATCTGGTCTAAGATGTTCCTAAATAGAGCAAATATATTAAAATTTTTTCTCAAGTGATTAAGAAAGCTATTAATTCAGGGGCGCCTGGGTGGCTCAGTGGGTTAAAGCCTCTGCCTTCAGCTCAGGTCATGATCTCAGGGTCCTGGGACTGAGCCCCGCGTCAGACTTTTTGCTCAGCAGGGAGCCTGCTTCCCCCTCTCTTTCTGCCTGTCTCTCTGCGTACTTGTGATCTCTCTCTGTCTCTCTGTCAAATAAATAAATAAAATATTTTTTAAAAAAGAAAGCTATTAATTTATAATGAAATAAAATAAGCATGTTTATAAATATAAATATATAAACAAATATGTAGTTTTATACATTCGTATCTTTTAATTAATCTATTATGACTCACTCTTGGTCTAAATTTAACACCAAATTAAAAGCAGTGGTATTTATTCTTATAAGCCTGATTATTATTACTAAAATAAATCATGCATGAAGAAAAAGAAAGTCTGCTGAAAGCTGCAAGATAATGACATAAGCATTAACATTTCACAACAAATGTGGAGAATGCTGTTAGAGGAATATCCATGACTAATTAGGCAGATGACACATAGTCATAGAAGACAAAAAACCTTCTAAATATCAGGAAAAAAATAAATTTGAAACTAGCATTTTTTAAATGTTTCTCAGTAGTCTACTGGGTTCTTCCCAGATGGACTTTGGCACATGTAGTCTTCAACAGTAAAATGGGATAAAATTATGGTGGATGAAAGACATACATTGCAATTTGTATGAACTATTCATACTTGTCCTTTACTGAGGCCCATTATGTGCCATTATGGTGCTATATGTACATTATTTCATTTAATCACACCACTATTTAATAGCTATGAAAGCTGAGGCTTAGAGAGTCAAACTCCTTGGCCCAGCGATCCAGCAGGGGGTCTAGGATTTAGGGGGACTGGAACTTAGACACAGACTGGTCTAGCTGGCTTCAGTCAACTTCACAGAAACACTTCAGCTACCCGACCTTCCTATTGGCCCTAATTACAATTTCCCTGCCCTGCCAGCAGCTGCTTCGATCTTCTCCCTATGTGTGATGACCATACTCTAAGATAGCTCCCACTTTCTGTCATTTACACCTTTGTGTGTAGTCCCTACCACATTCTACCAATAAAATATAGCAGAAATAATGGTATGTCATGCCCAAGATTACATTATAAAATACTGTGGCTTCTGCTGGGGGAATGTCTGTCTGTCTTTCTCTTATCACGGACTCTGTGGAAAGTCAACTGACATCTTATGAGGACACTCAGGCATGTAGTGAGAAATGGAGGTCTCCTGCCAACCATGAATGAAGGATGGAGGCCTGTTGGCTACCATGTAAGCCTGGAAGCAGAAGTCAAGCCAAAACTTGACTGCAATCTCAGGAACAATTCAGAGCCAGAAAACCATTCACCTAAGCCTCTCCTGTATTCTTGACTCTGGTGATTTTAAACATCCATAAAACAGTCAATATGATACACTATATTAATGAAATGAAATATAAACATCATCTAATCATCTCAATATCAGCCAAAAAAGCATCTGGTAAAATTCAACATCCTTTAAAAATGAAGGAAAACCCATTATTTATGACAACATGGATGAACCCGGTGGGCATTATACAAAGTGATGTAAGTCAGAGAAAGACAAATACAGCTGACCCTTGAATAACATGGGTTGAAATTGTGCAAGTCCACTTATGTATGGATTTTTTGATAGACACAGTATAGTACTATAAATGTATTTTATTTTCCCTATGATTTACTTAATAGTTTCTTTTCTCTAGCTTACTTTAATTGTAAGGATACACTATATAATATACATAACATACAACATATGTGTTAATCAACTGTTCATGTTATTGGTGAGGCTTTTGGTCAACAGTAGGCTATCAGTAGTTAAGTTTTGGGGGAGGTAAAAGTTATACATAGATGTTCAATATGGCCTGTTGGCACCCCTAACTCCCATGTTGTTTAAGGGTCAACGACTGCATGGCAACGCTTATGTGTAAAATCTTAAAAAAAAAAAAAAAATAGAACTCACAGAAATGGAGAGTAAAAAAGTGGTTTCCAGGGGCTGGTGAGTGGGAGAAATAGTGGTAAAGGATTCAAACTCTCAGATATAAGATATAAAAGGTCTGAGATTTGAATGTATGACATGGTTACTATAGCTGATAACAGTGTAATGTATAATTAAAATTTGCTAAGAAAGTAGAGCTAAAATTTTCTCACCAAAATAAAGAAAAAAAGGGTAAATATGTGACATGATGGATGTGTTAATTAAATTGACAGTGGAACCCTTTCACAATGTACACAGGTATCACATCATCACATCACATCATCAAAATTAGAAGAAAACCTTGTAATTTTATTTATCAATTAGGCCACAATAAAGCGGGAAAAAATTTCAAGGACATAAAGATTTTCCCCTATGCTTTTTCTTAAAGATTTTTGTTTTAGGTGTTACATTTATGTCTATCATCCATTTTGAAGCAATCTTTGATATAGGTATGAGATACAAATCAAACTTTTTTTTTTCCTGCAGGGGCACTTGGGTGGCTCAGTGGGTTAAAGCCTCTGACTTCGTCTCAGGTCATGATCCCAGGGTCCTGGGATCGAGCCCCGCATTGGGCTCTCTGCCCAGCAGGGAGCCTGCTTCCCCCCCCGCCGCTCTCTGCCTGTCTCTCTGCCCACTTGTGATCTCTCTCTCTGTCAAATAAATAAATAAATAAAATCTTCAACAAACAAATAAACAAACAAAAAACTTTTTTTCCCTGCAAATGAATATTTAATCACTCCACCATCATTTGTTGAAATGATTATCTTTCTGCACTCAACTGCCTTTGTATCTTTATTTTCAGTAATCTATACACGTGAGCTATTTTTTGACTTATCAATCTGTCTCTTTATCTATCTTCTTGACAATTCTACACTCTTTTGTTTAAAGTATCTTCATAATGAATTGTAATATCAAATAATTTGAGCCTCTAACATTGTTCTAAGTTTTCAAACTTCTTTTGTTCTAGGTCCTTGCATTTCTCTTTCAATATTAAAGTAGCTTGTCAATTTCTATAAGAAAAAGCCTGCTGGGATTTTGCTTGAGATTGCATTGAATTTAAAGATCAATTTGGAGGCTGGATTGGAGATGATGGCAAGGTAGTGGGACCCCAGGCTTGCCTTGTCCCACAAATATTACTAGATAACTCTTAAATCATTTTAAATACCCCAGAAATCAATCCAAAGACTGGTAGAACAAACTCCACAAATAAAGGTAGAGAAGAGGACACAATGAAGAAGGTAGGAAGGATGGAGACATGGTTTTGGAGAGAAATCAGTCATGGCCAGCCTTGTGGGGAGAGAACTATAGTTGCAGAGAAGGGCAAGAGATAGTCTAGCACACAGGGGAGTTTATGGGGAAAAGAGATCCCCATGCAGTTGGCTTAGAAAGTGAGAGGGGCCAAATTTCGTGAGTTCTTGCAACCAGTGGGGCATAAAGCCTGGAGTTTTAAAGGTCAGAGGCCTTGGCTGACGTAGAGCCCAGAGGGCACTGCATTGCTTTTTGAGGGAAGGCAGGCAAACAACCTGTGGACATACAGTGTGGAAATTGATCTGAAGAGCACCTGGGGCACATAATAGGGAGGTTATTCCCTCATCTCTGAGCATATCCCATAGAGAGAGCATTTACAGAGAGATCTCTTGAGGAACAAAGAAACTGGCAGGTACCATTTCCCTCCCCACCCCCTGGGCATAAGGATAGGGTCACCTACAGTGACCAGTGAAGCATCAACACCTGTTATCCAACTTGTTTACACCAAGCCCCACCGTCTCATGCTCTGGTGGATCTACTCTTCCAAGTCATACTTCTATCAGTCCCAGCATGGTGGGCCCCTTCCTCCGGAAGAGTGGCTCAATCACTGCTTACACCATATCTCCCAACTAAGGAGTTTTAGAGAGCCTAAGTTCTGGCAGTGGTGGCAACAGATCTCCTTTCACAAACAGATCAGAGCACACCTAATAAAAATGCACCAGAGTCAGGCCAGGGACCAAACACTGCCCATAGCAGGCAGGGAGAGCCTCTGAAGATGACAGGCCTGAAAAATAAAGTGGCCAGGACAAAATAGGAGAGCACACATGGCACACATTAGAGATATTCCCATAAGTGACAGGCCTTTGGAAACAGGATACTACGTGGAAGGGCACTAAGGGACTTCTTCATAAAGCCATTACCCTAAAGAAGAGCTATAGTTAACTTTCCTAACATGCAGAAACAGGTACAAAGAATTAGACAAAATGAGAGGATGGAGAAATTTATCCCAAATGAAAGAACAGAACAAAGCCATGGTGAGGGATCTAAGCAAACCAGATGTAAGTAATATGCCTGATGGAGAATTTAAAGTAATGATCATAAGGATATTCACTAGACTTGAGAAAAGAGGTGAAGACATGAGTGAGACTCTTAATACAGAAATGAGGAATAACATAGCAGAGATAAAGGGCTCAATAAACAAAATGAGAAACACATTTGATGGAATGAACAGTAAGATGGAAGAAGCAGAGGAATGAATTAGTGACTTAGATGACAGAGTAATGGAAAGCAATCAAGCTGAACAAAAGAGAGAAAAGAGAATTATGCGAAATGAGAATAGACTTAGGGAACTCAGTGACTCCATAAAAAGTAATAACATTCATAATATAACAGTCTCAGAAGAAGAGAGAGAAAAGGGGGGAGAATATTTATTTGTATAATAGCTGAAAACTTCCCTAATCTGAGGAAAGAAACAGATATCTGGATTCAGGAGGCACAAAGAAACCCCAATAAAATCAACAAAAGCCATACCAAGACATATTGTAATTAAATTTGCAAAATATGGTGATAAAGAAAAAAATTAAAAAGTAACAAGACAAAGGAAGACAGTACTTTACAAGAGAAACCTGATATAGCTAGCAGCTTTTTCAACAGAAACTTTGCAGGCCGGAGAGAGTGGCATGATATATTCAAAGTGTTAAATGGGAAAAATCTGTAGTCAAGAATACCGTATCCAGCAAAGTTATCATTCAGAATAGAAGGAGAGATAGAGTTTCCCAGAAAATAAAAACTAAAGGAGTTAATGACCACTAACCCAGCCCTGCAAAAAATATTAAAGGGGACTCTGAATGGGAAGGAGAGCCCAAAAGTGACAGTATGAAGGTAGAAAACACAAAAGCATTAAAAATGAATATTTCTATAAAACATCAAAGGACTCACAAAATAAAAGAATGTAAAAATATAACAACATGTATCTCAAATGTGGGGAGGAGAAGAGTAAAGAATAGACTCAAATTTAAATGACCATCAACTTAATATAGTCTCATACATGTAGAAGTGGTTGTATACAAACTTAATGGTAACCATAGATCAAAAACCACTAATAAATATGCAAAGAATAAAGAGAAAGAAATCCAAATATATCACTAAAGAAAACCAGCAAACCATGAAATAGAGAAATATAAGAAAGGAGAAAAATATTCAGAAACCACCACAAAGCAAGTAATAAAATGATAATGAATACATATTTATCAATAATTACTTGGAATGTAAATTGATTAAATGCTCCAATCAAAATACATAGTGTGACAGAATGAATAAAATGCAAGACCTATCTATATGTTGTTTATAAGAGACTCATTTTAGACCTAAAGACACCTGCAGACTGGAAGTGAGGGGATAGAGAAATATCTGTCATGCAAATGGACATCAAAACAAAGCCTGAGTAGCAATACTTATATTGGAAAACAGACTTTAAAACAAAGACTGTAACAAGAGACAAATAAGCACACAATATAATAATAAAGGGGAAAATCCAACAAGAAGATAGAACAATTGTAAATGCACCCAACAGAGGAGCACTCAAAACATAAAAACAGTTAATAAAAAGACATACTGGAACTAATCAATAATAATACAATAATAGAAGGGAAATCTACCACCCCACTTACATCAATGGACAGGTCATATAAATGGAAAACCAACAAGGAAACAGTAGTTTTGAATGACACACTGGAACAGATGGATTTAACAAAAATATTCAGAACATTCTATCTGAAAACAGCAGAATACACATTCTTTTCAGATCCACATGGAAAATTCTCCAGAATAGGTCACATATTGGTCCACAAAACAAGCCCCAACAAATTCAAGAAGATCAAAGTCATATCATGTATCTTTTATGTCCACAACACTAAGAAACTAGAAGTCAATCACAAGAAAAAATCTGGAAAGGCCACAAATACATGGAAGTTAAATAACATGCTACTAAATATAAATGAGTCAGCTAGAAAATCAAAGATGAAATAACATGAGAAAACAAATGAAAGTGAAAACACGATGCTCCAAAACCTTTGAGATGCAGCAAAAATGGTTCTAAGAGGGAAGTTTATAGCAATACAGGCCTACCGGTCTTCTGTGAATAAAAACAGTTTATTTTTGCTTTTCAATATAGATGGTCTTTGATTATATTTTCTTGCTTGACTGCACCAGTTAGAATATCCAGGGAAATTTTGAATAGTAACTGTGAAAGTGGGCATCCTTGTCTTGACATTAGGGAAAAGCATTCTTTCTTTCACCAGTAAACATCATGGTAGTTGTAGGTTCTTTTTCTGTTTGCTTGGGGTTTTTGTTTGTTTATTTGCTTTGTTTTATAAATGCTTTATATTGAATTGAGAAAGTATGTTTTTACTCTTAGTTTTCTGAGAGTTTTTTTTAAGAATGCATGTTGGATTTTGTCAAAGACTTTCTGTGCCTATCAAGATGCATATAATTAATGGTTTGGAGCTTGTTAATATGGTAAATTACACTGATTGATTTTTGGATGTTAAATTAGTTTTGCATTCTTAAGAGAGAACCCACTTGGGCAAAATGGTTATCCTTTTCGCATACTGCAGAATTGAAATTGCTAAAACTTTGTTGAGTTTCTACATTGATCTTCATGAGGAATATCTGAGTGCAGTCTTTGTTTCTTTTTGTATTAGCATAAAGTTGGTCTCAAAGAATGAATTGGGAAGTATCTCCTCTTCAGTTTTCTGGAAGAGTTGGTGTAGAATTGGTAGAATCTCTTCTTTATATGTATAATAGAATTTACCAGTGAAGTGAAGTAATCAATGCCTGCATTTTCTTTGTAGGAAGGCTTTTTTCCAACATAAATTTCTTGACTATATACAGATATATCCATATTGTTTACTTTTCCTTGCATTATCTTTGGTAGTTGGCAACTTTCAAGGGATTTGTTGATTTCAAGTAATTTGTGATTATTGGCATAGACTTGTCCATAATATTCCCTTATAATTCTTTCAATACTTGTACAATCTATACTGAGGTCATCTCTCTCATTCTTTATATTAATCTGCACCTTCTTTTACCCCTGATTATTTGGCTAAAGGTTTATCAATTTTATTGATCTCAGAAAATCTGCCTTTAGTTTTATTGAGTTTCTCTATTTTTCTGTACTCTATTTCATTAACTTCTGTTCTGGTATTTGTTATTTAACTTTTTCTTTAACTTTTTACTTTGGGTTAATTAGCTCTTCTTTTTGTAGCCTTTAAGATGGAAATTGAGGTCATTGATTTGAGGCTTTGATTCTTTTCTAACAGAGGTGGTCAGTGATATAAATTTCTTCCACAGTACTGCTTGTTTCTTCAAATATTTCTTCCTGTACCCCCATTCCCTCTTTCAGGGCCTCTAATTACACATATTTTAGACTGACTACATTTTTCCCACAGCTCATTGATGCTTTCTAAATCTCTTTAATCCTATTTTTTCTGTTTCATTTTGGATAGTTTCTAGTGCTCTGTCTTCATGCTCATTAATCTTTCTTCTGTGATATCCAATTCACTGTTAATCCTATTGAGTTATTTTTCTTCTTAGACATAGTAGTTTTTTGATTTGGGCCTTTAAAAATATCTTCTATGTCCTCATTTAAAGTTTCAAACATATAGAATGCAGTTATAATAACATTTAATGTCTGTCTGATAAGTCTAACGTTTCTGTCAGGTCCAGGTTGGTTTTGATTAAAATGATATCTTATCATTATGGGTCACACTTCCTTGTTCATTTGCATTCCTGGTAACTTTTGATTGGTTGCTAGACACTATGAATTTTAAATTGTTTGGTGCTGGTTTATACAAGTTTATATACAAGTTTATATTCTTATATACAAGTTTATATACAAGTTTATATTCTTATTATGTTGCTGAGCTCTGTTCTGGAATGTAGTTACATTTCTTGGAAACAGTTTTGTCCTTTTGGGTCTTTTTTTAAAGTTTGTTAGTGAGACTAGACCTGTTTTTATTCCTGGGGTAATTATTCCCTATATTACCTCTTCCTGAGGAAAGACCTTTTTAGATGTTATATTCAGAGCTTTTCCAGTTTGATTGAGGCATACAGGTTCTTTTCTTGGCCCTGTGTCTGCAGTGGGTGCTGTTTCCTCTAATCCTTCTGGTTTGCTCTCTCCCCAGCTGCACATAGTTTACATGCACACACACACACACACACACACACACACACACACACACACTGAGCAGCAGAAGTAAAACCTCCATAACTGCTAGAGTTCTTACTGTGCAGCTCTCTCTTATCTTGTGCTCTGATGTCAAACTCTAGTCTCCTTCACTCCCTAGACTCTCAGTTCTGTTTCCTTGCACTGGGGAGTCTGTCATGCTCCATGTGAGTTCCTCCTTCCAATGCCACATCCTGGAAACACTCTCAGAGCAGTTAGGTGGGAAACCATAGGACTAACCTTGTTTGATTCTCATCTTTTGGGGATCACTGTCCTCCACTGTCTAATATTCAGTGTTTTGTTTCATATATACTGCCCTCTATTCTTTTTTCAAGCATGAAGGTAAAGCCACTTCTTGATACTCCTTCTGGTCTGGAGCATGTTTACTAGTTTTTCTGTTTTAAAACACTCTATTCTGGCATTTTGACTTAGGTAGAGGAGGTAAGATGGAGGAGGAATAGGGGGCCCTAAGTTTGTCTAATCCTTTGAATACAACTAGAGAGCTATCAAATCATTCTGAACACCTGAGAAATCAATTAGAGGTCTGGAAGAACAAATAATGGAAGTCTACCAGTAGAAAAGTGACCACTGTTTGGAAGATAGGAGTTGTGGAGACTTGAATCTGGTGTGATATAGTTGAGGTTATGGCAGAGGGGAGGGAGACTGCTTAGTGAGGCTACTACAAAGCATTATAAGCAACAGAGCACAAAATTGGAATTTGTAGAAATCTACAGTGGGGGACATGCCTGGATTAAAGGTGTTCAGGTGGTGAAGTGAGGCAGAATCCCAGGTGTGACAGCATGGTCTGAAAATCCCCAGGGTTGCAAGAATAATGGGTGGTGCCTGAGTGCTGCAGAGTTCCCAGGCATAGGAGTGTGGGAAGACAGCTGAGAACAGTGAGTCTAGGTGCTGGCTTTCTGCTTTATGTTGCCATAAACTGAACCACTGCATGATTATGCAACTGCTTTCTTGGGACAGGTACGGAAAAAGGTAGAAGCAAGCATGACAATACCATACCTGGGAGAAGGAGCATGGGCCCTGCCATGGGAGTCCCTAAAAGTTGGAGTTTTGAAACTCAGTTGTGTGCTTGAGATAAAAATGCTCAGAGACAGGCAGGGCTAACAGAGAGTTCTGATGGGAACTGGGGAGACAAGAGTGATTGACTGCTTTTCTGTGAAGTCTCAATGAAAAGTGGGGGATGCAAATTTTCAGCTGAGGGCTAGAGAGCAAGGTGCAGCCATATTTCTCCCACCCATCAGTAATAAAAACCTTCAGGGAGCAAAAACAGTGCCACGTAGTGGAGGCCGGGGCCACACACACCAATCCCTGCCTCCCTGCACTCTGGAGGTGCATCTCCACTAGGACAAATCCACCTGAAAATTACAACAAAGCCCCTTACCCAGAAGAGCACCACAAACAACCCAATGGTACCAAATTTACAGATCATAGAGTGCTGCACAGCTTCAGCTCTAGGGGGAAATAGTATCTAACCCCTTTTGTTTCTTTATTTCTATATATTATAAATTTTTCATTTATACTAATTTTTCAATTCTTTTATCCTTTCAAATTTTTGTTTTTATGTATGCTTTGTATATTTTTTACTTTTTGTTTCCTTTCATTGTATTTTATTTCCCTCTCTCTCTCTTTCTATATATATATATATATATATATATATATATATATATTCTTCTTTTTTCCTTTATTTCTTATCTTGAGATCTAGTTTCTTCTAACAAACAGGTCAAAACACACCACCCGGGACCCAGTTTTTGTGTGTGTGTGTTTTGTTTTTTTCTTTTTCTTTCATTTTTTTTTCTGGGCAAAATGACAAGACAGAGAAATTCACCCCAAAAGAAAGAAGAGAAGGCAGTACTCACAGCCAGGGATTTAATCAATACAGATATAAATAAGATGTCTAAACTATAATTTAAAACAGTGATTATAAGGACAATAGCTGGGCTTGAAAAAAGCATAGAAGATACCAGAGAATCCCTTACTGTAAAGATAAAAAAACTAAAATTTAGTCAGGCTGAAATTAAAAATGCTATAACCAAGATGTAGTCTCAATTGGAGGCCATAAAAATGAGGATGAATGGAGAAGAAGAGTGAATCAGTGATATATAAAATTATGGAAAAGAATGAAGCTTAAAAGAAGAGGGCAAGAAAACTATTAGATGTTGAAGGTAGATTTAAGGAACTCAGTGATTCCATAAAATGAAATAATGTCCATATCATAGGAGTCCCAGAAGAAGAGCAGAAAAAAGGGGCAGAAAGTTTATTTGAACAAATGATAGCTGGGAATTTCTCTAATCTGGGGAAGGAAACAGGCATTCATGTCCAAGAGGCTAAGAGAACTCCCTTCAAAATGAACAAAAACTCCATGACATATCATAGTGAAACTTGAAAAATACAAAGATTAAAAAAAAAAAAAAGAAAAATACAAAGATAAAGAGAGAATTCTGAAAGCAGTTAGGAAGAAGACGTCCTTAACCTACAAGGGCAGACACATAAGGCTGGCAGTAGACCTGTCCACAGAGACCTGGAAGGCCAGAGAGGACTGGCTTATATACACAACGTGCTAAATGGGAAAAATATGCAGCCAAGACTACTTTATCCAGAAAGGTGATTATTCAGACTAGGAGGAGAGACAAAGAGCCTCCAGGACAAAAAGAAACTGAAAGAATTTGTGAACATTAAACCAGCACTGCAAAAAATATTAAAAGGGACCCTTTGAGTGAAGAGAGCTGAAAAGTAGCAAAGACCAGAAAGAACAGAGATAATTTACAGGAACAGCAACTTTAACTAAATTCATATATTTCAATAATTACTCTGAATGTGAATGGACTAAATGCCCTTATCAAAATACAAAGGGTATCAGAAAGGATTAAAAAACAAACAAACAAAAAAACAAGATATGCTGTTTACAAGAGACCCTTTGAGACCCCAAGACACCTCTGGATTGAAAGCGAGGGGGTGGAGAATGATTTATCATGCTAATGGACATCAAAAGAAAGCTGAAGTAGCCATATTTATATCAGAGAAACTAGATTTTAAACCAAAGAGTGTAATAAGGGATGAAGAAGGACACTATATAATAATAAAAGGGTCTAACCAGCAAGAAGATATAAAAATTGTATGTATTTATGCCCCTAGCATGGAAACAAACAAATATATAGATCAATTAATAACATACGTAAAGAAACTCACTGATAATAATACAATAATATTAGGGGACTTTAAACTCCTCATTCACAACAACAGATAGATTATCTAAGGAGATCAACAAGGAAACAAAGGCTTTGAATGACACACTGGATCAAATGGGCTTAACAGATATATTCAGAGCATTCATCCTAAAGCAGCAGAATACATTTTCTTTTCAAGTGTGCATGGAATGTTCTCCACAATAGATCACATACTGGGTCAGAAATCAGGACTTAACCAGCACAAAAAGATTGAGCTAATATTATGCATATTTTCAGACCACAATGCTATGAAACTTGAAGTCAACCATAAGAAAAAATTTGGAAGAACCACAAATACATGGAGGTTAAACAACATGCTACTGAGGAGTGAATGGGTCAACCAAGAAAGTAAAGAAGAATTAAAAAAATGCATGGAAGCAAATGAAAATGAAAACATGACAGTTCAAAACCTTGAATGCAGCAAAGGTGACCTTAAGAAGGAAGTATATAGCTATACCTTCCTCAATAAGCAAGAAAAGTCTCAAATACACAACCTAACTTTACACTTAAAGGATATGGAAAAAGAACAGAAAATTAAGCCTAAATCCAGAAGGAGAAGGGAAATAATAAAGATTAGAGTAGAAACCAATGATATAAAAATCAAGAAAATAGTAGAACAGATCAACGAAACTAGAACCTGGTGTTTTGAAAGAATTAACAAGATTGGAAAACCCTTAGTTAGATTTACCAAAAAGAAAAGAGAAAGGACCTAAATAAATAAAATCATGAATGGAAGAGGAGAGATCATAACCAACACCTCAGAAATATGAACAATTGTAAGAGAATATTATGAACAATTATGTACCAACAAATTAGGCAATCTGGAAGAAATGGATAAATTACTAGAAACATAGAAACTACCAAAACTGAACCAGGAAGAAACAGAAAATCTGAACATATGTATAACCAGCAAAGAAATTGAATCAGTAATCAAAAATCTTCCAACAAATAAGAGTCCAGGACGGAATGGTTTCCTAGGGAAATTTTACCAAACATTTAAAGAATAATTAATACCAATTCTTATGAAACCATTCCAGAACATAGAAATAGAACGAAAACTTCCAAACTCATTCTATGAGGCCAGCATTACCTTGATCCCAAAACAAGACAAAGACTCCACTGAAAAAGAACATTAAAGACCATTACCCTTGATGAACATGGACTGAATGAAAATTCTCAACAAAACACTAGCCAATCGTATCCAATGGTACATTAAAAGGATTACTCATTATGTCCAAGCAGAATTTATTCTGGGTTACAAGGGTGGTTCAGCACTCACAAATCAATCAACATAATACGCCACATTAGTAAAAGAAAGGATAAGAATCATATGATACTCTTAATAGATGCAGAAAAAGCATTTGACAAAATACAGGATCTTTTCTTGGTAACAACCCTCAACAAAGTAGGGATAGAGGGAGCATACCTCAACATCATAAAGGCCATTATGAAAGACCCACAGCTAATATCCTTAATGGGGAAGAACCGAGAGGTTTTCCCCTAAGGTCAGGAACATGACAGGGCTCTCCACACTCATCACTGTTGTTCAACATAGCACTAGAAGTCCTAGCCTCAGCAATCAGACAACAAAAATAAATAAAATGCATCTAAATTGGCAAAGAAGTCAAACTTTCACTCTTTGCAGGTGAAATGATACTCCGTAGAAAACCTGAAGGACTCTACCAAAAAATTGCTAGAACTCATGCAGGTATTCAGTAGTCACAAGATATAAAATCAATGCATAGAAGTCTGTTGCATTTCTATACAGCAACAGTGGGGCAGAAGAAAGAGAAATCAAGGAATTGATCCCATTTACAATTGCACCAAAAACCATAGGATACCTACAAATAAACCTAAGGATCTGTACTCTGAAAACTATAGTACACTTATAAAGGAAATTGAAGAAGACACAAAGAAATGGAAAAAGAAATTCCATGCTCATGGATTGGAAGAACAAATATTGTTAAAATGTCTGCACTATCTAAATCTACCATTTAATGCAATTCTTATCAAAATAACACCAGCGTTTTTCACAGAGCTGGAATAAACAATTTTAAAAGGAAACAATCAACAAACTAAAAGGCAACCTACAGAATGGGAGAAGATATTTGCAAATGATGTATCAGATAAAGAGCTAGTATTCAAAATCTGTAAATAACTTATCAAAATCAACACCTAAAAACCAAAAAATCTCGTCAAGAAATAGGCAAAAGATAATGAATAGATATTTTTCCAAAGAAGACATACAAATGGCTACAGACACATGAAAAATGCTCAGCATCACCTACCATCAAAGAAATACATATCAAAACCACAATAAGATAGTACTTCACACCTGTCAGAATGATTAAAATTAACAACTCAGGAAACAACAGGTATTGGCAAGGATGCAGAGCAAGAGGACCCTCTTATACTGTTGGTGAGAATGCAAAATTGTGCAGCCACTCTGGAAAACAATATGGAGATTCCTCCAAAAGTTGAAAATAGAACTACCTTATGACTCATCAGTTGCACTGCTAGGTATTTATCCAAGGGATAAAAAAATAGTGATTCAAAGGGGCACATGCACTCAACTGTGTATAGAAGAAATGTCCACAGTTGCTGAAATATGGAAAGAGCCCAGATGTCCATCGACAGATGAATGGATAAAGAAGAAGCGGCATATATATATGGCTTAGGCATCAGAAAGAATGAAATCTTGTCATTTGCAGCAATATAGATGGAACTAGGTGTTATGCTAAGCAAAATAAGTCAGTCAGGAAAGAAAAATACCATGTGATTTCACTCATATCGAATCTCATATGGAATTTAAGAAACAAAACAGATGAATACTGGCGAAAGGAGGGAAAAAATAAAATAACATAAAACAGAGTGAGAGGGAGGGGTGTCTGGGTGGCTCAGTGGGTTAAGCTTTGCCTTTGGCTCAGGCCATGATCTCAGGGTCCTGGGATCGAGCCCCACATTGGACTCTCTGCTCAGCAGGGAGCCTGCTTCCCCCTCTCCCTTGGCCTGCCTCTCTGCCTACTTGTGATCTTTTTCTCTCTGTCAATTAAATAAATAAATAAAATCTTGAAAACAACAACAACAACAACAACAGAGCGAGAGGGAGGCCATTAAAGACTTCACTCTAGGGAATAAATTGAGGGTTGCTTGGAGGTGGGTGGGTGGGTGCCTGGGGTAATTGGGCGATGGGCATTAAGAAGAGCATTTGATGTAATGAGCAATGGGTGTTCTATGCAACCAATGAATCACTAAACTCTACCCTGAACTTAAGAATACACTATATGTTAACTAATTTTAATTGAAATAAAAAAATAAAATATTCTATTCTGGAAAGCTTTGTACATATTCAGAAGTACACAGAAGATTACAAAGGACGCATTGCATGCATCACTCAGTTTTAATGAATAATCAACTTGTGGCTAATCTTGTTTCATTTCTAGTCTCACGCATTCCCCCGCTCCCCCATCTCTGCTTGATATTTCATCCATCAATATTTCAGTGTGTATATTTTTCTTAGTATAACCTCCCCAGAACTGATAAACAATAATTCCTTAATATCATCAAACACCCAGTAAGTGCTGTGTTCAAATTTCCCATATTGTCTTATCATCTTTTCTTTTTTAAAAAATATTTATTTATTTATTTGAGAGAGAGAGAGAGAGAGAGAGAGAGTGGGAAAGTGCAGAAGGAGAGAATCTTCAAGCAGACTCCCAGCTGAGCAGGGAACCCAACACAGGGCTTGGTCCCAGGACCCTGAGATCACAACCTGAGCCAAAACCAAGAGTTAGATGCTTAACTGACTGAGCCACCCAGGTTCCCCCATTTTTCTTTTTCTTTTATTTTTTTATGGTTTACTTGCATCGACATTTAAGTAATGTGCATACATTTTGAATGGTTGATGTGTTCTTTAAGTTTTTTTAAATTTATAGTAGGGGATGACAAACTATGGCCCATGGACTGTATGTCTACTCTTGGAAATAGTTTATTTACAATATAGTTGCACCCATTGTCTGTGGCTGCTTTCATGCTCCAACAGCAGAGCTGAATAAACTGCTTGGCCCATAAAGCCTAAAACATGTATTATCTGACAATTTAAAGAAAAGGAAACAAACTACTGATCTGTGGAATTTACCTCAGAATTTATCTGTTGAAGAAACCTATAGCCTAGATTTAGCTATTGCATACTTGCGTTGTCATAGAGCAAGTTCCTTCTTTCTTTGTATTTGCTGTCATTTGGTGATTGAATAGAGTTTCGATCAGACTCAGGTTCATTTCACTTTTAGCAAGACTTTCATAAGTGCTGTTGGTACTGCTATTGAGAGGCATGTAATAGCTGATAATTTCTTTTTGTGATATTGTCAGTTACTGAAGATCCCTGTCTAGATTCAACAGAGGCTGCAAAATGATGATATTATAATTCTATCAGCCCTTCTTCTTAAACTGAAATACTTTTTATAAAGAGAACCTCTCTCATTAACTATTTAGTTACACAGTGATACTAAGTGGTATTAGAAGGACAGGACAATGCTTATTTTCCTTTATTATTATCCAGTTTTTCAAAATAATGAGTTAGTTCCTTAGCATCTTCAAAAAGCTATCAATGAATTGTCTTTCAGTATCATTACAAATTCATGGATATAAATATATTTGACGTGTTTAGAATCATTCAATTACTATAGTTGTACTTATTGATGTTTCAGTTATCACACACTGTCTATGGGAGCTTCTCCAGAGTGTCTCTTGTCTTTTTTATAAGACCAGGTTTCATATGACAACTTTCCTGCTTTCTGGTTATAGTATTCCCTGCTCAGCTGACATCTTGCCCAGAACTGGAATCAGACATTTCTCCAAGGAACCCTGACTCCTTTTATGAGAGATGATAAATGGCACCCACAATTTAGACACGAAGAGTTGCTTACTGCTTAGGTGATTGTTGTTTCTAAGACTGTAGCGAACATATCTAGGAAATATCTATTTTTAAAATAAAATATATCATGAGTCTATATTAGGAATTTCAATTCAAATTAAGGACTATAACGAAGTGATATCAGCATCACGGTGTAATAAGACATTTTGCATTTTGTCCACTCCCTGCTCCAAGAATAATTTGCCATTCACTCATGGACAAAAGTGCCTTTGTGGCAGCTGTGGGATCCAGGAGAATTCTTACCTACCTATGTGTTGGGTAATAGGCATGCAGACCTCAGTACTAGCTACGGACCCTGTCATGAACCTTCCAGCCCCTCTTGGCTACAGTTTGAGAGCACATGTAAAACACTGCTTTAGATAATCACCTATGGATGAAAGAACCTAGAAATCCAGGTTCCTAGAGGAGAAGTTCCAGCACAGCATTGGAGCAAGAAAAAAAATATGGATTTGGTCACATTGGAGAAGATTAGAAGAAGAATTTGACTTCACTTGCATCATCCTTTCCCCAAGGTAGCCCAGTTTAATGCCAAAAGAAACCTCCTTGGTCCATGATTTCTCCCATGGGGGAGAGCCAGATTATGTGGGTAAGCACCAGCTTCCCCTGCTATATGGGACACTGCCAAAGAGGTTAACTTGATCCAGGTTACTGAGTAATGAGCTGCATGACTGAGTGGTGGGAAAAGGCTGGGAGAGTGGCAGATAAGACTTTTGAGGCTCATTAAAGGGATGTGGATCCCACTAACCACATCATGGACTCTATCAAAAAGCCTGCCCATGAGCCACTGGAAACAGTTCACCCTTGGATACCCTACCTGGCCAATGGGCACCCCCAACACTAGTGAAAGTTAGCTTTGGCAGATGGCTAGGGAGCACACACAGTTGGCTCAGATCAGCACTCTAGGAAGAGATCTGTTTAAAAACCAAAACTTGAGCTTTAGCATCCCCTTTGAGAAAGCAAGAGAGGATTGTCAGCATGGCAGATCAAAAGTCATACAAGTTTAGGAATTCAGCCACAAGAGGGAGCAGGAAACATGGAGCAGGTGCATCCATAGAAGGTCTGAGAAAGCCTCAAAAAAATCATGGAGGGCATTGTGAGAAGGAAGGGAAGGGTGAATGGGGGGAAATCGGAGGGGGTGATGAACCAGGAGACACTGTGGACTCTGAGCAACAAACTGAGGGTTTTGGAGGGGAGGAGGGTGGGGGGTTGGGCGACTCTGGTGGTGGGTCTTGAGAAGGGCACGTACTGCATGGAGCACTGGATGTAGTGCATGAACAATTAATCTTGTAACACTGAAAAAATAAAATAAACATATTTGGGGAAAAAAAATCCTTAGCCTGACTGAGGGGAAGATTTCTCTCCTGAATGCAGTTAGTAAAGACTGGAGGAGGTGACTGCTACTTCAAATGTGATGACAGTAATGCAAAACTTCAAGGAATATAAAAAAATGAGGGAAGATTACACCACTAAAGGATCACAATAATCTTCCAGTAACTGACCTCAAAGGCATGGAGATCTTGAGATTTAGCTGGTAAGGAAGGCAAAACAACTGTTTTAAGGAAACACAACAAGCTACAAGACACACAGAAAGACAATTCAACAAAATTAGGAAACAATATACAAACAAAATGAGAAGTTTAACAAAAAGAAGGAAATCATAAAAAACAACCAAACAGAAACACTGGAGCTGAAGAATACAATGAATAAATGAAAAATGGAATAGGAAGTGCCAATAGATGAATCAAGCAGAAGAAAGAATCTGTAAGATAGAAGACAGAATCTTTGAAATCATTCAGTCAAAGGAGTACAAAGGAAAAAAGGATGAAAAAGAGTGAAGAAAGCCTACATGATGTAAATAAAAAAAACAATTTATAAATTATTTAAGTCTCAGAAGTACAAGGGAGGAAGAAGAGATCAGAAAGCATATTTAAAGAAATAATGGCTGGAAATTTCCCAAATCTGGAAAGAGATTTGGCTAGCCAATATATGAAGTTCATAGGTCACTAAACAAAATCAACTTAAAGAGATTCTCCCCAAGATATTATAATAAAGCTGTCAAAAATCAAAGATGAAGAGATAATCTTAAAAGAAGCAAGAGGAAAAAAAGTTTGTAACTCACAAAGGATCCCCCAAAGAGGTATCAGTGGAATCAGCCAAAATCTCACAGGCCAGAAAAGAGTGGGATCATATATTCAAAGTACTGAAAGAAAAAACTTCCAACCAAGACTACTTTATACATGGTAAAGTTATCTTTCAGAAATGAAGGGACGATAAAGACTTTTCTAGACAAACAAAAGCTGAGGGAGTTGATCACTCTGAGACTTGCCTTAAGAGAAATACTGAAAGGAGTTCTTTAAACTGAAATGAAAGGATACTAATGAGTGAAATGAAAAAAAAGTGTGAAAATATAAAACGCACTGGGAAAGGTAGGCTTATGGTCAAATTCAGGATACTCTAATGATGAAATATGGTAGAGTCTTAACTACTCAACTCCAGTATAAAGATTAAATGACAAAAAAAAAGATTAAATGACAAGAGTATTAAAATAACTATACCTACAATAATTTTTAATGAATACACAATATAAAAAGAGATATCATGACATCAAAAACACAAAAGAGGGGAGTAAAAAGGTAGACTTTTTGCATATGATTGAGGTTTTTTCAGCATAAAATAAACTGTTAAAAATATAAGGTGATTTATTACATCTATCTTTGGGGTTAAATACCCAGTAGTGCAATTGCTGGCTCATAGGGTAGCTCTATTTTTAACATTTTGAGGATCCTCTTCCATACTGTTTTCCAAAGTGGCCGCACCAAGTTGCATTCCCACCAACAGTGTAAGAGGGTTCCCCTTTCTCCACATCTACAACATTTGTTGTTTCCTGCCTTGTTAATTTTGCCATTCTAATTGGTGTCAAGTGGTATCTCAATGTGGTTTTGATTTGAGTTTCCCTGATAGCTAATGATGATGAACATTTTTTTCATGTCTGTTAGCCATTTGCATGTCTTCTTTGGAGAAGTGTCTGTTCGTGTCTTCTGCCCAGACACGATTTGACTTGATTATTTGTTTTTTGGGTGTTGACTTTGAGAAGTTCTTTATAGCAGCAATGTCCACAATAGCCAAACTGTGGAAGATGCCAAGATGCCCTTCAACAGATGAATGGATAAAGAAGATGTGGTCCATATATACAATGGAATATTACTCAGCCATCATTTGCATTGACATGGTGGAACTGGAGGGCATTATGCTAAGTGAAATAAGTCAAGCAGAGAAAGACAATTATCATATGGTTTCATTTATATGTGGAACATAAGGAATAGCATGGAGGACATTAGGAGAATGAAGGGGAAAGTGAAAGGGGGGAAATTGGAGGGGAGAGGAACCATGAAAGACTATGGACTCTGAGAAACAAACTGAGGATTTTAGAGGCGAGAGGGATGGGAGGATGGGTTATCCTGGTGATGGGTATTAAGGAGGACACATATTGCAACTGGTTGTTATATGCAAACAATGAATCATGGAAAATTATATCCAAAACTAATAAAGTACTGTATGGTGACTAACATAACAATTAAAAAGAAGAAAAACTTACCTTTTACCTTATTAAAATTAAACCCTGATCTTCCAACATTAGACATGGAAGGACAATCTCTGGTGAAGAGGCATAGCCAGCTACTGTTATTCTACATATGTGTATGATGCTTACAGCTTTTACTTAATATAAAATTAATAGATACTTACTGTATAAAAAAAGGTGTTTTTTTAAAAGATTTTATTTATTTATTTGACAGAGAGAGACATCACAAGTAGACAGAGAGGCAGGCAGAAAGAGGGGGGAGTGGGCTTCCCCCTTAGCAGAGTTCCTGATGCGGGGCTCGATCCCAGGACCCTGAGATCATGACCTGAGCCGAAGGCAGAAGCTTTAACTCACTGAGCCACCCAGGCGCCCAAAAAGGTGTTTTATATAAGCCTCATGGCAACCAGAAACCAAAAAATTACAGTAAATTCAGAAAACATAAAGAGAAGGGAATCCAAGCATACCACTACATAATATCAATCCATAAAGGAAGGCCACAAAAGAGGAAGAAAGGAGAAAGGGAGCTAAAAAACAGCCAGAAAATTATAAGATGACATTAGTAAGTCCTTACTTATCAACAATGACTCTAAGTGTAAATGGGTTACATTCTCCCATCAAAAGGTACAGAGTGGCTGGATGGATAAAAATCAGTACCCAACTATCTGCTGCTTATAAGAGATTCACTTCAGTTGCAAGGATACACATAGGTTACAAGTGAAGGGATGGAAAAAGATATACTGTGGAAGTGGAAATCAAAAGAGAACAGAGTAGCTATAACTATATCAAATAAAATAGACTTTATGCCAAAGTAACAAAAGACAAGGAAGGTCATTATATAATGGTAAAGGAGTCAACTAATCAAGAAGATATAAAAGTACTTAATACATATGCACCCAACACAGGAGCCACTAAATGCATGAAACATATACTAACAAATTAGAGGGGAGAAACGACAACAATAGAATAAGAGTAGGAGACTTCAATTCCCCACTTTCAACAGTAGATAGATCATCCAGACAGAATATCAACAAGGAAAACTAGACTTGAATCATACTTTAGATGTAGTTGACCTAGCAGTCATACACAGAACATTCCATCCAACAGCAGTAGAATGCACATTCTTCTCAAGCACACATAAACATTCTCTAGGATAGATCACATGATAGGTCACAAAACAAATATTAACAAAATTAATAAGATTAAGATAATACCAATTATCTTTTCTGACACCAATGATATGAAACTAGAAATCAACAATAGAAGAGAAGCTGGAGAATTCACAAATATTTAGAAATGAAACAGCACAGTCCTGAGCAACCAATGGGTTAAAGAAGAAACATAAAAGAAATGAAAAAGAATCTTGAAACAAATGAAAATTGAAACACAACATATTAGAACCTATGGGATGAAACAAAAAACAATCTTAAGAGAACATTTTATAGTGATAAATGCCTACATTAAGAAAAAGAAGAGATCTGAAATAAACAACCTAGCTTTATACCCAAAGGAACTAGAAAAAGAAGAACTATTAAGTCCAAAGTTAATAGGAGGAAGGAAATAAAAATCAGAGTGGAAATAAATAAAACAGACATCAGAAAAACAATAGAAAGACCAATGAAACTGAGAGCTAGTTTTTGGAAAAGATAAACAAAATTGACAAAGTGTTAGCTAGACTTACCAAAAAAAAAAAAAAAAGTGAGAGAGAGAGAACTCAAATAAATTGAATCAGATATGAAAGAGAAGACATTGCAACTGATATCACAGAAATACAAAAAATTGCACAAGACCATATAAACAGTTATATGCCAACAAATTGGAGAACATATGAAAAAAAGTAGATAAACTGCTAGAGACATAAAACCTACCAAGACTAAGTCATGGAGAAATAGAAAAATCTGAACAGTTCAGTAATGAGTAAGGGGATAGGTCAGTAATCAAAAACTTTGCAACAGAGAACAGTCGAGGACCAGCTGGTTTCACCTGTGAATTCTACCAGACACTTAAGGAAGAATTACCACCAATCTCTGGAAAACTTCCAAAAGTCTAAAGAAGAGGATATACTTCCAAACTCATTTTATAAGGCCAGGATCACCCTGATCCAAAATTCAGATAAAGATCCTGCAAGAAAACCAGAGGTCAACATTCCTGATAAATATAGATGCAACAATTTTCAACAAAATATTAGCAAACTAAATTCAGTAGTTCATTAAATGATCATACAACATGATCATGTGGGATTTATCTCTGAGATGCAAGGATTGCTCAACACATGCAAATCAATAAATGTGATACACTCCATTAACAGAATGGAAGATAAAAATCATATGATAATCTCAATAGAGGCAGAAAAACATTTGACAAAATATAACATCCTTTCATAGTAAAAACTTCCAAGAAATAGCATATAGAAAGACTGTATCTCAACATAATAAAGATCATATATGATAAATCCCATAGCTAACATTATACTCAACACTGAAGGGCTAAAACTCTCCTTCCAGGATCAGAAACAAGGCAAGTGTGTCCATTCTCACCACTTCTATTCAGCATAATGCTGGAAATCTTAGTTCAATCATGCAAGAAAAAGGAATAAAAGGTATCTAAATCATAAAGGGAAAAGTGGCATTATTTGCAGAAGATATGATTATATATATAGAAAATGCTAGGTACCACCAAAAAATTGTGGCTACATAATTCTCCCCTAGAAGGCTGGTCTCACCTTCCCACAAACTCAGTGCTCCAAAGGAAGCCCCAGACTTGAGGGGTGTCAGCTGATGGGATAAAAAAGGCAACTCAGAGGAATGAGGTCAACTGAGGACTCGTAGACAGAGGACCCTCCTCAATTCTTGGTGCTATGAGCAAACATACCGTTCATTCAGACTATAGGTCACCGCTGAGCTCTTATATGATGAGTACAGCACAGCTGATCAAGTGGGCTTTTAATAATGACAAATGGCCCCTCCAATCCTGTCCTTGACCCATGTCTTGGAAACAACCAGAGGCAGTGTATGAGACTGATGCCTCCCAGTGGGAGTTTGAAGGAACCAGCTCGCTGGGAGGTTGATCCCATAACTTACTGTACAGGCACAGGTGGCATTTCACGCTATTTGCCCATTATCCCTTGCCTGGAAGGTAGCAGAAATCTCCTTACTGGTTTAGAGATGTGAACACTAGTGCCACCAGTTGCTACCATGAGGACTGTGGCTAATTAATGATCCCCTTTCCCTCTGACCCTCAGGCTTCTCATACTTTTGGCAGGCACAGTTCTTCAGGCAGAATCATAGACAATTCAGATTCGGAAATGGGATACAATCTGTTTTACACCCTAGTCTCATAGAGTTTTCTGAGATCTCCCTATTTCCCTTCAGCGCTTCTCACTGCTTAAAGGGTAACTTTTCTGCATGGAACACAAGGCCTTTTGAGATGTGTCCATTCACAGTTTCATCTATCTCTTGCCATTTCCCCTCCAGTCACAGTCTGTGACACAGCAATACTGAGATCCTTCTCTTTCTTATTTTAAGGCTTCCATACCTTTGCAAATGCTCTTCCTTCTGACTGGCATATGCAACACCCCAACCTTACACACACACACACACACACACACACCCCTTTCTGCCTAGTAAATTCCTATTCCACCTTTGAGCCTCAGCAACATATGGTATCATCTTGGACCACCCTAAGCTAACCTGGGTTCTTCTCTTGGACCCCTCATTTTGGCTATTTACCTGACTGTGATAGCAGGGTGTTGTTAAGTACCGAGGGCAGAGGGCATGGTCCTTCCTTCTTCCATACTGGATCTCCAATATCCAGGCCAAAGGCCCTCCAAACATGCTTGCAGACTGACTGCATCATTTTTTTTTGCTTAAGTGAGTTAGTAATATGTAGCAGCTTCCCCTTTCCTGCCCAATCAAATTTTTTTAAGTTGATTTTGGTTTGCACAGCTACTTTTTATCTTAAAAAATGTTTACCTTTATATGACTCCAATTCTGAGCCACAATATCAGAGGATCTTCCACCGGGAGATGTCGTTCTCTTGGCCCTCCCTCTTCAACACAGTTAATTACAGTTCACATTACTGAGTGCACTGGGCTGGGAGCCCCTTAGGAATGTGCACATCAGCAAAGCAAAGTGGAAGAACACAAAAAGGTGAGGGGTATGGGATAGCCCAGGTGGAGACAACCATTGAGAAAGACTGTCATGGACATACGTGGTTGGCTTTTCAGAGAGGAAAATTTCATTTCGAGTAGCCAAGATGGGGCAGCCTCTTGAATAAAGCCAATAAAATAGGCCAATGATGGTACCTGGGGTTACAATCCACCCTAATGGAAGGGAAATAAGATCTACTTCATTGATTAGCATCCCAAAAGGAAACTCCTCACATGTGGTTGTAATGGATCTCAGTTTGATTTCAAGAGTATTTAAACATTCTCCCCTATCTAAAGAGAGTATGTGTCTTCCTAAATGGGGCCAGGCCAGAGGAGGCATCTTGGAAGTTTGATCCTGAACAGGATTTTTTATTTTTGGCCATATTATTTTAAACATGTCTAGTGTAATGGCAGAGCTGTCTCCAGTGGGAGCAGGACAGTAGGGAGAGCAGCGAGTGTTTCATTACATATTTCTAGACTCACCGGCCAGAGCCGATCAGGCCTTCTCCTTCTCTAACTCTTGCTTAGGATCCAAAGTTGCCAGTCCACTTGTTCGTTCCCACCCAAGAATGATCCCACTCAAGGTTTCTTTCTTTCTTTTTTTTTTTTTTAAAGATTTTATTTATTTATTTGACACAGAGAGAGATCACAAGTAGGCAGAGAGGCAGGCAGAGAGAAAGGGGGAAGCAGGCTCCCTGCTGAGCAGAGAGCCCGATGTGGGGCTTGATCCCAGGACCCTGAGATCATGATCTGAGCCAAAGGCGGAGGCTCTAACCCACTGAGCCACCCAGGCGCCCCTCACTCAAGCTTTCTAATCATGCAAACCTGAAAAAGTTACAGCAGTGAATTCTTCTGGTAAATCAGATATGGCATGTGTTCAAGTTTGGGCTTCAGAACTAGCTTGACTGAAGAGAAAGAACACTCTGGTTACACACACCTGGGATATCCAGCCTTGGAACACTTTTCTCATTTTAATTAAAAAAGTGACTATTCTGGAGCCTACCTGAGTTTCTTGTGTGTTTAAGTCCTGGGTCAGTGACAGCAACTGGACAGTCTTCAGGCAGAGTCCCATTTGACTCCTCTGACCTCTGCCCTCTGCCCTCCCACTTCCAATTTCATCTTGTCCACTCTGTTGAATGCCCCACAGGCAACTATGTGGGTTTGCTGTGGGCAGATCCCATTCACAGCTGGTGGGCTAATGTGAGAATTTTACTAAACACATTCTTCTCTCAGTTGCTTTCGTCCGCTCCCCCATTTCTTGGGTGTACTCTTTGGGGCATTATTATAGTTATCTAAGTCAGCAGCTGTTGTCCCCAGTTGTGGAAAAGTTTTCATAGGCCAGATGTAAATATTAATGGAACAGCCTGCCAATATGACTGGTAAGTTATTGGGAGTTACCTTTCTGTGTGAGCTGCACCAAGAAAGGATGCCATATGTAAAATTCCAAACTATATATATGTCAAATCTAAGGGGCCCAGGATTACACTTAAGAGATAACTCCCCATAAACAACTCTAAGTACTTTAGTTCTCAAATTTCAACTCAACTGGTAAGTATACTTAGTCGCCATTATTTTCCTTAACTTTGCAAGTTCCACAAGAATTCTGAAGGATTATACTAGGGACATGTGAGATGTTAATTTCCAGTTAATACTCTTCCTAAATGCAATTTGGCTGTTTATTTGAGGATTTTTTTTTCCTCTGGGTCGCAACAAAAGTAAGGCCTAGGTACACGGAAAGAACATCTTGGTAGAGCAGCTAAGCCCAAGATTCATGGTTATTGTGAAAGCATGAGAGTTGTTTTGGCTTTAAGAAGGGAGTGGACACTTTATAAAAAACTCATGCGTTTGGCCTACCACTCAAAAATATTTTAAAAAATATTTTGTTTATT
The DNA here is from genome assembly GCA_028533885.1 of Nasua narica. Classification (NCBI taxonomy): domain Eukaryota; kingdom Metazoa; phylum Chordata; class Mammalia; order Carnivora; family Procyonidae; genus Nasua; species Nasua narica. The sequence continues at coordinate 18,328,519 of CM052797.1, forward strand.
TATTTGAGAGAGAGAGAGAGAGAGAAAGTGAGAGAGAGCAGGTCAGAGGGGAGAAGCAGACCCCCCGAGGAGCTGGGAGCCCAATGCGGGACTCGATCCCAGAACTCCAGGATCATGACCTGAGTCAAAGTCAGTTGCTTAACCAACTGAGCCACCCAGGCACCCCACTCAAAAATCTTTTAAACTAACTTTTAATATATTTAAAGTGGCCAGACAGTGTTTGTAGTGTTTGCCGTCTGATTGTTAGCTATTAGTTCTATTTTCCGAATAGTTTTTGTGGTCTATTAAAGTAATATTTTGTTTGAGAAGTTAATTAGCCACATCATAAAATGGGTTATTAAAACATCCCTTTGGTGATTAGTTAAAACTCTTTTGAGTGCATACAGCAACATGAAGTGCTGTTATACTCTAGGACAGTGGGCATGAAGATAAATTGTAGAAATTTTTGCAGAAAGAACTGGTGCTAAGTGACACATTTGGGTTCAAATGCTGGTTCTGCTATGTTTTGGATGTATAACTTCAGGGAATTTTCTTAGCTTCAGCTTTCTTGCCTATAAAATGGGAAATATAACACTTTCAATTCACTGTGTGGATTAAATGAGACGTCACATTTAAAGAACCTAGCGTCTGGCATATAACAACACAACATAAACGCTAATTGCTATTGTCAATGTTATTGTCTTTGATTTTAAGAACTTCTAATTTAATGAGAAAATACATATGTGATGAATTATAAAATAAAACAAAATCAAATATACGTGACAAAAGAAGTCTACAAAGCTGTGAGGAACGGCAAAGAATGACCAATTAATTCCAATTCTTGCTGGTAACTTCTTTCTCCAGATAGCTATATCGTTAGTCTCTCATGCCTCAAATCTTTGCTCAGACACCATTGCTATTAATGAGTCCTTCTCTGACAACCCTAATTAAAAATTGTATCCACATCTACACCCCCATTCCCCTCCCTTTCTCCATAGCGCTAACCACGAAAATACTATATAATTGATTCATGCTATTTATTGTGTGTGTCCACGAGGATGAGGATTTTCATCCGGTCGCTTATTGCTGTGTTCAGGAGCCAGGTCATCCCACTGAGAGACTGGCATGTACTGGGTATTAGAGGGACACCAAAGGGGCACCTGAGTGGCTCAGTCGTTCAGCGTCTTCCTTTGGCTCAGGTCATGATCCCAGAGTCCTGGGATGGAGCCCCTCATCGGGCTCCCTGCTCAGCGGGAAGCCTGCTTCTCCCTCTTCCACTCCCCCTGCTTGTATTTCCGCTCTCTCTCTGTCAAATAAATAAATAAAATCTTTTTAAAAAAATAGAGGGACACCAAGCAAAACCTACTGTGTCATGGTACTCATACAGCAACCTGGAAGAGGAGTAGAATCTCCAGAGTGAGACAGAGAGTGTGTAGAGGGAGCAGGCAGCACACAACCTGAGCTTGACCTGAAGCACAGGGGAGGATGCTGTGTCTGGTGAAAAGGATGGTGAAGAAATGCACCAGAGATGCGACGGAAGGGACAGAATAGGGCACAGGCTGAAAGGAACTGAGTGCCACGTAGAGGACTTTATTCTACAGGTGACAGGGGATATCAAAGGATTTGGGGAAACAGAATCATTCAACCCGAAGTTATTTCAGAAAGACCACTTTGTCAACGTGTAGTAGGCAGATGTGAAGGGATGAGACAGCCAGGTAAGGATGTACCCCTTCACCAGAGGCAAATCAGTGTACATTTTCTCTGTTCTTCAGTCCTTCTATTCTGCTGTCCCTATCCTGTCTTTTTTTTTTTTGGCCAGGATCTTTATCAGCCTATGTTATTTTTTCTTATCATTCTCTGTCCTCTGCTTTGTTGTGATTCCCATCACTGTATATGTGTTTTAAACTTTTTATTTTGAAATAAGTAACTATAAACACTCATAAGAAGTTTAAAAAGCAGTGCAGAGAGGGGCCCATGGACCTTTTCACCCAGCTTCTGCCATCACCGTGTGGTTTTGCCCTTAGAAAGATCAACAGGAAAAGATTTCATTCTTTGAAACACTGGCTTTTGGAAAAAATCTTAACCCAAGTAACTCTCATAATGGAAAGAGCCCAACATACATACCATAGTCTCCCCACTGGTAAAGACAGGGGACAGGTTCTATCCTAGGTGAGCTGGAGCAAGGACACTGCACTCTATCGCTCCTGGTGAAAGCAGGAGGACATCAGGATAGAATGCATGGAGCAGCTCCTGGGGGACTCAGAGGAATATGCGAGAGCAGGTAGGTGGGCGAAGAAGACCAAAATTCAAAGTACCCCAGAACTGCTGGTGAGTTGACCACTTTTTCTTCCAGTCTCCCCCATGTGAACTCAGTGCAGCTCCAAATCAAGAAATGGGCATTAACTCCAGGAAAAGCCCTCTGTCTCTGGCCCCAGAAGCAGAAAAGTGGTCTCTAACATTCAGAGAGTGTGTAGAAACCCCTCATTTGTCTTTTTTTTCTTCAAAAAATTTTCTCAGCTCTCTAGTACCCCAGACCTGAAGCAATTTTGTGGCAGCAAAGAGGGATGGCAGGAAATAAAAACTGGGAGACAGGGAAATCTTCCTCTTCAGTCATGGTATTTATGATCCCCAGAGGTAAATCCCATGACTTTTTTCTCTTTTTGGGTTTTGATTGCTTAGTTCAGACATAAGCACAGTCAAGTCAAGTGTGTAGGAATGTGGAAATAAACAAAGCCTGGGGATCCAGCACTCTTGAGGAGATGACAGTGAAGCAGAAACTTGGGAAAGCAACCCCTTAAAGTTGTTTATGAATTTTTGGGTTTACCCCTGAGCTGTACATGTATGAATCTGATCCCAAACAGATTCTGGAGGCTTTGAGTAGTGAAATATGGGACAGACTACTGCCCAGGTCCCAAACTGGCCACTAGATGGTACACATATCAGACAGATCCAAATAGAGTTAACCTTGGACCCACAATGCACAGAAGTCTTGGGGAACCTGGAACTTCTGGTCTGAACCCAACTGGGGCAATTGCCTTCTAAAACAAAAATAACATGTGCCATAAATTTAAACAATCTCAAAACATAATCTCCAAAATGTTTAGGAATACAATCTAAATTTACTCAGCGTACAAAAAAAAAAAAAAAAAACCCCAAACAACCCCTGACCCCAAATCAGACATTTCAATAGCAATACTGAAATGCTACTGAAATTACCTGACAAAGGCTTCAGAGCAGTTATAAATATTTTACAACAGAAGAGGACACTCTTGAAAAATAGAAAGTCTCAGCAAAGAAACAGAAAAAAAATAAAGAAGAATCAAGTGAAAATGTTAGAAATAAAAAAATTCAACAACCAAAATAAAAATGGATTTTGGATGGATTCAGTAACAAAACAGAGCTGACAAAAGAAATAGTAAATTTATAAATAATCAATAGAAATGATCTAATTGGAACAATAATAATAAAAGACTGAGAAAGTGGAGAGAACTGTAATGATCATGGGGCACCTGGGTGGTACAGCTGGTTAAGCATTGGACTCTTGGTTTTAGCTCAGGTCATAATCTCAGGGTTGTGAGATTGAGCCCTAATCCGGGCTCTGCACTCTATGCAGTCTGATTTTTCTCTCTCTGCCCCTCCCTCTTCTCTCTCTCTAAAGTAAATAAGTATATATTTTTAAAGAACTGTAGTGATCTGAGGACAATAATAAATTCTAAGACTCATATGATCTGAGTCCCAGAAAAAGAAGAGAAAAACATGGAGTAGAAAAATCTTTAAATAATGGATGACAGCCTGGTTTATTATTAGAAGGCAATCAATAGAATCTGTTTTACTAGAAGTTCATTAATTTTTTAAAAATATTTTATTTATTTATTTGACAGAGAGAAAGAGATCACAAGTAGGCAGAGAGGCAGGCAGAGGGAAGGGGGAAGCAGGCGCCCTGCTGAGGAGAGAGCCCACTGCAGGGCTCGATCCCAGGACTCTGAGATCACTACCTGAGCCAAAGGCAGAAGCTTAACCCACTGAGCCACTCATGCACCCCTTTACTAGCAGTTTAAAGAAGGAAAAAAAAAACCCACTTAATCATATCAATTGACATGGAAAATGCATTTGAAAAACTTAACACATATTCATTATAAATCTCTCAACAAAATAGGAAAAGACTTTCCTCTACCTTATAAAGAACATCTGCAAACATCTACAGCTATTCTGCATAATGTTGAAAGACTGATGGGGGAATGCTTTCAACCTAAGATCAAGAACAAGGCAAGGATGCTGTCTTTCACCACTACCAATCAACTTCTTCCTGGAAGTCCTAGACAGTGCAATAAGTGAAGAGAAAGAAATACAAGACACCCACATTGGAAAGGAAGAAATAAAACTATCTCTATTCAGAGACAACATGAATGTCTATGTAGAAAATCCAAAGGAATACACACACACACACACGCACGCACATGCATGCACATGTGTGCACACATGCATGAGGGTGTACACATATGCTTTAGGGCAAATAATTGAGTTTAGCAAAATTGTAGGATACAAAGGCAACACACAAAAATCAATTATATTTCTTGATACTAACAATGAACAATTAGAAACTGAAATTTTAAAAAATGGTATCATTTATAATAGCTCAAAAAAACCCTATATATAAATCTAGAAAACATATATAGGCTCTATATGCTAAAAACTACAAAATGCTGATGAAATAATTCAGACATCCTACATAAATGGAAAGTATGCCTACACTGACTTCATGGATTGTAAGGCAAAACGTAGGATTGATTTACAGATTTAACATAATTCCAATCGAAATCCCTGTAGGAAATTTTATAGAGAGACAGAAGTTGATCCTCAAATTTATATGGAAAGGCAAAGGAAAGAGAATAGTTGACACACTTTTGAAAAAGAAATACAAGGTTGGAAGAATCATGCTGAGTTTGACTCACCATGAAGAGACAAGACAGAGAAATACTGGCAGAGGAACAGATGTATTGATCAACGGAACAGAATCAAAATCAAGAAGAAGCTTCCCACAGATACGTTTAGTTGGTTTTTGACAAATGTGCAAAGCAATTCAATGGAGGAAGGATAATGTCTTCAACAAACGTTGTTGAAACAATTTGGTTCCCATATGTATACAAATGAATTCTGCTCCAGATGTTCTACAAAAATCCATTCAAAATGAGTCAGAGATCTAAGGTATAAAATTTTCGAGAGACCACCCTGGAGAAAATCTTCACGACGTAGGGTCATGCAAAGACTCTTAAACATGTCACCCGAAATATGACCCATACAAGAAAAAAAATGATGAATTGGACTTCATCAAGATTAAGAACTTCTGCTCTGCAAAGGGCACTGGCAAGAGGATAAGAAGTCAAGACACAGACTGGAGGAGAATATTTGTAGATCCCATTTCTGACAAACGATTTATCCTCAAAATAAATAATAGACTCTTCAAAATTCTACTACAAGAAATCAAATAACTCCATTTAGAAATAGGCAAAATAATTGAGTGAACATTTCACCAAAGAAGATATCGACGGAGAATAATAACAAAACATTTAACATCATTAGTCAGTGGGGAGATGAAAACCAAAGTGATGGAGAAATACCATTCCACCCCTAGGAGAATGGAGAAAATAACAAAAATAAAGAAAATACCGAGTGTTGATGGGGATGGTGGAGCTGCTGGATCTCTCCCACATTGTTGGTGGAGATGCAAAATGGTTCAGCACTCTGTAAAACAGTCTGGCAGTTTCTTATAAAGTGAAACATACAGTTACCGTATAAACCAGGGAATCTGACTCCTGTGTGTGCACTGTGGAAAAATTTGAATGATGTTCACAGACACCCCAGTTGTCAAATACACATTTGAGAGCAGCTCTAGTCGTCCCTGCCCCAAACCGGCAGCAACTGAAATGCCCTTGCGAAGGTAACCGGGCAAACCAACTCTGGTCCATCTCGAGGATGGATAGCACGTAGCAATAGAAAGGAGCAAACTGTTGACAGGTACACATTGGATGAATCTTAAAATAATGATGCTGAGTGAACAGAAGCCGGTTTCAAAAGGTTAGGTTCTGCATGACTCCATTTAGATGGCATTCTTGAAAGAGACAAAGCAAATGTGACCGGAGAAAGAACTGTGTTCGAAGACAGGGTGGGAGGGGGCAGGGTGATCCCACACAGCAGGAGGGCAGATGGGGGGGTGGGGGACCAGGTGGTTTTGTGTCTGAGAGTGGTAGTAATAACACAAACCTATGCATCATTCTTAGAACTAAACCCCCCAAAGGTCAGTTTTTTGGTATGTTCATTTAAAAAATAAAATTAAGGAAGAAAAGAGCAGACAACTCTCGTTTCCTACTTACGGCTATCCAGATATTCAGAGCAACGTCAGTGCCAGTTACAAAGACTGCAGTGACAAACGGGATCCTCACTGACTGCTTTTGCAGCCTCTACTCCCCGCAGGTCACTCCAGCAAGCATTTGACATCACAGCTTCTAATGTGCATAATCACCCTGGAAGGTGGGTTAGGGTTAAGCTCGACATACAGGAAAAACTGAGGTTAAGGGAAGAAAATAATCTGCCCTGTGTGGCAGAGCTTTAATAAGTGGCTGGGTCTGGAATTGGCCCCAGCTCTCCCACCAACGTCACTCTGCACCTGCCTCTCTGCAGCTGCTCAATTCAGGGAGGAAGAGCAGTGGGATTGTCAGGGAGGGGATCGACAATCGGGGGAGAGGGGTGAGAGTCACACTTTGATTTATGTCCACCACAAACATTCGCTACCCATTTTTATTCTGGACGTTGAGTTTCTCTGAAATTCTGAGAGCTTCAGGGAAAGTTAAAAATGACACTGTGGCTACCACCCTACTGGCATTTTCTCAGAACCCTCGAAGAGGTGGTTCTTAATTTTCAATGGGATTTGAGTAGTTACTTCCTATAGTAATCCACATTGCCCCCTAAGTGAATTAAGGGATAATTGTGACTTAGAATACTTAACCAAGAATTAGCTAATTCCATAAACAGCAGTTTATACACTGGAAACCAAGAGAAATCATTTAAAAATTCTCTTACACATGTTTGTTTGTTTTGAGAAGTTATGACGGGCTCTTCCCACCTCTTAACTCTACCCTACCACACACACACACACACACACACACACACACAAAGATTTTAAAAATACACAAAGTAAATCCATTTTGGAGCCCGAGACAGAAATTGCACATTTTCCATGGAACAAATGGTATCTACCCTTAAGATTTAAGGAGGAATTTGGCCTTCTTGCATATGAATTATTACCGTCTATTTATTGGCTACAGTGTGGTTTTTCTTCGCCAAAAACTTTGGCCTAAAGTATTTTTGTTTCAGCCACGATAGAGATAAGAAATGTTCAGGTCTCCAACAAAAGTGTCCTCTTCAAATTTCTATTATTTCTGCTGTTATAGATTTATTTTAAAAAAGTAATTTCTGATAAATTTTGACTATCTTTAAGCTTTAATGCAAAGCAAAGCCGAGCCAATAATGCCTTCTGCACTTTCACTGTAGAGAGCTGAACAATCGATTCCATGCTCAAAATAAAACCAAGAATAACAAAAATTATTTCATCATCAACATTTTTTTTTTTACTCTTTACAAGCCCAGTATCACCACCATCAGGTAACAAAAACCTTTTTATCTTTTTTTTCACCCATTAGAAGGTCATTACGCCCATGAGAGTGGCATGGGGATAACAAGGTCAGCTTACCTTCCAGCAGGTCTCTGGCCAGACCAGGTTCTGCCCCCGTGGACCGAACAAAGTCTGACAGGACTGCGTCCATATCAAGAGTCATAGGATCATGTAGAAGGGCTGCCCAACACTCAGCCGAGGTGGGGTTTGGAAGCAGGCTAGAAACCATCCATCTGCAAGAAAGGACAGAGAAGCCACAGTGCCATAAGAGGGGATGTAAGTGGCAAAAGTCCCCGTGAGTGAGTACGCACGCAGATAATGGAGAGCCGAAACCATTTCTGCCCATGTGGGATAACCACCACGTTCTTCAAGTAAGATACTGAATAAAAATGAAACCCAAGTATCACCCCTCTGGGAGTGCCAAATGAGCCCAGGAGGTGTTACCGACTGCAGTGCTTCCGACCTTACATTTTGTCCATTCCGATGACAGCGGACTGAAAAGAAGACATTCTAGCAACTGCAGTACTAGATATTTATCTGAAGGATACAAACATAGTGATTCAAAGGGGAACTGAACACCAATGTGTACAGCAGCAATGTCCACAATAGCCAAACTGTGGAAAGAGCCCAGATGTCCTTTGACAGATGAATGGAGAAAGAATATGTAGTATATCTACAATGGAATATTACTCAGCCATCAAAAAGAAGGGAATCTTACATTTGCAATGATGTGGATGGAACTGCTATGTTAAGTGAAATAAATCAATCAGACAATGACAAATACCATGTGATCTCACTCATATGTGGAATTTAAGAAACAAGACAGATGAATATAAGGGAAGGGAAGGAAAAACAAAATAAGATGAAATCATTTTATTTCAGATGAAATCAGAGAGGGAGATAAACCATGAGAGACTCTTAACTATAGGGAACAAACTGGGACTCACTGGAGGGGTGGTGGGTGGGGGGCTGGGGTAACTGGGTGATGGGCATTGAGAAGGGCCTTGATGCAATGAATTATGGGTATTATATGCAACTGATGAATCCCTGGATCCTACTTTTGAAATTAATAATATAGCATATGTAATTAAATTGAATTTAAGTTAAAAAATTAAAAAAAAAGAAGATAGACTAGATTGTTTTTAAAGAAGCAAACACCTACGTACACATTAATTAATTTGGGGTTATTAGACTTCAAACCTTCTTCCAAGTTAACGAAGCACACAACACCTCCACAACGTAATTGTGTTGCCCACTACATCCCAATTATGGCTTTATCAGTGAGCCAACCCTCTCCCTCGGCTCTCACCCTGCACTTGGCTCTTAGGAAAGAATCCATACAATCCAGAGTCGACTGAAGTACCAAACCTACACTGTCCGTCATCTCTCCAAGAATTGTCATAGTCACAGGAACAATCCAACAAAATTCACAAGGATGCGAGATTTCCCAGGTGGAACAGTCCTGGTTAGAAAGATATAAGAGGGATCCTGCTGCTGGACCACAGAATGCACCCATCAACTTTGCTGGAGGAAAGCAGCCAGATCCTGGCCTAGGAGGCTCACACCTGGGAACCAGTGCTGGGCAACTGGTAGATACTTGGTCATGGCTGATAAAATGGAAATGCCTCCCTGGGTTTTCATACGTAAAGCATGGGCAAACAATGGCCCATGGGCCAAGTGGGGAGCTGCCATCGTGTTTGTACATAAAGTGGTACTGGAACACAGTCACATCCACTCATTCACATGTTGTTTCTGGTGCTTTGGTGCACAGCTGTGCAGAGCAGTTAAAACAGAGACCACAAGGCCCACTACACTAAAAACATGTACGGGCTGGACCATTACGGGAAGTTTGCTGAGCCCACTGTAGATTTTATTATTCCACGGATCTGAAAGCCCACGCAAAATGTTACACCGATTGCTATGGATTCCCACATAGGCCATCTGGGGTCCTATTCTAGGTGCCTTATTTCCTTCAAGGTAATTGTGTCTAGTATCTGCATATAGGATAAAGCTATTTTCCAGAGGTTTCATTTTTCAGGGAGAAGGACTTTCCAACAGGAACTGATCCCAAGAAAGGAGAGGAGAAGTCATAGGGGAGGAAATGGCTGGTTCCCACATGACAAGTCTCCTCTTCGGGAGCCCTCTAATGGAATTTTTGGGGTTGAAGCACTGGAGAGGAACTCGGTCCAGACAGCTTAGAACAGTAACTGGAGGGTGAAGATAAACTAGGGTCCCACTTGCTGCTTTAAAGGTTTCTGGAATTTAACCTTCAGTACTTGGTGCCTGAATTCTGAGCCAAATATTGGCACCTGTGGTCTGACTCCAGGGTAGAGAATTTTTGGTGAAAGATGTTGTCCTACCTGCAGAACAGTGTACTGTCTTTCACAAGGGCTAATGCCCTCTACTTTTTGCAGAGGTAAATGAGTCCCATCACAGAGGTCCAGGGTGAGTAGCTGTTCTCCTAATCCAAGTGATACAGTGCTGATCTATTTTATCATCTTGCATGTTAAAAAACCAAAAACAAAAAAACAGCCTTCTGAGTAAGAACTGACTGTAACAGAGCACTGTGGGGTAGGTTTAAGTCCCATGCTATGAGTGTCCCTGTTCCTTCTTCCCAGGTAACTACTCAGATGCTCTTCTTAAGGGGACGGATTCTCTGACAGCTGCTCCTACTTCAGAGTCAGGTTTGCTGGCCTACTCTGACCCGCCACTCTGACGAGCTGGGACACGCTGTCTAACCTCTTGGAGCCCCTCTGTGCATTTATAAGCCTGGCAAAAATAAGCCTATCTAAGGTTCTAGACCATGGGGATGGGGGATCAGGGAGGGATGCATGCAACCTCAGAACTCTTCACTATTTTTATGCCATCTTGCACGTGGCTCTTACTTGGGTGGAATTTTTGGTTGGTGTTGCCAGAAAGTAAGAAAATTATTTGACCTGATGTATATGGCACCACTTAGGAGATTGCCTTCTTCCTTCTTTCCGTGAACCAGAGCCTCGATGGGGAGGGCTCTTCTCTTGTCACTCTTCCACCTGGGGGACAAATCAGAGAATAAGAACACGTGATTCTCCTTATTTGCAGGCAGAAGCTGAAGTCTTGCTTCGTGTCATATGAAGCTGCATCGGAGGCCAACCGTTTGTGGTGTACCACTGCCCTCCTGGGCCCTACAGGCCCCTGCCGATTGGCCCACCATTAGCTCTCATATCCAGGGGGCTTCTGCAAGGGAAGGGGTATCTCAGCATTCCTCATTTTGGCAAGTGTCTATATTTTTTTAAGTGTCTATATTTCAATGAGTATCCTGCTCACAGTACAGAGGTGTTTTATTTATTTATTATTTATTTATTTTTATTTAAAAAATACTTATTTGAGAGAGAGAGAGCAAGAGCATGGGGGCGAGAGACAGAGAGAGAAGGAGAGAGAAAAATTTATAAAAGATTTTATTGGGGCGCCTCAGTGGGTTAAAGCCTCTGCCTTCGGTTCAGGTCATGATCTCAGGGTCCTGGGTCATGATCTCAGGGTCCTGGGATTGAGCCCCGCATCGGGCTCTCGGCTCAGCAGGGAGCCTGCTTCCCCCTCTCTCTCTGCCTGCCTCTCTGCCTACTTGCAGTCCCTCTCTCTGTCAAATAAATAAATAAAATCTTTTAAAAAAAGATTTTATTTATTTGAGAGAGAGAGAGAATGAGGGGGGGGGGAGAGAGAGAGAGAGAGAGGGCATGAGAAGGGAGAGGCTCAGACGGAGAAGCAGACTCCCTGCAAACCTGCAAACCAGGAAGCCTGATGCAGGACTCAGTCCTGGGACTCCGGGATCATGACCTGAGCCGAAGGCAGCTGCTTAACCAACTCAGCCACCTAGGTGACCCAGAGAGAGACAATCTTAAGTAGATGCCTCACTGAGCATGGAGCCCGATGTGGGGCTCGATCTCACCACCCTGAGATCATGACCAAAATCAAGAGTCAGACACTTTGAGCCACCCAGGTGCCCCTACAGAGCTGTTTTAAACCTTACTATGAACACCATATGAATACACTGAACCTTAGCTGGTTTTTTTTTTTTTTAATTGTGAAAATATACACATAACATGAAATTTACCACATTAACCGTTTTGAAGGGTTTGAATGGCATTAACATTCACACTGTTGTGTCAACATTCCCACCATTAACTCCAGAATGGTTTCATCTTCCCCAACTGAAGCTCTGTCCCCATTAAACACTCATGTCCATTTTTGCCCCCAACCCCAGCACCTGGCCACCACCACCCTACTTTGTTTCTGAATTTGACCAGTGTAGGTGTGTTGTATAAGCAAATCCTATGCTGTTGTCCTTTTGTGACTGGTTGATTCTGTTCAAGCATAGTGGCTTCAAGGTTCATCTGTGTTGTAACAGGTATCAGAATTTCCTTCCTTTTTAAGGCTTGCCTTGGCCCGTATGTGCTGTTGTAACACAATACCACAGACCGGGCAGCTTAAACCAGATACTGATTTCTCACCACCTGGAGGCTGAGAAGTCCGAGATCAAGGTGTCGGCAGAGCTGCTGTCTGGTAAGGGCCCACTTCCTGGCTCATAGCTTGCCACCTCATTGCCGAGTCCTCACGTGACTGGGAGAATGAGCTCCAGTCTCTTCTTCCTTCTCATAAGGACACTAATCCCATCATGGGGGCTCTATCCTCATGACCTCATCTAGACCTAATTACCTAATTACCTCCTGAAGACCCCACCTCCTAATATACCACACTGAGGGGTAGGGCCTCAACATGAATTCTGGAGGGACTCCTGGATGCAGTCCACAACAAGGCCGAGTAATATCCCATTGCATGGATATGGCACATTTTGTTTATCCACTCATCTGTAGCTGAATGCTTGTGTTGTTTCCACCTTTCGGTATTTCGAGTAACTCAGTCTAAATCACTTTTCCACTTGTACAGGTCACCATGCTCTGACCACAACAAGCTTTCACCAGCGTTAAAGTTCAGGATTGTGTCCACAACTCCTCATGGAGGCCTCATTTCAGGCTTGCGCTCAGTCCCCTCCCTGCACAATACAGTGCTTTGGCTAGGTGAGTAAGGGTCCTTTCTGTTATATTTTATCCCAATGCCTCAAAAAAGAGAGAGGAGCAGAGGTTTCCAATTGCTATGTGAAAAGTGATGGCAAATGACACTGAGAGATTCCTTCTTCTCTGTTTATTTCTACCTGCATATGTGTCTGCCACGTTCAACTTCTGAGCAGCCCTATGACCCAGACTCACTGGGGGTAGAGAGTCTCCCTGGTTTATGCAGCCAGTAAGGTGCACGTCAGAGGGATGGCAATGTTCCCCTGAGCTCTCGAGAGATGGGTCTTAACAGACTAATATCCTAAGTGCGGAGCTTGACTGGGCTGATGGCCAATCACTATCAGGCAAGGCAGAGTTTACAAGAAAGTAAGTGAATTGCATATCTGTATAAGAGCTCTGTAAACATTTATGGGCTGTACAGATATTTAAGATCATCCTCCTGTTACTCTGAAACAGTGATTCTCAAAGTGTGTTCCTTAGACCAGCAGCAGGTTCCTCTGGGAACTTGCTAGAAATGCCCATTCCCAGGCCCCACCCCATACCTGCTGAATCAGAATCTCTACAGGGAGGCTCTGCCAAAACTCTGCCGGTTTTGCATGTCCTTCATGGGGTTCTGCTGTGTGCTGAGCTCTCAGAGCCACTGCTCTCAGACATGTGAATTTAGCTTGCTAACGAGCATTTTGGAAAGAGGTAAAAATAATGATACAGCGTCAGAACAAACATAGTGGCATTTTCTTTCCCCTTTGTAATTGTTTTCTCTGCTTCTATTGATTTCTGCCTCCCCATTTTCCTAACCAAATTTTCATTCCCTTCCTTCTTTAGCTGAAACACAGAATTGGCCAGATTTTCAGAACTCAGGCTTTGTTTAAACAAACTTCCTGTTCCGCCCTCTCCTACCCCCCTCCAGGACAGTTCTGGCTGCTGGTCGGGAACCAGATGCCCAGCCCCTGCTGAGGGTCTGCTCTCCTTCCCAGTCTTGCTCACAGTTCCCATTTCCCAATTGGAGTTGTCCTTTCTGGTCATATTAACCCTGTTGCACAGACTTATGCAGGGTCCCTGCCTCCTCGCACTTAGGGCTACTGCTCTCAAACCTCAGGTCAAGGCCTGCCTCCAGTCTCCTAGCTTGGAATCACAGAGTGTTTATGCTGCATGAGTATTCTTGACTTCAATACCACTTTCTTTCCAGTACCCGACGTGGCTGCATTCATCTATCATGCAAGCAATGAGCATTCACTGAGTCGTTATTATGTTTAGTTGCTCTTCTAATGTGTGTGTAAGACTTAAACCCTGGGCACCATGAGCTCCTTGGGCTCCCCCCAGGAGCTTCCCAGCAGGCAGAGAGAGAGGGAGAGAGAGGGAGAGAGAGAGAGATGCAGAAATAGGGGCAGGCCTTAGATACTGCCAGATTTGGGCCATTGACCAGTGGAGGAATTGGTCTAACCAGAGAGAACACAATTTTAGGAAAGAGGTACAGCAAGATAAGACTAAAATGGGATCGATTTCTTGTTAACTTTATTTCACTGGAGCCTAACTAAAACACATTTCTAATTTAAATGTCTGCAGATGTTATAACCAGAGACTGGAAGGTGGCAAGATGGGATGGATGAATCTAGACTGGGAGATAGAAGCAGAGGTTGGCGGTCTGACCACAGGAGACAGAAAGAGGAAGATCGTGGGGAGAATGCGTGCCTGAGGGTTATTCTCCACCTCCAGAGCTGCAAACAAGTTTGTCAATGCCTTGTATGTCATTGTATGTTACGTCCGTTTATCCCAACAGAGGGCCTGCTGTCTGAGAGCTTGAATCCTATTTCATTCTCCTTTCTGTTCCCCAAGCTTCATAGTACCTGGCCCCCAGCACAACCAGGACTAGATGACAAAGGTGAGACCCCTGCCAGGGGCAAAACTAAAGGGGCTGCGAAAATCTCAGAAACCAAGATAAACAACAGTTTGGTACAACATTAAAAAAATCAAAGTTAGTGCAAAAATATTCTTGATGGACAAAATATCAGCATTTTAAATGAAGGCAGGATCAGTAGGACTAACTCTTCCTTTGCCTCAGGCTCCAAATGGTGGGCAATCATGGGCGCACATCCAGAGTTTGCTACTTGATGGCTAGTGTCTCTTAAAACATAACCACAGTACCACTATCACACCCCAAACTAACAATCCTTCCTGAATGTCATTACTATCCAGTGTTCAAATTTCCAATGATCTCAAATGCTACACATATACATATTCTTAATTGTTCAGTTTGTTTGAACCAGGATTCAAACAAGGTCCATGCATCGTAACTGGTTGATAGGTCTTTTTTTAATTTATAGGTTTTGCCTCCATCTTCTTTTTCCTTAAGTTCATTGGAAAAGCTTGATCAAGTCTATTAAAAACAGTTTATATATAGTTTTGTCTCTTTTCCTTAATGCTTCTGGATTTTGAGTCTTAATTTAAATGTTTTTTTCTCATTGCCAGATTATAGAGAATTCACTCATTTTCTTCTACGAATTGAAGGGTTTTAATTTTTATATTTAAAATTCTGATTCAGTTGGAATTGATCCTGGTGCATCAAGTGAGGAATGGATCCAATTTTATCATTTTCTCTATGCCTATCCGACTATTCCAACACCACTTACAGAAAAGCCCATCAGTGAATAAGCCCCACTGATTTCATTCGCCTTCCTTATTATATGCCATGTTTGCATATACAATTAGATCTATTTCTGTATTTTTCTGTTAGATATATTATGAATACCTAGAATGTCTAGGTATTCATAAAAGATATCTTTTTTCCCATTATGTGTGTTAACTGGTTATCATATTAATAAACGGAGTTATTGATTTGTGGGTGTTAAATTAGTATCCTGCTATTTTTCTAAATTCCTAAATTTTATAGAATTTTTTCCATAGTTTTTCCATGCTAATAGAGATTGTGTTACCCTCTTAATTTTCAACTCTCAAGCCTCATTTTATCTTGCCTGAATGAGCTGACCAATGCAGTATAATAACAAATATTAGTAGAGGTAGTAGGATCTTTGTTTTGCTCCTAAGTTTAGGGGGAATAATTTTGGTATTTCCACATGGAGTAAGATGGCAAGTGCTAGCTTTTGAAATACATATGTATGCTCATATACCCATACATATGTTTAAAAAGTATCCATATACCTTAATGAGTAATCTTAATGGATGTTGACTTTCACATGACTTTTTTGTTAAGATCTATTACTATGATAAATTCTATTAATGGACTTAAATATTGAACCATACTTACGTTTCTGGAATAAAACTTCTTTAATCATTCACTAGTGTTTCTTTTTTACGTGGCTTTTGGTTTAGTTTGCTAATTTTTATTTAAAATTCCTACAGTGACAGGGAACCCGGGTGGCTCAGTCAGTTAAATGTCTGACTCTTGATTTTGGCTTAGGTCATGACATCGAGCCCCATGTCATCGAGCTCCACACTGGGCAAGGAGCCTACTTAAGATTCTCTCTCTCTCTGTATGCCCTCCCCCAAATTTGTGCTCTCTCTTTCTCAAAAAATTAAATTAAATTAAATTAAATTCCTACATTGATATTAATGCATTAGCTTGATACATGGTTTTTATTTTTACATGCAATCTTCATCAAGTTTTACAGTGTCAACATTATATACATAAAATAAAATTAGAAGTTTATTTTCCTTCTCAGCTCTCTTGAAATAAGCTAAGTAGCATTGGGGGTCATTTGATATTTGAAGGTTTGGCAGATATTTCCTGTGAATTGATCTATTTTTGAGGCTTCTTTTGGGGTAAACTATTTTATAAATTTCTCTATTTTTCTATGGAAATAATTCTGTTTGGACTTTCTACCTCTATAGGATTCAATTTTGTAAGATTGTATTTTCCTACAGATCTATCCATTTTATCTTGGACTTCAAATTTATTTGAATAGAGTTGGACAATGAAAGCCATTCTCCCCATGGGTTTAAATCCTATCTATGTCTAAATGAGGGAAGTAACCACTACTTGCTGGGTGCCCACAATGACAACAACTGAACTAAATGTTGTATGGGTGAGTTAATTACAATACAGACAACAACTCCACGAGCCACAAAGCTCTGTTTCCTTTTACTGAAAACCAGAGAGCCCAGTGGCAGACTTATGATTCTCACATGGATCCACTTTGATACACATGTCACCATTCACGGTATAGGGGTCTTCAAATGTTGTCAAGTCAAAATGTCTGGTACTTTTGAAATATACTATGTGCACAGATGCATGATCAGAAGGGAAACATTTCCGGGGCACCTGGGTGGCTCAGTGGGCTGAAGTCTCTGCCTTCGGCTCAGGTCATGATCTCAGTGGTCCTGGGATCGAGCCCTGCATCGGGCTCTCTGCTCAGCGGGGAGCCTGCTTCCCCCCCTCTCTCTGCCTGCCTCTCTGCCTACTTGTGATCTCTCTCTCTCTCAAATAAATAAAATCTTAAAAAAAAAAAAGAAGGGAAACATTTCCTTAGTTGACACTCAATTATACCTTTTAATGATTTTCTCACATTATGGAAAAATGGAAGAAAAGCCTTTCCTAAAATTTTTATTTTTGGGCGCCTGGGTGGCTCAGTTGGTTGAGCAACTGCCTTCGGCTCAGGTCATGATCCTTGAGTTCCAGGATCGAGTCCCACTTCGGGCTCCCAGCTCCATGGGGAGTCTGTTTCTTCCTCTAACCTTCTCTCCTCTCATGCTCTCTCTCACTTTCTCTGTCTCTCAAATAAATAAATTTTTATTTTTGGGAATTAGAGTAAGTATAGGATCTACTGAAGTTTTCTCTTATATGCATTGAAATAATATATGGGGTGCCTGGGCAGTGTAGTTGGTCAAGTGACAGACTCCTGGTTTTGACCTAAGTCAAGATCTGTGTCCTGAGATCCAGCCCCACATCAGGCTCTGTGCTTAGTGGGAAGTCTGCTGAAGATTCTCTTCTCCATCTGAGCACCCCCACCTCTCTCTCTAAAATAAATAAAAAATCTTTGAAATAATCATCAGTGAACTATATAATTCTTCAGCGTTCTTAATATGAAAGCAGGTGTACAACTCTCATCATGCTCAAGGCTCATGATCTCCAAAGATTTATAGACTGTTCTTCCCATGCTACTTCTACCTTGTACTCATATTAAAGACTAGGTAATTCTTAAAGAATGCATGAGGAATAATAACCACTAATATTGACTCTAGTATTTGAATGCAGAAATTCAATTTTAAGGCCATGAGATGAACACTCATTGTGACTTGTAGAGAACAGCTACATCCTTGCAACTGTGTAATGTGCCTACACCCTAAAATGATCACGTTCCAAGGGAAGTTGGATGTCAGAGGCATTATCTCATCCTTGCAAATTTGCAGCAGAGCTTCCCTGCACAAGTCCAAGCCTCCAGCACTGGAATTCTTATAAGACTGCCTTGCTTTGAAGGATTTATGTTTTTATTCTCCAGGCCCACAATTCTAGCTGTCACATTGGAAGAAAATATGAGTCCTAACCAGACCAATGAGCCATCAACAAGGGTTTAAAAAGATCTGAACAATTCACTAATCATAATCAGGTTTATATTTCTAGTATTTATTTCATCATTTTATTTAGCTCTTCTCCTGGGCAAAGACATGTTTTGTATCAAGTTAAAAGAGCCCAGCCTAAAGGGTCAGACTCTCCCCTACACCCTACCTTTTATTATTATGACAGTAGAGGAACACTTTGAACATTGTGTCTAGGTCCTGGGTTGCTACCTCTGCCTGTTTGCCTCCTTTTCTCTATCCTGGAGGACAGGGTTTGTATTTTATTTGTCTTTAATAGATATCTTATACCAGATGCTAAATAAGTCTACTGAGTGAATGAATAAAATGAAATTGAAAATATTAAATCCAAGTTCCTATTCCATTTTGATGGATAGACATGAAAATAATAGTAACTCAACTCAGATTGGGATAAATACTATATTATTGTTTATGTGGAAAATCATTAGAATACTAGAGAGGAACAGCTCTTTCTGACAAATGAAGAAAAATGAAGAAGACCAAAGGTAAGATGAGTTTTTGAGAAGGATTTAGGAAAACTGAAAAGACATTTCAAGCGGGATGAGCACCATGGACAGAGACCAAGAAGCATGAACACATTGGCACGTCCAGGGGCCACTGATACAAAGAACAGGAAAGACAGTGGTCTCAGAGACTCTAGGTGAAGGTTAGGATCAGACCCTGTGGGCTAACAGGATAAGAAGCTGGACAGTAACATGAAGTCAGTGGGAAGCTACTGGGAGTTTCTGAGGAGAAAATGGACACGTGCTTTGGGAAAACAAAGACACAAAAAGTTGGTAACAGAGTGAAAAATGGATCAAAGTCACATAAATAAATGGAAAGTTACTCACTCATTTCTTAGATGTTGCCCACCCTATACTCACTCCTCTTCTGCTGGTAGAATCTTGGTTTATCAGGTAGCAATGGATAACTCTTGATTTTTAAAGAAGATTGAATTCCAACCAGCAGTGGATAAATCAAAATGGGCCAAAGCCTGTCATTGCTAATCTTTCCCCCTTGACCTGGGATTCACCAGTTTCAATGCAGCCATAATAAATGATTCAGGTCCATGTGATGGAAACAGAAGCCAACTGCACTGATAGAAAAGTGTAGGCTTACCTACAACAGTCCTTTCTTACTTTGCCTTTCCTAAGCGAGGAAATAATATCTGCAAGTATACTCACCATCTTGGGACTATGAGGAAGAAAGTGAGAAGACAGACCCAACATGCCAAGATGGTAGAAAGCTTATCCTTGATGGCATCAGTGAACATTTGCACCAGACCTAGACTACCCCTCTGGACTTGTGATTATTTTTTGCATATAAATACCTATTTGTTCAAGCCAAGTAAATTAAGTAGTTGGTTACTTGTAGCTAAACGTATTCATAGTTGTTACATGAAGGTAGACTAATTCAGATGTCAGAATTAGAAAAGAAGTAACAGAAAAAATCATAGGCCAATGTCAGTTATTAACATATATGTAAAATTAAAAAAAATCTTTTACATATATGTAAAAATATTTAAAATGGACTAGGAAATGAATCCAAACTGTAGAAAAAGCCATAAAAAGACAAAGAAAGGGACCTGGAACATCATCATCATCAAGGGTCTTGGATAATGGAGATTAAGGATACAGGAGACTCAGATGGAAAGAGAATAGTCTTTGGAAATTTCACGAGTGGCCACAACCATCCTTGGTATGCCTCACTCCTGACTCACACAAGAGAAGTAAATTTCCCACTTACTAAACCCCCTATTATTTCTTCTCTCTTTTACTAATAGTCAAACAGAATTCTAATGCTAATATGTTATATTAACAAATTCTAGGAGAATAATCATATAATTATCTCAAAAGATGCTGAAAATTCATTCATTATGTCAACTTAAAACAAACCAGGGGTTATTAAAGGGTTATTGATCCTGGAGAGTGATATCGCTAAGATGGTAACTCAAGTTATTCTGAGTTTACTCCCCTCCCCCGCCCTCAACTGACAACTATTCAGGAAAAGACACCACTGAGAGAATCCTAGAATAGGGAAGTGAGGCTGAAGCAGCCCCTGCAGCACAGATAGCAAGACAGATCACACCAGAGGGGTAAGTAACGTGGCTACACATTAACCACATTGCCTCTCCCCCAGAGGTCTCCTCTTATCCTCTGGTTCCTCCAGAGGGAAAGGAAAATCCAGGGGGGACAACCAGCTGCCCCTGGTAATTGGGGTTACTTGGCTGGAGCTCTTATTCTGATCTTGCACCATGGGAATTACAAGGGAATCTGACTATAATAGAGAAGGGAGGAGGGGCTTGCAATAATTATTAGCAAATGAATCCAAACAGCAGAAAAAGATGTAAAAAGACAAGACCATCTTGGCAGACTGAGTTCATACCTGTAGTGCCCCAAGCAGTAATCCCAACCAGTGGTTTTGTTCATTTGCATAACTCTGTGTGTGTGTGTGTGTGTGTGTGTGTGTGTGTAGGGAACACAATAACCAGGGAACTCAGCAGGGTGTAGATCTGCCTGATTTGGTTCCTCAAAGGAGGAATTGTGCCAGCCCTAGGGTTTGGTCTGCCCACACCCAGGCAAGGAACTGAATCACAGCCCCAACTGTGGGGAGTTGTAGAGAGTGTCTTCCAGGCCCCATCTGACCATAAGGGCTGGAAATGACTCCTGGAAGGTGGTCACAAAGGTACAAACTTCCAGTTATAAGGCAAATAAGTACTAGGGATGTAATGTCAATATGAGGACTATAGTGAACCCTGCTGCACGATATATAGGAAAGGTGTTCAGAGAGTAAATCCTAGGAGTTTTCATCACAAGAAAACTTTTTCTCTTTATTGCATCTATAGGAGAAGATGGAAATTAGCTGAACCTACTGTGGCAACCGTTTCACAATATATGTAAATCACACCATCATGTTGTGTGCCTTGAACTGATACATATATCACATACAACTGATGTGTGTTAATTATTTCTCAGTAAAACTAGAGAAAAAGTAATGATCCCCAACTTATAAGAATTATCCTACCTAATAATGAAAAGTTTAGAAGCAATTCCGTCAAAGTTCAGAACAAACCCATGGCTAAATATTAGAATAAATATGAGCATTTTGGGACGCCTGGGTGGCTCAGTTGGTTAAGCGGCTGCCTTTGCCTCAGGTCATGATCCCAGCGTCTTGGGATCGAGTCCCGCATCGGGCTCCTTGCTCCGCAGGGAGCCTGCTCCTCTCTCTGCCTCTGCCTGCCTCTCTGCCTGCTTGTGTTCTCTCTCTGTTAAATAAATAAAAAAAAAAAATTAAAAAAAATATGAGCATTTTAAATGAGTGGAACAAGATGAACATGCAAAAATCAATACCTTTTCCACATACCAACACTAGCCTACTAAGCTAAATTTCTAATTTCTAAATTTCTAAAAAATTAGAGTCACTTTATATTAGCCAACACCAAGAAGAAATTCCTATAATTAACTAGGGATAACACAATAAAATGAGAGAAACTTCTTTGTTTTTATTTTTGCTTGTAGCATACAATCTTTATTGAAGAAAAATAAATGAGTAGGAAGGCTATACTTTTAAGATGCTAAATCTCATATTTATAATAAATACCATGCAATCCCAACAGAAGTTTTATGAAAGTTAGCAATTTCTAAAGCTTAGAAGACTAAATAAGCAACAAATTCAAAGACAATTTTGAGAAAGACCAAAGTGAATGCAGAAGTTTGTCCTACCTCATATGGAACATAAAAGCACTGGGATTAGAGCAGAGTGGCCCAGGGGCAGACAGGGTCACATAGACCAATAGAGGAAGGCAAGCAATGCAGAGACACGTCCCTTTGCATGCATGTGTGCATGAGCATGAGAGAGAAAAAGAATGAGGAGGAAGAGGAAGGAGAGAGAGAGAGAGAGAGAGGGAGAGAGGGAGAGAGAAAGGGAGAGGAAGGAAAAAGGGAGGCAGGAAGAGAATTTGATATATGATTGTGGCAAGCATTGTTAATTTTCGATCTAATATCCATTCTCCTTGTTAGTTCACAACTACTTGCATTTGTTCCTGGCTGCAAGGTGCTCTGCCCCATCTAATAAGTCATGATTGGTCTTAGCCAATCAAAGCAATTCCGATTTCTGCTTCACCAGCTTTTTTGGCAGCTGAAAGTGTCTAGATAACCAGTTTCTTCCCTCTCTACAAGACCCAAAATTTCAAAAAAGAAATCTGCTGGGCTACTTTAAGTGAACATTTTGCTTTTCTAGCAAAAAGGGGCATGCGGAGTATTCCCTAGTCTTTCCTTGAAAGAGATGAAAAAGGGAAGCGGAGCCAGTCTGCGATCATGAGAGAAATGTAAAGAGAACTTGAAGGATGTTTGGTTGGTTCAGTCGGTGGAGGATGCGACTCTAGATCTCAGGGCTGCGAATTTGAGCCTCGTGCTGGGTGTCCGGATTACTTAAAACAAGAATCTTTTTTTTTTTTTTAAGATTTTATTTGTTTAGAGAGATTGTGAGAGAGAGCACAAACCAGGGAAGGGGTGGAGGGAGAAGAGGACAATACTGTAAAATAAGTAGGCAGTACATTGGAAAAAATAAAATTAGACTCCATACATCCTACATTTACCAACAAATCCCACACGAGTTAAGTACATATAGATAAGAAATAAAACAATAAATACACCAGATAAAAGTGGAGGTGAATATGCTTATGACTTTGAGGTAGGAAAGAGCACTGGAGGCTCTGCCTCCGACCTGCTTGAGGCTAACCATATCCCATTCCTCTTCCTCAGGATACATACTTTCAGATTATACTTCTTGGTCCTCATGCAGTTGTGTGTGGCCATGTGACTAAGTTCTAGTTAATGGAATCTGACATGGAAGTGATGTGGGCCATTTCCAGGACCTATCCCATCCCCTCCCCCCAACTGGATCTTCCACTTCTCTCTTATCTCTCATTTGCTACCTCACTAGAGAGGATTCCTTGGAGAGTCTGAGACCCTGGCAGGTGATGAAGTTACTACATGGGAGTGTGAATCTGGGCTCTTCATGCTACACACATCGAGCTGACATGGCGAGAAATAAGGCTGTATTATTTCAACTCACTGGGATTTGGGGGAATGTTTGTTGCAGCATTTAGCCTGCTATGACTAATACAGGAAGGCTTCCTAAGGCAAAAAAGCCCGTAAAGAAAAATTTGATAAAACTAATAACAGCAAAAACAGAATCAATAAACAAACTTTTGAATGACAAAAAAATACCATAAGAATGTCAAAGTTATATAGTAAAACAGGAAATTTTGAAAAATATATAATGAATAGGGGGTTGGCATATAGATGATGAACACTCCCAAGTGATTAAAGACACATGGACGAATAAAAAAGCAGCAAATTACATGAATGTGCAATTGAAAGGAAACCCAACTGACCAATCAGCATGTGAAAAGATAATCAGCCTTAGTTAATAAGGAAAATACAAATAAAAGTATAAGATAACCATGAGCCATGCCTACCCACCCTTTACCCATAAGAGTCCCTTACCTATAAGACCCCTTTACCCAAAAAGCTGCCTTAAACAATTAAGTGTGAGGGTTTTGGAGGGAGGGGGTGGGAGTTGGGGGAGCCTGGTGGTGGGTATTGAGTAGGGCACATTTTACATGGAGCACTGGGTGTGGTGCATGAACAATTAATCTTGTAACACTGAAAAAATAAAATAAATGTATTTGGGGAAAAAAAAAGAAAATGTGAACAATTTAGAATAATTCCGCCTTTGACATGTTTAAATTACTGTCATCTTGGGCATGTCTCTTAACCTCCTAAGTATTTCAGTTCTGGGGAAGAAATAATCAAGAACACAATAAACAGTAAAAATCCCTAAATAAATAAATAAATAAATAAATAAATAAATAAATAAATAAAATGCATTCTAATTTCAGAGCTACTAAATGTGAACAAAAATTAAGTTCGAAAACATGACTCCTAATGAAATGAATTAGGTACTTTTTTATACCACTATGGGGAGATATATTGGGCTAGCAATGAGGTAATTGAGGACATTTTTTTTTCTCAGTGTCTAAATTTTTTTTTAACGTGCATATCCTCTAACTCTACAATTCTACATTATATTCCTTAATGTCAACCTTGCTTGTGTATACCAAGAAGCATGTATAAGGATGTTCCTTGCCGCAGAGCTAGAAGTATAAAAAATAATTGTTTATCAGTAGGAGGATGGCTGAATCAAGCAAGTATGACACATCTAGAACATAACCTATCATATGGGTTTAAAATGGAAATTTCTCTAAGGCACATGAAATATCCATGTGTTATAGTGTAATTTATAACTGCTAAAGGGAGAAAAATTCTCATGTAGACAAATGTCTGAAGGAGGCACACCTGCTGACTGTAATGGCCTCTCAGTAGTGTGGGGCTGTGGGAGGGAGTGGAGTGGGGCTTTCACTCTTACTTTATGGCCTTCTAAGCTCTTTGTCCTTGTGCTCACGTAATACACTATATTTTAAACATCATGTTCCGCTGAAGCTGTTGAATAAGATAAGCAAGATATGACAAGGGGCTGTGCTAAAGTACGGAAGCAGAAATGAACAGGAAAAGAAGAGAAAGGTTCAGTTTGGTTGGACGTGTGTTGGGAGTTGAGAAGGAAAGGAGGGCATAAACCTTGTGCCCTTGTGTACAAAACCTTATGTGTAGGGCATAAACCTTGGAGAAAGGTAGAGCCAGTTTTTAATTTTGTCTCTGCAATTCTCTGTATGTATGGTCTTCGGGAAGTCACTAAACTTCTTTGAATCTATTTTCTCATCTGTACAGGGGGAAGATGCCACATCTTTCTCAGAACTTTATAAGGCTTAACAAAACTTGAAAAATTATTTCTCTCCATCCATCCATCCATCCATCCATCCATCCATCCATCTATTCATGCCTGTATCTATCATCTGTCTTTGCCATATCATAGTGATGGACACAGAGCAGAGCCTCAATGACCACTACTTTATCTTCACCCCTATTTCTTTTCCCATTATTTTCCCATTATTCCTTTATTTCTCCATTTCATTTTTAAAAAATATTTATTTGAGAGAAAGGGAGTGAGGGGAAGGGAAGATGAAGAGAGAGAATCTCAAGCTGCATCTCTACCCACCCGAGTGCAGAACCTGACTTGGGGCTTGATCTCATGACTAGGTCATGACCTGAGCTGAAACCAAGAGCTGGATACTCAACTGACTAAGCTACCCAGGCACCCCTATTTTCCCATTTCTCTAATAAACTGCTGTTAACTGAGCTCTTGTTCTATATTAGGTGCCGAATATGCAACCCCAAACAGATATGGTCTCTTCTTTTGAAGAATATTGAGTTTAGTGGCCTAAAAATATTAAAGAAGCAGCTACATCACATAGTGCTTAGTGCTACTAGAGAGAGAAGATCTGAGAAGTTCATGGGCAAGGAAGCTGCTCTACACTGGAGGGGAGGAGAGAAAGAGAGTGACTCTGAGGAAGGGATCTCTCATCAGAAGAGAGATTGTACATGTGAAATATAAATAATTTTGATAGAAAAAAACTATGGTATCTGCTCCCTTTGTTTCACTTAACCGTGTGTACACTGAAAACTTCCGAATGTAAATGTGAAACCATCAGAAAACCATTGTAGGACTAGGAATTGTGTAGGTTAAGAGGTAGAGGGCTGATCTTTGTGTGGGTGTGGGCTGGGGGTAGTATGGACAGTCAAAAAGAACAGGATGTGTACAAACTTGGAGGACAACAGAACAAGGACTTATTCCTGAAACAAAACTCTAAGTTTACAAAAATTCATACAAAAGAGACCAAAGATAACCTAAATAAATGGCAAGATGTACTGTTTGTTGGGTTGTAAGATACAGTGCAGTTAAGATGTCAATCATTCTCACAGTGATCTATAAATTCAACGCAATCCCAACCAACTTCCCAGCAGGATTCTTTGTAGACATGGGCAAGCTGTTTCTAAAATTTATATGGAAGGATAAAGGATCTACAGTGGGCAAGACAATTTTGAAAAAGAAGACAATGTTTGAGGATTCACACTACCTAATTCAAAATGCATTACAAACCTACACTGGTGAAGATAGTAGGTGTTGCATAAAGGTTTGACACATAGATCAATGGAATGGAAAATAGATAGCAGCTTTTTCACAAGGGTATAAAAGCAATCCAATGCAGAAAATACCAACTTTTCAACAAATGATGCTGAAAAAATGGACATCAATATACAAAAAAAAAAGAAAGAAAAGAAAAAGAAGGACATAAAGAACAAAGAAGCTCAATCTACATATCACATAGTACAAAAAATTAATTATAAATGGATCATAGGCCACATATCCATGTGTATTTAAGTGTCCACTTGTTTGTGTGTGTATGTATGTGCTTGTATGTGTGCATGTATATGTGTCTATGCGAATCTGTTCATGTGTTCAGGAGTGAGTGTGTGTGTGTGTGTGTGTGTGTGTGTGTGATGGGTGAAGCAGGGAAAGCTGTCTAAGAAAAATTTGGAGAGAAGTACCAGTGGGCTGCACATTTACATTTGGAAGTTTTCAGCGTACATACGGTTAAGTGAAACAAAGGGAGCAGATACCATAGTTTTTTCTATCGAAATTATTTATATTTCACAAGTACAGGACAATTTCAGCTTCTGGAGTTTCATTATATTATATTATATTATATTTATATTCTATAGGCCCATAGTAGTTGAATATCTATACCTGCTAGTGACTGGTACAATTCAGTATGTTTTATCTAAACGTCTATTTTTCCAAATAGGACAGGTCAGTTTATCTAGACAAATAAACAAACCAAAGAAAAAAGAAAAAATATACTCCTGTAGATGACATTATCCTAGATGACTCTGAAAACTTTAAGTAGATAGCATTGAGATAAATGGATTTCTAAGAATGCATCCAGCTTCCTATAATTAATTATCTGGCAACTTTATGACCCAGAGTCACCCTAATTGTTCTTCTTGAGTTACCTGGGTTTTAAATTTTAGTCACTAGAAACACCTGCCTTAAGATACAAATCTGCGCCAGGATGCAAACAAAACTAGGACAATGTAGTTCTCATCCCTGGTTCTCATTGCTTCATCTTCGAAACAAGGCTAACAGATCCTATTTTATGTGGCTGTGGTGGTGGTTATGTAACACCACTGGGTTCATAGGGAGCACCAAAAAAACTTAGGTATGATTATGATTGTTATAATTTATTTACTTCTTTGCCAATATCTTCTCAAACTTATAACTTTGGAAACCTAATAAAACCCTCTGTAGTACCACTCTTGCAAAAATTTGCTCTTGGCAATTTATATATCATACTAAAAGAACTTAGAATTTTTAAAAAGGTTGTTTCTATACTGAAACAGATGAATGAGAAGTTCAAGTTTACAGGATCAGCTGTTTGAGTCAAGAAAGAAAATGCCTTTTAAAGCAGAAAATATATATGTCTACACTCCCCTGAGGAAAGAACGCTGAAACCAATTGCACTCAAACACTAAGCTTTGGCTCAAGACTAAATGGGAAGTGTTGCTGTTCTGGAGGAAACAGTCACAGCAAGTCTGAAGCAATTGATTTTCAACAACAAAAAAATTATTTTGCCATTGGTCAAGAATGGAGTATTTTTCTCTGAATTCACTCTGTCCCCACAAATAAGCTGCCTCTGAGTTCAGGTCTCTCTCATCAACTGTCAAGGAGGTAATCGCAGCTGCCAGAAAAGGGGAACATGGAACAGGAATCAAGAGAGGAAGATTATCTTCTTTTAAAAGATTTATTCATTTATTTTTGAGAGAGAGAGAGAGAGAGAGTGCATAAATGAGGAGAATGGCAGACTCCCCTCTGAGCGTGGAGCTGGACGTGGGGCTCAATCTCACAACCCATGAGATCATGACCTGAGCTGAAACCCAGAATTGGACATTTAACCACCCAGGTTCCCCAAAAGGAGATTATCTTAAAGATTATTAAAGAACGGGGAAGAGGGTGAAGGAGGATGAGAAGCAGAGAAAGAAATGAAGGAGAGCTCAGTTGAGAAGCACATCTCCAACTACAATCAACATTACACATTTCATAGATGTTGCATCAGTTAGCTATTGCTATGAAACAAATTACTCCAAAAGTTAGTGACTTAGCACAACGTATTTCTTATGTCACAGTTTCTATGGCTCGGTATCTGGGTGTGGCCAGCTGGGTGATCTGACTCTGTCTCTACTAAGTTGTAACAAAAATGTTGGCTAGCAAAATGGTGATTGCTTGAATTTTTGGTATCCTGCTAAAACACCGACTTATGATAAGCCTGAAACTCTTGGGAAGTGTCACAACTATTTATCCAATAATTAACAACTGATAAAGATGAAAAGGGTCTATAGTTCTGTAAAATTAGAGGCTAGCTTACAGAGATTGAAAACTTATGATTTTTATTGCCCTCAGTTAAAATGTTAGCCCCTGATAAGGTTATTTTATTGCCCTCTGGAGAGTCAGCCTAACTTAGCATCTGGTGTCTGTATTTCTTTTCCAATAGACTTTATGAATTCTAGTTACTCAAATATACTTGGAGGCAAACCATTCATCTTTTTGCTGGTTCCCTTATCAATAAGTAAAATTAAGTTTTGGTATATGCTAACAAATAATTTTGTGTGTCAATTGGGGTTTGCACACTCTAGGAATGCCCAGAAGGTACCGAAGGAATTCAGCAAAGCACTGGAAAATGATCCCTATAGAAACTGCTCTCCTAGCATTGTCTTAACTGGCCAATCCACATGCATACATTCATAGCGGCACAATGTCCATGTGGATAGCAGGCCTCTCTGGTTGCAGAAGATTCTAGAATTTCCCCTGAGAATGTGAATTGATATTCATTCTGTCTCATTGGGGACTGTGCCTCTTTTATATGGTTCAGCACCTGAGCTTTGAGGACAAAGCCCTGAAGCAGAGTCCTGGTTCCTAGGATTAGCCCACACTGAGGTACACATGCTGCCATGGGTCTTCAGAAAAAGTCACATACAGAAATGCTACCCATGAAGGTGCAACTAACATGGAGAAATATGTTGAGTCCAGGAAAGAAAGATCTAGAATATGACATACTATATACGCTAAAGTATCAAAAACAAAATGATCTCTCTGGACTCCTCTGGGAGACTCAGTCCACACAGATTCTTAGAAGGCCACAAAGAGACAAAAGGACATAATTGCATTCTAGAAGACTCTATGCCTTGAAAGGAAGCTGTAGGGGTGGGGAAGGTTCGGGTCACACGGAAGGGACGCAGAGGTAAGGATAGTGATGACAGGGCATCTGACCTTGGCAGGTGGACTGGATCTAGATCTGAGTGACCAGGGAAAGGCTGTGGCTCTCAGCCTGAACCTGGGCACCCCTGGGGCACATTAAGTTTCTTCAAGGGGACATAAGCGTGGAACACTTTCAAACAATCAAATTTCAAATTCTCAAGTCAATGTATAATCTACCCTAAAATTCATCTGTGGGTAAGATGCCTGCCACGTAGGTTCTTCTTTCTCACGCCCTATATCTCTCTGGAGTGGAAACCTCCAGATGTCCACAAAGGGACAGCCAATGAGGCCTCACACCAGGTCTCCCCAGGAGCCTCTCTGTCATCCATCTCATTAAGAGCCTTTTCTCTGATATATTTTTCTTTGTATTTAATTTTACTGTTTTGATCATCTTTATACTAATCAATACTATAAATAATATCGATAACAAGCCCCATGGAATATTTTAACATATGTATGTGTGTATATATATATATATAGGTTTGTGTAACAAACATACACAAACAAATATGCAAAAAAACAGGTGACAGAATAATCAGTGAATGTCTTCCATTTTTTTAGTAA
This sequence comes from Nasua narica, assembly GCA_028533885.1. Taxonomy (NCBI): domain Eukaryota; kingdom Metazoa; phylum Chordata; class Mammalia; order Carnivora; family Procyonidae; genus Nasua; species Nasua narica. The sequence continues at coordinate 18,358,582 of CM052797.1, forward strand.
ATGTCTTTCTGGAAGAAAATTATGATAAAATTTTGTAGGGCAGGTGGAATTTCTATTCCTATTTCTGTATGAATTCAAGGAGGAAACAAAATGGAACAAACTTTCAAAGTGAAAGAAGAATCCATGTATTCTGTATTTTGAACAGGTGGTCTTTGTATTTGTGTATCTTTTTATTTTTACATATTTATTTATTTTAAAGATTTTATTTATTTATTTGAGAGAGAGGAGAGAGAGACAGCGAGAGCATGAGTAGGAGGGAGGAGCAGAGGGGGAGGGAGAATCGGAGGCTCTGCTGAATAGGGAGTCCACCATGGGGTTCCATCCCCAGACCCCGAGATCATGAGGGCATGATGCTGAGGGCAGAGGCTTGACAGACTGAGCCAATCAGGCACCCCAAGTGTGTATATTTTTTAAAAATGATAGATCTGAATGAAAAGTACAGCATCGGTAATACAGTCAATAATATTTAATTATAATACCAGTATATGGTGAGAGATGGTACTGACGCTTATCATGGTGAACACTGCGTAATGTATAGAATTGTTGAATCATTATGTTGTACACTTGAAACTAATATATTATATGTCAATTATACTTCAAATAAAAAAGTGACATATCGGGGTGCCTGGGTGGCTCAGTTGTTTAAGTGTCTTCGGCTCAGGTGGTGATCCCAGGGACCTGGGATCGAGCCCCACGTTGGATTCCCTGCTCAGCAGGGAGCCTGCTTTTCCCTTTCCCTCTGCCACTCCCCCTGATTGTGCTTGATTGCTATCTCTCTCTCTCTGGCAAATAAATAAATAAATAAACAAACAAACAAACAAATAGAATCTTATATAAAAAGGGACATATCTGTGTTGCTTTAAATGTCATTATTTATAATATGCTAGAAATGACGTATTTGTCCCTATTTAAGTTTATGATGTGAAATTTTAGATGGGCACTCCAGTGTGCACCCACAAGCACAGGATGTCAAGACTAGCTGAGGGACTAGCTGGGTCACAAGCAGACCTATCTGTGAGTGTCAGAAGAAAGGCTTGTGAGCACAGCCAGCTAGGTCCCACAGTTTCTGGAGTGATCCTAGGCCTGGGGAACAGCCTCTGCTCTGATGGAAAGGCCAGAAGAGGGTCTGAGGGTCAACAAAAAATGGCACAGGAGGAAGCTCAGGTGGGACTGGTGTTAACCAGCCCTGTCACCCAGTTGGGAGGTGCGACATAGCCGGTGGCACAGAGCCATGGGCTCCACGGCCAGCCTCATTTCTCAGTGAGTCTCAAGTGCCTTTGGTGGGCACAGTGAGCTTTAATTCTGGGCACAAAAGAAAACCATGACAAACAGACCAAAAATAATAAATCATACCCTTCAGGGCTTGATCCAGGGGATACAACCCCACCCACCACAAAATGGCCTCCAGCGCAGCACTATGCTATTTCACAAAACCGTTGTTCATAATAACCGAGTCAAAGTGTGTGGGAGGACAGAGGACAGGGAGCTGAAAGTCATTGCTCACTATGAGCTCCTTACTTACCCGCCTACTTAACAACTATGATTTCTAGCCTTCTTACCAGGTGTCACAGCTCTGGGTGCTTCTGATGAATGAACTCACTTAGTCCTTACCTGAGCCCTTGGGTGTAGGGCACCACCATCCCCATCCCCTTTCAGAGATGAGGAAACTGAGATCTACAGAGCTGATCCACACTTAGCCCCCAGCCTGGCCTTGGTGTAGCCAGGAGTTGGGCTCGAGCTCTATGGGTAGAAACCACATTGGTGCATCCCTGGCAGCCCCCAGGGGACAGGAGAGCTTAGCCCTATTCCTGGGAGAGGAGTGGTGGCCGTGGTGCCACACTGAGACAGCTGTTCACCCTCCTCCATCTGCAGCTCCCTCTGCTCAAGGAGGAAGTGGGAATGTCAATGTGTTTCCATTTACAGCAGTTCAAAGAAAATCTTAGGACATTGAGGAGGACAGCCCCATATGGGCCTCATGGGCTTTGGCATTTGCTCTATGCAGCTCCCTTCTGGCATGACAACTGTGAGTGTGGACCCTGAGGGTCAGGGTCATCTATGTGGAATCCCCAGTGCTGAGTGCGGCTAGATGTACCATCAGAAGAATGAAGGTAGAAGAGGGAGGTGCCCTTCAATACTCAGTACCCGGAACCGAGGGAAACACCATCCCCAGTCGGGAGGCCTACCCAACAGGGACTGCTGTCCCCACTGGGCAGATGGGAAAGTATGGCCACCTAGCTAGGAAGCAGGGATTGAGCACCAGATCCCAGACCCCAGAACCAGAGAGACCATGGGCTAGGGCTTCACATATATGGAAGGACAAATCTGTCCCATCCGGCATACCCACTCTTTGGCTCCACATTTGACACTAATAAGCAGAGCCTGGTTCCCCAGGCAGACATTAGGCCCTGCCATCCTTCTGCCATCCTTCTCACAGCCCGGGTATGCCACTAACTCCAGGGCTGCTCCAGGACCCACACTGCATCCTTCCTGGGGGGGTGGTTACAGCTCACTGTGCATTGGTGTGATGTGGAAAGACATGGTGCCATGTTCACACCTGCCATAGAAAAACATGAGCTCCTGGGAGCCAGGTAGGACTTGGAGTGGCCCTCGAGGCAATAGCTGCAGGAGGACCCAGGAACAGGGAAGTAGAGCAAGCATGAAGATGGAGACTCATGGACCCACCCAGGAACCTAGGACCTGAAGCCTTGGGGAAAGGCCTCTCTACAGGGGGCTTTCTTCCTTAGCTTCAAGCTATTTCCATGTCAGGCTCAAGCACATAGTTTAAGAGTATGCTACTCATTTAAGACCAGGTAACTCAGGTTTCCAAGTGGAGAGAACTTCACATAAAGCACTTGAAGAACAGAAAAAAGGCAGCCTTGATATTTCCACCCACACAGTCAAAAGACACCCAAATGATTCCCTCTGTGTTTATGCAGAACTACAGATTTGATTTTTAACTGTGCTTCACTCAACCTGTAAACTATTATGTTGGGCTCACACCACTGCCCCTTCCCCGAGGAGCCCATCAAGGGGACACGGAGACTGGCAGAGGATCCCTGGCATGCAAACGGTTAAAAGGGAGGAAAACAGAAGGAGGAGGTGGTGAGCCTTCTGGGGGACTTCAGGTTGGTGCCCATGCAGGGGTGTTATCTCCAGGTCTGCAGGGCCCATTCTCTGCCCTGGCTAACCTCAAGCTGGCTGGGTTGGCATCACCCAGAAAGCAGGAGAACACGTGACACACTCAGGGTAGGGCTATCCCTCAAGCTCAGCCTAGCAAGCCATGAGCCAGGAAACATGCTGGATGCAGGACACATGCTGCCAGCAGTCCCTCTTCATGAAAACCAGCCCTCATCTGTTCCCAAAGTCATGGGGAAAAAGTCTAGGCAAGTAGCATTTTCAGAGGAAGCATTTTTCAGATACTCCAGCTAAATATGTTCTCCAAGGGCAACCTTTTTTTGAAAATTCAGCCTAATCCATGCCCATGTGTAGCTCAAAACCTAACATGTACAGTAGTCACAAGCTATTTTCTTGGTAGAATTTTCAAAAGATTCTCAAAGAAGATTCCAAGACAATGGAGCTCAAATAAAGCCATGGTGACCTGGTCTAGACTGAAAGAACCCTAATCCCTTTCAGACTGTCAGTTGCTAGTGACTAAAAGGCAAAACCACAAGCAGTCTAGGGAGATCTAGGACTAGCCAGGGGCAGGAGCCATGCAAGGAAGTGTGCTAGAAACAACCAACATGGCGGAGGGGACACCATTAGGATGCTGTTCACTGACACATGCTTCCTGTCGTGATGGAAGGATCTGTGGATGTTGCTTCTTTAGGCCACCTTTTAACTTTAGGGACTTAAAAATATGACAACTCACATCCTGGGGAACCTCTGCCCTGTCTTTCAGGTTTATCAGCATTTTTTGCCAAAGATCTTATTCAGTTTTGAGGGATTACAGACGATCTCGGGAGTGAAGCAGCATCTGGAGGCATGCGTCTGTACTCTGCCACTGATGATAATTAATAGGCAATACTTAGTAAGGCCAACCATGGGCTCCACCCCTACCAGACATACACACAGTGGTTACTCGTTGCCTCCTAATTTTAATCCTAAGGACACTGAGGGTTTATGAGATGAAATATTTGCTCAAGGTCAAGCAGCGAGTGTGTGTCAGAGACGGGGTGCCTACTAGACACGGATCAGACGGTCTAATTTCAGAGCCCTTCTCTTGACTGCTTCGAGATACTCCCTTGTGTGGCAGCTCATAACTGTGGGAAAATGAAAAAAAAATAATGAAACCATCTGACAGGGAATGAAGACCACGGTGCTGATGAACTGATCAGTCAAAAATCGTAATACAACCTTCAGTGGAAGCTAAAATGGGTGAAAAATGAGCTAAACAAGAGAATATTCACCTGGTCTCAAAGTTCACTCCACCAATTACTTATTAGTTACAAGGAATGAAATAACAGTAACTTTATAAAGGAGAGTTCTGGCAGAAACCACGTGAGCCACATGAACAAACTTGCCCTCACCAACCCCAGGTCCCAGTGATGTGCTGAACCTGTGGATGTTGTGTAGACACACAGAATTTGTGCTGAACCTAAGCATGAAGAAACAGCCAGACCAATCCAGACTCTCTTCGAAACAAATGGCTTAGGTTCATCAAAAATGTTGAAATCACAAGAGAGAAAAGTAGAAGCAGTGTCCTGCTTTAGATGTAAAGAGACAGAACCAAATTCAGGATATGATGCTTAGTTAAACGCTACATAGGGAAGACAGCTGTGAAGAATATTTTGGGGACAACCAGAGGCATTTGAATAGGAACTGTATGTTGGATAAGATGACTTTATCAATGTTAAATTCCCCAGGGATAATGGTGCTACAGTTTTGAAGAAGAAAGCCTATGGATGGAGGAGATATTTCCCAAAGTATGTCACGATGCCAGAAACTGACTTTCAAATGATTCAGGGAGAAACACTGAACACACACATACATAACACACATGAGTACATATTCCATGTGTATATGTGCGTGTGTGTTTGTGGGTAAACAACTGGTAAATCTGAGTGAAGCATATATGAGCGTCTGCTTTCTATTTTTTAATAGATGTGAAATTTATCAAAGTGAGAAGCAGACCAAAAATAAAATGTTTGTTCAAAAAGCCATAAGGCAAAAGAACTGCTATGCTATTAATCAACTAGATAAAAACTGCATTTTGGGACAAGAACTAAGAGGAAACATTAAAAAGGAAAATATGTGTAAGTGGTAAGACTATTGTTGTTTAGATTACTCTTATAATACTTTATAAATCAATCATGATAGCAATAAAGGGCAACAGAATTACTTCATAAATTTTGTACTAGTACTAGTGTAAATCAAATCACTTTTCTGCTGGTCACTACGGTCTTTGTGAGAACAACGTTTATCATTCTAAATGGAAATTCTAGTGTGATACACATCTCATTTCATAACTCGTTCTCAATGGATTCCAGGGAATAAATAACCCTATCCCTAGCTTTAGATCTGATTTCCAGGCAATTTGCTCCAAGGACCAGTACGAGGTCTGTTGCTAGAGGCGTTGACTGCACATGCCCCTCCGCATAGTCGCTTGGAACCCCACGAACATGAGACTTACTTTTCAGACACTGTGATTCTCTGGAGGTGTGTGGCCGTCAGGCATCCAGGGCAACAGTGCACCGTCCCTGCTGGAAATGACCCATTGTTGCCCCAGTGGATGGTGGGAGACTGCAGCCCCTGAGAACTCTGGAAAAAAAGACAACGAGGATAAAAAAAGAATGTTCATATTTCGCTGAAAGTGAGAATTTAAAATGTAAGTTTTAAGAATATATATATTTTTATATTTTAAAAACTAAGCATAAATATTTCAAATTTAAAAGTGATTTTAAATATTCAGGATGAACTTGAAACGGTCTTGATAGTGAACCCCACATCCCTGAGTCCCCCTTCTTAACACACCAACCCACTCTTTTTAAATTTTGAAATAAGCGTGGGCATCTGGAGGGAGGTCAGGAAAAATGGGAAAGGTCACCCCAGTGGGTGACTGTGAGAAGTAACTGTGGGAGAGAACACATGAGAAGCTCATGCACTATGCTGATGTTCCAGGAAAGGAGCACAGTGCTTCCCAGAGGGACTTACAAACCAAAGCCTGAATTCTGACATTCCATGAGAATCTCAGGTGATGTGGTCTATGAGGAATCTTGGAGTTAGGGCAAATCTAGGCAGTCACGCTGATGACCACACCTCGGTCCTGGCAGGGTGCACCTGTGCTCCATATGGAGGACAGGGGGTCATGAAGAGCACTGTGAATGGAGAGGGTCCCTATGGACCACACCTCCATCCAGGTGGGGACCCCTCGCTCTGCAGCATCTTGACATCCACTCACTTATATGCCATGTGGAGTTTTCTTGCAGGCAGCAGAGCCCTAAGATGCTCGTAAGCTAGGAGGCCTGTGACTTCACAGGTGAGGGGAAGGAAGTGGGTCACATCTGTGCACTCTACACAGACTACACCACTTGGGGTACAGGAACCCCGCTTTCCTATATGACCACACCTAGGCTCTGGGTGAAGTCTGGGGATCCCGCCTGTGTCTATAGAATGTCTGTCGTGTGCCCTGAGCCTGGGATGGTATGTCCTGTCCAGTAGTTCTAAGTACCCTGGGGCTCCAGACCCCGGCAGGCTTCCCTATTTGGTATCTCGCACCCAGATGGAGAAATCCCACATCTTCATAAGCACAACTGCTTTACTTTCAACATTTCAAAGCTAATGAGATCACTCTCTCTTCTTGGTGGTTTTTACCTTTTACTAAATATATTTTGGTCTTGTGTTTACCTTGCCACCTTGAATTCCACTCTGCTACTTGTCTTGTCACTCTTCATTCTTTTATAATGTTGCTTGTAATAGTTTTGCCTATGCCTTATATTTTTTTAACCTTTTTAGGCCATTTTTTTTTTACTCAATTTCAGTCCTTCACTCTAATATCTGTCCTTTAATTGAGATAATTTAAACTGTTCTATTTTGTTAAAGATTTTATTTATTTGTTTGACTGAGAGAGAGAGAGAGAACAAGCAGGGGGAGCAGCAGAGGGAGAGGGAGAAGCAGGCTCCCTGCTGAGCAGGAAGCCCAGTATGGGGCTCGATCCCAGGACCCTGGGATCATGACCTGAGCCGAAGGCAGATGTTTAATGACTGAGCCACCCAGGCACCCCTAACTTGTTCCATTTTTATTTTTTGAGTAGCATTAAGAGAAAGGGAGGGAGATGACTGGTATATTTGGACCTTTCCGCATCATCTGTTTTCGTGTTTTCTACTTCTCAAATTTTAAGGTGTTATTTTTCTTTACTGTCTTCAGCTGACTTGACTGGTCTTATTTTTCATATGTCTTATCTTTCCTTCTAGTGTTTGTCTTAAATTTGTTACACACACAGGTGTATTAATCATTTTTCTTATCCTGAGAATTGATGAGCAGATACAATCTTTAATTTCCACACAGGATGACCATTAGTTTAATGTAATTTCCCTCCCTTCCTTTGCTATCTGTTATATTTTGTTAAAATCATTTAAAATACTCTGAACTGCTTTTAATTTTCATGCTTCTAGTTTCTTAGGAATCATTTCTTAACAATCTCCTTAAGCTTTACCGCTACACTGTTAATAATTACAATATGTGATTGTGTTTCACTGTTACTTAGTCATAGATAATTTACATATCTCTTTTCCCCTTTATTTAATTAATTCTTTATTTTACTACAGGGAGTTTTTGAGTAGCTCTTTCAAATGGTTTCACAGATAATACATTCTCTGAATCCCTAAATAGTAATGGGAAGAGACTAAATGCAAAAGAATGAGACTCCATAGGCAAAACAATCTTGATAAAGAGGAGCAAAATTGGAGGGGCAATAGTTCCTGATTTCAAAACTCACTGCAAAGCCACAGGAATCAAAACAGTGTGGTATGCATGTAAAAACAGACATATGAGGATTCTTTTTTTTTAAGATTTTTATTTATTTGACAGAGAGAGAGAGAATACAAATAGGAAGAGAGGCAGTCAGAGAGAGAGGGGGAAGCAGTCTCCCTGCCGAGCAGAGAGCCTGATGCAGGGCTCGAACCCAGGACCCTGAGATCATGACCTGAGCTGACAGCAGAGGCTTTAACCCACTGAGCCACCCAGGCACCCTAACATATGAGGATTCTATCTGGGATAGAATCCAGAAATAAACCCTTGCATCTATGATCAAATAAATTTCAGCATGAGTGCCAAGACTATTTAATGAGGAAAAGACAATGTTTTCAACAAACGGTGTTGGGAAACCGGATATCCACATGAAAAAGAATGAAGTCGTGTTCTTTCCTAACACCATATGTAAATGGACCAAAAACCTACAAGTAAGGGCTAAAACTCTAAAACTCTTAAAAGAAAATTAGGAGGAAAAACTTCATGATGTTGTATTTGGCAATGATTTCTTGGGGAATCAAAGCTCAAGTGACAAATAATTGGACTTCATCAAAGTTT